>OX336390.1:382143909-382502409 GCA_946902985.2 Meconema thalassinum | reverse complement strand
AGGTGATAGCCAACTGGTTCCGTATTGACCTGCGGCCATTCAAGCAAGCCCTTCTCAATACAGTCTGCAAGTGGGGTAATATGTTCAAACAGCATCTTGTGGATGAAGTCAACAGCAGGTAGTTTTGCCTTTCCTATTAGTTGCATCATACTTACAGTCATATTACTTTTAGCCTATTTTCCACAAACTTAAATAAAAAAAAGAGAAAGTGATCCTCTGGAATGTACATAGGCCATGCATTGGGATTTGTCTTTCGCCCTCATCAATTTCTATATACTCTGATTTTGGTGAAACTTCATGTTTTGGAAGTATTGCGTATAGACATCTGTCAATCGTATTTTTCAACTTGAAGTTACTGATTGTATCAGTGTGGCTTACTTTACGGAACAGGGGATATTTGTGAATAACTCTTTAACTTGACCAAACCACATTTCTTACTTTCCCTGTTTCCATTTCGTGATTCTGATATTTACCCCTGTCCACTGCCCACTTTAAGAAAGATTGATAATGCCCCACCTCCACTGTTTTAAGTGACAGAATTCCAGCTTCATGGTTAGGTATTACTTGATCCAAAGAACCCTAGGTTTGATTCCTGGCTGGATCGTGGAGTTTTAATTCACCTAGTTTGGGAACTGGATATTTGTAATGTCTTCATCATTTATTTCATCCTCATTATGACATACAGTTTGCCTATGGCTTTCAACCAGATGTCTCCGGAAGCCACATGCCATTCCTATTATACGGTATTATTTACATTTAATGGCCTTCAATTCTATACAAAGGAGTTTTGTTTTTTCTATCAGCCCAGTACTTCTTCATTCTGTTGGATCACAGTCTTATTTCTTCATCTGAAATCACCCTTCCTATTGTTCATTTGTTGATTTTAGTTAGTAGTAAACTTTGTTTATCTTAGAGTTTCTTATTTTATTCTGTTTTGTTTTCTAAATCATCAAAAGTAATGTCTGCAATTCCAGTTCTTAACTTCCTTAATTTCCATAATCCATCTAATATTACTATTCCATAATTTTTCTATTATTCCCCTACCGATTCTGTTTTCCGGTGTCCTTATTTAATGTCCAAAGAATGAAGGGTGTTATTCCTGAATGTGCTCATTACTGGTTCCATCACCTTATCGACAGTTTCATTAGAACCTAGTCTCCAATCTTCATCCCCTTGAGATTTGGGTGACACCTCCGGAGGAAAGTGAATGTCTTTTTTTTTTTTTTTTTTTTTTTTGGCGGGGAGAGTGATTTTTTATTTTTGATTAAAAAGCACTAGTCCAAATGGTTTATTGGAATCACCCTGTATTTTACAGATGGCACGAGATAAAGACTTTTTTCAAGTCCTTGTTATCTTGGATTACCCGTGCCATTTTTATGATCTTCTATCTTTCCTTACTGTATATACAAGATAGTCGCCCCAAAAGTAGTGTACTGTATCACAAAAAATCCAAATTTTATTCTACACCTTTGAAATTTTAACAGTATAATAGATACATCCTTTTGGCACAAAATGTCTTTTCCCACATAATCTCTGTCCCTTTCACTTACAAATCACAGTGCAACCGAAATTATTCAGTTACATAGCTCACCCTCGGGTTCTTGCCTTGTGCGGTTAATTGGGGGTATTTATACATTTTTTATTATATTGAGGACAGGAATAATAAATTAATGTATAATTATTACGTGATATAGTCACTATTTTATTTTGGATATGGTTATCAACCTTATTCATTTAGTAATTAGCAACTTCGCCCGGGAACAATTGTGAAAGCATTACGTGATAAGCGCTTCTTTACGATGTCAATGAACTACGATATATCCGTTTTATGTCTCGGCATGATGGGTTAAAATCACTGACTGAACTATTAACTATATTTTCATGGAGATGCATGTGCAACAAATTATTGTCAGACGTAATTTAAGAATGGCGAGGTGCATGAAACACAAATCCCCCTTCCGTCCAATCTAAAAACACTTATAGTGGACGATATATCGAATATAGAGATGTGCTCTCGCGTACGTTTTTGTAGAACTTATCATGCTGAACAATTCTTACATTCATTATATATTGATATTTTTAACGGTTTGCCCAGCGTAAGCTTAAAAAGCTCAAGGACGCCAGGAATTTATTTATCTAAAATCGTTACTGCTTGGCTTTCTTTGATCATAAATAAATTATTTTCTACAGAACCCTTCCTCGAGGTATCCTTCACAGAATGGCGAAAACCGCATCAAAATCCATGCAGTGGTTCTCGAGATTACCCGTGACATTCAAGAATCGGGGACTTTGTTTTATATTAAGTCGAGATTATACGCCAATCAGTATAATTTAATATAATATAATCCCCCTTCCGTCCAATCTTAAATTAACTTTGAATTTTGCGGAAAGTTCACAGGCGAAATGAGAGTTGCCCTTCCAGGGAATGGCGAGGTGAATGAAACTCAAATCCCCCTTCCGATTCACAGGCGAAATGAAGAAAACCCGAGTTGCACTCCAAACACAACCACCCTTCTCAGAAGTCTTAACTCAACAGGACTCGACGGTTTGCTGCTGGCTGTCAACATCATCGTCTTCCTTCCAAGTATTGGCCAAATGTTCCGTTACGGTCTTGCACTTTCCCTCCATCTCTTCATCGGACGTCCTATCGACCTATTTCCCCGTGGCTGGTAGCGAAGGATCTCCTTTGGTAATCTTCCAGGTTCCATCCTTTGGACATGATGCTTCCAGTTCTCTTGGTAGTCACAAATGTGTGTAGTTATTGGTTTCACTTTTAGTTCCTTCAGCACATCTTCGTTTCTCTTATGATCCCATTTAGTATAGCCTGCTGTTCGGCGCATAAAGATCATTTCACGTGCTGTGAGTCTGGAGATGTCCTGAGATCTTATTGTCCATGCCTCGCTGCCATAGCATAGTTGGTCTGGCTAATTTGTTATACAAACGCAAGCGTGTATGCCTTTGGACAAGAGATGGCTTCATGACGTGATTGATGATTCCTGTTGTTCTGGTATAATTTGTTATTTTTAGAGTTATGTCTCGTTTTTATTGAAAAGATAAATGATATCCTAATTACTTGAATTCGTTAACTCTTTCTAAAATTATACCATCCAGACAAATTTTACTGGGGATAGGGTCCTTACCCTTAAAGGCCATTACTTTAGTATTTTCAGTAGAAATGCACATGCTGAATTTTTATGCCACTTTCTGGAGGTTGAATCAAGACCAATGCAACATCATCAGCAAATAGTATAGCGTCTAAATTTTTTAGATGCCTGCTGATAGGTATTGAACCATGTCTTTCACACCTCCATTCCTTTATTATAGCATTCATGTAGATTATGAATAGCAGAGAGTCCACCGCCTTGTCTTACTCCTCTGTTGATTGGCTTCCACTCGAATTCATGATTACTTAACCTTACTGCTATAAGAGTACCACTATAAATGTTGTAAATGTTATCAATTAACTGTTGGGGGACACAATCCCTGGCCAATATGTCTATAAGTCTGTTTCTGTCAATAAAATCAAAGGCTGTATCTGGGGCAATAGGTTCGCCCGCTAGCTAGGCTGTAACAGGGATGATAGACTCGCCCATAGCTAGCTCGTAAACTGTCGCCTCAGTAGTTGAATGGACATGGTTGGAAGAAATTAAAACGTAAAAACACTTATAGTGGGCGAAGTATTGAAGATAGACATATGCTCTCTCTGTAGAACTTTTCATGCTGAACAATTCTTAAACTCATAGTATGTAGATATGTTTAACGGTTTGCCCAGCGTAAGCTTGCAAAACGCTCGGACGCCAGTTTTTTTCGACTTGTCCACTGAAATCGTTACTGCTCGGCTTTCCTTTGATCATAAATATATTATTTTCTACAGAAATCATCCTCGAGATATCCTTTACAGAATGGTGAAAACCGCATCAAAATCCATTCAGTGTTTCTCGAGTTTATCCATAACATCGAAGAATCGGGGACTTGGATTTATACTAAGTAGAGATTCTGTAAGTATGTACTAGCGCCGTGGTGTGTGATGTGAGAAAATGAGGTTACAAAATGGCCGCCGTATTGCCTGGGCTTAACATTTTATATGGTGGCCTTAGTTGCTGACAAATCTCCTTGACAACGGACTAACAATGGACCTAATAGAAAGCATGGAGAAGATGTAGTAATAAGGAAGGAAAGAGACGTTTCTTGTGGAAGTGCCAACAAGTCAGGAGGAAGGCTTCGAGTTGTGTTTGCGATTACCAGAGTGGATCATCGAATATTGAGGAAGATTATCCGAGAAGGAATTTAGAATTTGACTGCCATGACAGTCGGAGGAAATTGATGTGTATGGAGAGATGGGAATTGAGTTGCCAGAAATTATGGAATGAACAAGATGAAAAGAGGCATCCTAAACACAGAAGTGATTAGGATCGAAAAAATTATATTCATTGTGATGTAACAACCAGAAAGGAAGGATCTGAATGTGGAGAAGAACCATTATTATACAGTACTTTGATGAAGAAGAGACATATTGTGTGGATCGTGACTTCAACATTTTTCCAGGGATTTTCCCAATCCAGAGCCATGTTCCCAGGCAGTAAGTGTTTGGTGCTATATATAGGTAGGCTATTACTAGTATCTCATACATGTCAGAGATACAGATCTTTACTCACGGATCACAATGTTAAGGTATTAATAAATCAGTGTATATTTTAGTGAAGTTAGGTACTTTACTTTTGTGTGATTCATTTAGCGAGTACATCGCCCTGCTACTCTGAGGTGGCAAGCAAAACAACTAGGTAATAAATAAAATTAAATACAACAGAAAATGGTAGTCACCGCTTTTCCTGGCATGTCTAAGTCACAGTGCAGCAGCCTTCGCGAGAGAGTCATTTTCTTCAAACCTCTGTCTATGAAGTGAATCCTTAAGTTTACCAACGAGATGGTAATCATAGGGTGCCAAATGAGGCCTATAAGTTGTTGTTTGAGTCTTCAGTCTTTTGACTGGTCTGATCCCGCACTCCATGCCTCCCTGTCCTGAGCTAATCGTTTCATCTCTACATAGCTACCACACCCTACATCCGAGGAAATCTGTTTAACATATTCTAACCTTGGTCTACCCCTACAGTTCTTGTCCTCGACCCTTCCTTCCATAAATAAGCTTGCTATTCCTGGGTGTCTTAGTATGTGTCCTACTAACCTATCTCTTTTCTTCATTAGCAGTCGCCAGAAACATCTCTCCTCTCCCACTCGTCTTAATACCTCTTCGTTTGTAACCCTATCTACCCATCTGATCTTCATCATTCTCCTGTAACACCACATTTCAAATGCTTCAATTCTCCTCTTTTCTGCTGCACCAATAGTCCAAGTTTCACTTCCATAGAGCGCCACGCTCAAGACAAGGCTTTCAAAAATGACTTCCTAATACCTAAATCTATATTCGATGTCAACAGATTCCTTTTTTGTAGAAATGCTTTCCTTGCCTGAGCCAACCTACTTTTTATATCCTCTTTGCTTCGTCCTTCAATGGTTATTTTGCTTCCTAAGTAACAGAAGTTTCCTACTTCCTTCAGCTTTTCACCTGCCAATTTGATATCCATAGAGGTTTCTGATTTATTTCGGCTGCGTTCTAGTATTTTTATTTTACAATTATTAATTTTCATCATGTACTCTTTCCGTAAAATGGAGTCCATACCATTCAAAAACTCATTCAAATCCTCAGGCTTGTCGGCCAAGATGACGATGTCATCAGCAAATCTCAGAGTTGAAATTATTTCTCCTTGAATCTTCACTCCCACTTTAAATTTTTCTCTAATTTCCTTCATTGTTTGTTCAATGTAAAGATTGAGAAGTATGGGTGATAAGTTGCAGCCTTGCCTAACACCTTTCTGAATATCAGATTCTCTCTCATGTCATTCAGCTCGAATGACTGCTGTCTGGTTTCTGTATAGATTGTAGATCACCCTCCTATCCCTGTACTTTATTCCAATAGATTTCAAAATGTCAAACAATTTAGTCCAATCAACGTTATCAAAAGCCTTTTCTAAGTCTACAAATGCCATGAACGATCTCTTATCTTTCCTTATTCTGCCTTCCAAAATCAGCCTAAGACTTAGTACAGCTTCCCTTGTTCCTACATTTCTCCTGAAACCAAACTGGTCTTCACCCAACTCCGTTTCTATCTGGCTTTCAATCCTCTTGTAAATTATTCTAGACAGGATCTTTGAAGCATGAGTAATCAAGCTGATTGTACGGTAATCTTCACATCTGTCAGCTCCCACTTTCTTTGGTATAGGGATGATTACATTCTTCTTGAAATCAGGGGGTACCTCACCTGTCTCATAAATCCTACACACCAAGTGAAATAACCTGATCAGACCTTCATCTCCTATGCAGCGTAGCAACTCAATCGGTATATCATCTATGCCTGGTGCTTTGTTCCTGCTTAAGTCTTCCAAAGCTCTATCAAATTCTGATCTCAATATTAAATCTCCTTTCGCATCCTCATCAATTTCCTCCTCCCTTTCCATTACATGATTCTCAATCTCCTTTCCCTTATACAAACTCTCTATGTAAGCTTTCCATCTCTCAACCTTTTCTTCCCTATCTGTCAGAGGCTTTCCATTTGTGTCCTTAATATTACAGCACTTAGTCTTCTTTTCCCCAAATGTATTCTTAATCCTTCGATAAGCTGTGTCTACTTTTCCTAATTTCAGACAATTTTCTGTACCTGCACATCTCTCTTTCAACCATTCTTCTTTCGCTTCCTTGCACTTCATGTTGACCTCATTTCTCAGACGTCTGTATTCTGCTTTCCCCTTTTCATCTCTTACATTCTTGTGTTTCCGCCTTCCATCCATCAATTCTAGTATATCCTTAGTGATCCACGGTTTTCTACCTATTCTTTCTTTCCTACCAATGTTTTCTTCTGCGGACTTTGTTATTTCATTCTTCAAAAGTGCCCATTCGTCTGCAATTGAAGTTTGTTTAGGGTTTTTCATTAGTCCTTCCCTTATACTCTTCTTGAATCTTTCGTTTACATCCTTTACATTCAGTCTGTCTATTGCCCACCTTTTTGGCTTTTGACTTTTCTTCAGTCTCTTCAACTTTAATCTGCATTTCATTACAACCAGATTGTGGTCAGAGTTTATGTCAGCACCAGGATATGTTTTACAAACCAAAATCTGGTTTCGAAACCTCTGCTTGACCATAATGAAGTCGATTTGGTAACGCCCTGTATCTCCTGGTCTCATCCACGTGTATATTCTTCTATTGTGGTTATTGAATAAGGTGTTGGCTATGACCAACTCATGCTCGGTGCAGAATTCCATCAGCCTGCTTCCTCGATCATTCCTTCACCTAATCCGAAATCTCCTACTATCTTCCCTTCTCTCCCTTTTCCTACCACAGCATTCCAATCTCCCAGTACTATAACATTTTCATCACCCATGACATACCTCAGAATTTCATCTATTTCTTCGTAGACCTTTTCAACATCCTCATCATCAGCTTGACTGGTAGGCATATAGACTTTTACCACTGTGGTGCACGTAGGTTTAGTATTGATTTTTGCTCCAATAATCCGTTCACTATATTGCTCATAATATTCCAAGTTTCCTACTCAATATGAGACCAACCCATGCTTGGCCATTGTTTGATTTAGTGCTAATGGCACTATAGTCTCCTGACCAAAAGTCCTGTTCTTCCTGCCAGCGCATTTCACTAATCCCAACCAAATCCAACCTTAACCTATCCATTTCCCTTTCTAAGTTTTCTAACCTTCCACTTCCTAGCAGACTTCTAACATTCCACGCTCCACTCCGTAGAATGTCAGATTTCTTCTTTGTCACTTCTGTGATGTTAACCCCCTCTCGAGTAGTCCCCACCCGGAGATCCGAACGGGGGACTAGTTTACCTCCGGATTGAAATTTTACAAGGGAGGAGGCCATCATCACGTGTAATTATGCATAGAGAGGTGCATATCCTCGGGAATAGCATTACGGCTGTAGTTTCCCGTTGCTTTCAGCCGTGCAGCAGGACGCAGTGTAGCCATTATTTGGCTTATATTATCAATATCTTAACCGTCTATAAGACTAGTAAAGAATTGATTTATTCTGAAAGGCTGCTACTCCCTTTCAGAATAAGTAAAGAGCAATTCTACTAACAAAAATACTAGCCTTCTACTAACAATTAAATACCAAAATTCTACTAACGAAGGAAAAAAAACACCTTAAGTTCCACCAACAACAAATACTACCACTAAAACAGTCTGTCACCAGGCACACACACATGCACTCTCACACATCACAGTCTACTGAAACAAGAACTATAACTAATAAACAATGCAACTGCTACCGGACACACTCACACACCACAGTCTAATGGAACAATGGCCTATATCTAATAAACAAACTAACTACATACTTACAACTAAAACTAACTACATACTTACTGTACTGTAATTTGAATTGACAATATTTACAAAATGCAATTTAGATTTTGAGTTGGACACCTAAATTTGAAAATACCTAAAATTCTTTGCTTTCTGTCTTGGGCCTAATTGGCCATCTAGGTACAATAAATGAGGATGATGAATGATGATTAGAGAAAATAATCCGAGAATGGAGAAAAACACTCCCTGAAACAGGTCTAAGAGTAATAAACAGGAAACTCAAAATCAATACCCGAGTGGACTGTATCGCTTTTGCAGATAATGTAGCTATGCTAGCTTTATATAGTGAATCTTGTATTGATTTGATGGACTATAATGAACAATTCAAAAAATGTGGTGGCTGGCCAAGTTTGATGGCACGTGGCAGTCAAATGTAAAGCTTCAAAAGGTGACAGTTTGTCGACAGTTAGTGGCAAAAAATTGCAAAAGCTTTCCATTCTCTCTCATTCTGCATTTGGTACCTGAAATGAGTGAGTTAAGTATTTAATAGTTTCAAATATTAAAAAAAGAGCAAGTGAAAAATATAATCTCGACTTCGGACTAGTTGAATAAACTTACGAAAACAGTAAATTGGGAACTGCTTGCCGGTTTCATTAAAGGCTAATAATGTCATCTAAAGATAATGCCAGAATCTTCCAAGGTAAATCCCCAGAACTGCCGTAGGCCTATGTGAAAGTAACCAGGCTCAAAATCCTCATCTAAAATATCAGTATTTTTTCTTAGAATTTTCAAATTGATATAAGAAACTCTCTTTCCTTGGGCTTTAAATAGCAGGCCACATAAGAAAGCGTCTTTTTATTAATCCAATACAGCTTTTAATTTTTGCATGGGAACACAGAAATATTAGGTAGAAAGAATGTCTTCTTTAATTTAGTTATTGACCAGGCAACAGGGGCAGTTGACCACGGTGTTCTGCCCCTTAAAACAACAATAACTAACTGGCTGTGCATTGGTAACGTGAGATGAAGTAGCTTTTAAAACAGACCAGAGTTCTGTATCAGATAATGTTCTTAAGTTATTGTATTTTGTGCACTGCCTCCTCCTATGGGCAAATAACCCTGCTGTTCCACCCCTTAAAACCTCAATAACTAACAAACTAACTGCTTCCACCTAAAGGTGGAATATTATAATAATGTTATATTATATTTTTATAATAGAGATGGGAATGCTATTCAAAAGGCAGAATTTCAAGAAAGACAGAAACAAACAACTCGCAGAAAGTGGACTCAAGAGGAGAAAGATCGACACCCTAGATGAAGGAAATTTTGAAACAAAGGAAATTGAATACAATGGACAATAGCCAAAGTTGATTCATCGTACCTTCCAAATGGGTTATTCGAAAGAAGAAGAAGGGATGGGAATAACAACACACACAATACGGAAAATAATAACTTTCAGAAATTTAACGCAAAATTTCCAGGAGAAAGTAGGGAAGGAACGCGACTACATCTGGACAGAGGAGAAGAAGAAAAAGCAAAGTGATGTAATGAAGAAATAATGGCAATCAAGGAAGGAAGTAGGATACAAAAGGAAGTGACTACAGTGGATTATTTTACGTGGTCCTAAGATGGCCAAGATTGAGAGAAGAACAAGTGTACTCCCGATAATTTGCGTGCAGACAAGTAGGTTATTGCAATGTTATCCATCCCAGCATTTTGGTAGCATCCTTAGTTTTCTGTCGTGTGAGGTCCACAATTATCATGCAAAAGCATAACTTCCTTTCCCTGCTGAAGGCTCCATTTTGAATTTATTCTTTTAGGGTGATTCTGCATAATGCCACTCCATTGATTGCCTCTCCAGTTCAAAATGGGGCAGCCATTTTAAACTCCCACAACAATTCTTGAAAAGAAGTCACCTTCATCATTTTTGTACAGTGCCAAGAGTTTTCACCAAAACCACCTGGTGCAAACCTTCTTGAATTCCAGCTGATTCAGTAATCTGCACACACCTGTTTCCCCAATTCACTCATAGTCACACATTAGTTGATCAAAACCACATTGTTAATATGCTCCACATTGCCAGATGTTCGAGTGGTGTACAGTCTGCCTCAGTAAAGACGTCATGAATTCTGACCTGCCTATTGTTACCTGATGACCTCTGCACCCAACGATTTACTGTAAAGTGATCACCATTCACATATTGTGGGCTCTTGTGAATCTTCCCACAGTCTCATTCACACAACACAGGAACCCTATAACTCTATAATTTAATTCTGATCTGCAGGTTGGTACGGGATTCACTCGGCCTTGTGAGGCAGAACTAAGAAGAGGTGGATTGGATTCTCACCTCAGCCATCCTAGAGGTAGTTATTCATGGTTTCCCCCACTTCTATTCCAGGCAAATGCTGGGATCATACCTAAATTTATGCCACAGCCACCTCCTTCTCCAATCTTCATTTGAATTACAAATACACCCACTGTTACAGTCACCACAATAACAGAGGTTATCAGACAAATTCCAGACATGCCCAAGTATACGAGGCTACATGTTGTAATAATAGAAGCCATATTTCAGTGTTACCTAATTGTAATAAAGAAAGTTTTTCAGTCGGTCTACACGAATTGTGCCCAATTACATTACGCGGGAAACAAGTATTTACTGTACATAGACTACAAACACGCTTTTTATGTATTTTTTAAAATGTAAGTAGGTATTTGTACAAAAAAGGCATGTTTGTTTGTAGGGTATGTAAATACTTGTTTCCACCTAATGTAATTGGGCACAATGTGTGTTGACCGACTAAAAAGCTTTCCTTATCGAGGTTACATGAACACGATTTCACCAAGCCCCTAAATAAATCAACAAAGGGGATACTTTTAACAAAAAATGAACTTGTTTTAATTTCTGCTTGTGAGCACAACGGATATTTGCTGTTCTACAAAGTGTGATTGTTATTGGTTAATGTTCATTTCAGTTTGTCAGAGCTCTCTTCATTTATACAAGAGGCAGAGAAAGGTCTACAAGAACCAGTAGAGGAAGGAGACTATGAAGCCTTATTGCGAGTGATGGGCTACTTGTTCCACGTACGAGAACGCCAAATTGCGACAGATGTCATGTTTGACCCTCTCAAAGACACCATTGATCTTCTTAAGGCCTATGATGTGGAATTTCCTGAAGAAACATATGTCATGTTGCAAGTAAGTACCTCAACATGAGAAGTTGAAGTTAGTATTGTGCCCGTTTAGACCAAAGTCCGGTTTGGTTGGTTGGTTGGTTGTTGCTTCCTCAGTTTAGGGGCTGCGACAACGCGGTGATGTAGCCCCGTGTACTTTGGGTGTGTGTAGAATCTATCTGATAACCGGTGTTAATTGTAATGGCTGTATTAGTGTGTGTATCTGTTTTTAATTTAAGTACAAACTGCAACTTAGAATTTTTCAAATAGTTCCTACTTTTGCCGCCAAACACCACCGTCAACGACTACTAGGCTTAGTTCAGGACTTAGCTATTAGAGGCCACCGCAGTCGGCTCTTGGCAACGAACGAAGAAACCTAAGAGCGTTGTTTACATTCTTAACCTATCCAATTTAGCTTCACACAGGTGTAATTAGTGGAAGGTTCTTTAACATGCCATAAATCTATGACATGGGACCGCCGGCTTTACTTCCCCTCCGAAGGAAGGCATACTGAGGGATTTTTAACGCTCTTAAAAATCCGACGGCTTCGGCCGGGTTTGAACCCGCGATCAGACCGAATATGCATTTCACCAAAAATCAGTCAGCACGAGAATCTAAACATCTCACGGCGCCATATGGGTTTAAGTTAACAACAATAACAAGATCAAAAAAATGCTTTACTGATTTTGGTTTGATGCAACAATAAGCATAGAAAGAGACTTTGAAAATATCACAATTCCTAAAAACAATCTCATTTTATTAAAAATTTAAAAATCATATATTTATGTACAACAAAATACAGGTGTTAAAAATATATAGAATTAACAACATAGGTTTACATATTCTGACTCCAATTTATTAACTTTCCTTTTTACTGTAACACAATTCTTTGGTTTTTGACATTAAAACGCCAAGTCAAAGCTGAACTCCCGTGGAGACATGCCACTTCAAGTCAGCAACCCGGAGTCCAAAGAGGCAACCTGAAAGACAATGCACCACAACTTATATTTTCTAACATCCTCCCACCTTGGAATTGTGGGAACAATTTCAAAAGTATACTTTTCTATGTGGTCTTCCAACCTATTCCAGCTCAGTCAGAGTACTTGCTGTTAGGTATCACTTCACGACCACTTTTTGTCACATACGAACACTGCCTTGATGTTTGCAAGTCCGATTTTCTATCGAAAATTGTTTGTTCACTGTCTATCTCCAGAGGGTAAAGTCTTTCAATGGGGCGAATCAGAACCCCATCTTTCGTTTTCAATTTAGCTACACGCACTGTACCATCGCGACCAGAGAAGAGCGTTAAAATTCTCGTCAAAGGCCATTCCACCCTTTTCAGTTTCTCAGAACCAAGTAATACCATGTCACCTTCCTTCAGAGATGATGCCTTCTTCCCTTTAGGACGTTGGACCAACTGTGAGAGGTATTCCTTCCTGAAGCGCTGCTTCAGTTCTTGAATTAAGTACTGTCTGAAACGTAAGCGAGAACGGAACTTTTCTTCCTCTAATTTATCCAGATCTGATACATGGGTAGCAATGATCTCATGTAGAAACATGCTTGGAGTCAAAAAGATTTCCAAGCGGGGCTTATCGATAGGCAAACCAATAATCAAAGAGGGGTATGTCAGACCTTGAGGCGATAACCCCTTTTGATTGATCCATGTTGATTTATTTCTTTGGACTGATCCCTGTTGACTAGCCCCTTTGGACGGGTCCTTTTTGAAGGGAGTCATTTTTGACAGGTCCCTTTTGACAGGTCCTTTTTGACGGGTCCCTGTTGACAGATCATTTTTGACAGGTCATTGTTGACGGGTCATTGTTGACGGGTCCTTGTTGACAAGTCCCTGTTGATGGGTTCCTGTTGACATGTCCTTTTTGACTAATCCCTTTAGACCGGTCCCTTTGGACTGGCCCATGAAATTTATCCAAATTATGTCAAAGGGCCTAACTACATTTGTATGTGTAAAGCAGTGTGTTGAACTGACGTTGTTCGCCAGCCCTCACTACTACAATCTGATAACGACTTGAAAGGAAAGTGACGAAATACATGTGAACACGTGTGAGATGACATTATTTCTGGCCCCTTTGTGAAACAAGTCACATCCTGTTTGGTTTGTATAAGTGTAAAACTTGGTGGATAGACGACATCCAAGGGGCTAAGTGCAAAACTTGATGGATGGATATGTTCTAGTGCTAGGGTTAACGAACACACCCTAGTACACGGGGCACATGCAATTTGAGGACAGGTCAAGGGACATAACTTGGTGGATGGATGTGTAATTTGTAGTTGAAAGAAAATAATGCAGGTTCTTAAGATGTTAAAAATGAGGAGATTGTACGTGCAGTAAGTCTACTTGTTATTTCCTGTGTTATATTGCTGACATGGCAGAGAGCACACAGTTCTCTTGCTATGACTAACGCTGCAGTAATTTGAAACCGCAGGTGTTCATCAAGACAATGGGTGATGATCATGCAAAGTTAGCAGTCATTGGATATTACACAGGTGTTCCTTCCAGTGTCATGTTGCTGACATGGCAGAGAGCGCACAGTTCTAATGCTATGACTAACGCTGCAGTAATTTAAAATCGCAGGTGTTCATCAAGACAATGGGTGATGATCATGCAAAGTCAGCAGTTATCTGATACCGCACTTGTGTTCCTAGTGTACTTTGGACTGACAGGTGTACAGGAAAGGAATTGCAATGAACTGCAAAACTGCTGGCACAAGCAATCTCAGCCTATATAAGGGAGGTGTCATATTATTCCCTACTGTCTGTTTTTATTACTCGCTACGAGTGAACAGTTATTGCTCAACAGTTGCAAAAAGACTTTTTGGTGGAAAATCATTAAATTATTTTGCAAGGTAAGTACTTATTATTAACGGATTGTAGTATTTTATTACTAATTAATGTTGAAGTTATTGATTGGAATGTATTTATTGATTGATTGATTTATTTGTTTACAGATAATTGGCGTACCTGTGGGTTAGCAGATTCTAGTACCAAGTTCAGTCAGTGGCAGCAGTTGATAAATTATTAGAGGTAAGTACCCCCTCCAATAACTTTTAAACAGCTAGAGCGATATTTTCCAATGTTCACCACTAGATGTCAATGACAATGGTGTATTTGATAGTCAAAGTTGGAACTACTTGACTATGATGTGTGAAGCTAAATTTATAGGTTAGATTTGATTAACACTCTATTATGTTCCAACGTTCGCTGCTAGGTGTCAGTGACAATAATGTCTGTTTACCAATGTTGGAACTACTCGACAATTATGTGAAGCTGAATTTGTAGGTTAGATTTGATTAACGCTTCATCAAGTTCCAACGTGTACTACTAGGCGTCAGTGACAATGGTACCTGGTAACTAAAGTTGGAACTACTTGACCATGGTGTGTGAAGCTAAATTTGTAGGTTAGATTTGATTAACGCTTTATCAAGTTCCAATGTTCACTACTAGACGTCAGAGACAATGGTACCTGGTAACTAAAGTTGGACCTACTCAACAATGGTGTGAAGCTAAATTTGTAGATTAGATTTGATTAACGCTCTATCAAGTTTCAATGTTCACTGTTAAGTGCCAGCGACAGTGCCATATTTACTAACTAAAGTTGGAATTACCCAACAATGGTGTGAAGCTAAATTTGTAGGTTGGATTTGATTAACACTGTATCAAGTTCCAACGTTCACTACTAGGCGTCAGTGACAATGGTACCTGGTAACTAAAGTTGGAACTACTTGACCATGGTGTGTGAAGCTAAATTTGTAGGTTAGATTTGATTAACGCTTTATCAAGTTCCAATGTTCACTACTAGACGTCAGAGACAATGGTACCTGGTAACTAAAGTTGGACCTACTCAACAATGGTGTGAAGCTAAATTTGTAGATTAGATTTGATTAACGCTCTATCAAGTTTCAATGTTCACTGTTAAGTGCCAGCGACAGTGCCATATTTACTAACTAAAGTTGGAATTACCCAACAATGGTGTGAAGCTAAATTTGTAGGTTGGATTTGATTAACACTGTATCAAGTTCCAACGTTCACTACTAGGCGTCAGTGACAATGGTACCTGGTAACTAAAGTTGGAACTACTTGACCATGGTGTGTGAAGCTAAATTTGTAGGTTAGATTTGATTAACGCTTTATCAAGTTCCAATGTTCACTACTAGACGTCAGAGACAATGGTACCTGGTAACTAAAGTTGGAACTACTCAACAAGGGTGTGGAGCTAAATTTGTAGATTAGATTTGATTAACGCTCTATCAAGTTTCAATGTTCACTGTTAAGTGCCAGCGACAGTGCCATATTTACTAACTAAAGTTGGAATTACCCAACAATGGTGTGAAGCTAAATTTGTAGGTTGGATTTGATTAACACTGTATCAAGTTCCAACGTTCACTACTAGGCGTCAGTGACAATGGTACCTGGTAACTAAAGTTGGAACTACTTGACCATGGTGTGTGAAGCTAAATTTGTAGGTTAGATTTGATTAACGCTTTATCAAGTTCCAATGTTCACAACTAGACGTCAGAGACAATGGTACCTGGTAACTAAAGTTGGAACTACTCAAAGTGGTGTGAAGCTAAATTTTTAGGTTAGATTTGATTAACGCTCTATCAAGTTTCAATGTTCACTGTTAAGTGTCAGCGACAGTGCCATATTTATTAACTAAAGTTGGAACTACCCGACAATGGTGTGAAGCTAAATTTGTAGGTTAGATTTGATTAACACTGTATCAAGTTCCAACGTTCACTACTAGGTGTCAGTGACAATGGTACCTGGTAACTAAAGTTGGAACTACTCGACAATGGTGTGAAGCTAAATTTGTAGGTTAGATTTGATTAACGCTATATCAAGTTCCAACGTACACTACTAGGTGTCAGTGACAATGGTATCTGTTAACCAAAGTTGGAACTACTTGAAATTAGACTTGGTATGAGTTCACAAACGATGAAGTTAAAATACTCTACTAGGACCATTGACTGTAATTTAATTAACATATTTTTCTTTTACTCTGTTTTATCTCTTATTAATATATATGATTTCTTTCTTTTATAGGTAATTTGGAAAGTGACCATCATGTTCAAGTGTACTGATTGTAAAAAGCAGTTTTCAAGACCTGACAACCTTCAACGTCATGCAGGTACAAAACATAATCTTAAAATGTTTGCGTGTAGTCATTGTGCCATGACATATTACCGACGGGATAGTCTTAGACGGCATGTAAATTTAAAGCATGTCAGTTCAATCACCTTTTTCATGTTCAGTTTGTGATCTTGGGTTTTCTGGTGTAAAGCAATATCAATCCCACATGGTTGAAGTGTATGATGAACAACAGGAATTGAAATCTGTAAAACCATCAACTAGCACGGGACCTTTAAAGAAAGCGTAAACGTTCTAAAGATTGTAAAAATAGTTGTGCAACAGAAAGAAAGAAAAATGGTGAACCTCCAATAACACATTGTAATGTATGCAATATTGATATACCTTCTTCATTGATGCAGGGACATTTGCGCAGTATTAATCATAAAAATAATGCTTATCATGAAAACAATTCTGGAAATATTCAGAAAATTGGCAGTGCATTTGAAAGTTGAATTGATGGTTATAGACTTTATAGTAAAGAAAAAAACTCAAAGTATTTAATCATTTAAAAAAATGTACAACCTACTGTGTTTGGCTTGGTAGATAACCTTTTAGTAGAGCATAAAACAATTAAAATGAATTTTGAACTTTTTGGACTCTATGTAAAAACTGTGAGCGAAGGTGAAATTACGGATATCAAATCTTTTAATACAAAAACATAATTGTTAGTGAAGCAACTAATATTAGTGATATATACCAAAATATTTCAAGTGCTATCATTGTGAAGAGTGAAGAGTTCCAGGAAAGGGAGTCAGGCTGGGCGTTGGTTGAAGTACTTTATTTAGAAACCAACATGAATAAATATAACCCCCTTCGAGCATCATCATATATTGATTTGCCAGCATGGATCAAACATAAGCATGCTTGTGTAAACGTTATGAATAGTGACCATGCATGTTTTGCGTGGGCTGTAACCTCAGCTCTCCATCCAGCAGTGGAGAATATGGATAGAACATCATCTTATCCTCACTATTCCTCAGTGTTAGATTTAAAATAAATGGAATTTCCTATGGAGATAAAAGATATTAAACGTTTTGAAGAGCTGAACAATGTAAGTATTAATGTGTATGGAATTGAAAACAAGAGTATAGTTGGTCCTCTATATTATAATCAGGAAAAAAAGTATGCTCATGTAAATTTACTATACATAACCGAAGGTGAAAATGCTCACTATTGTTGGATAAAACATTTATGTAGACTTGTTGGTAGTCAACTATCAAAATACAAAGTTAAGAAGTGGTTGTGTGAAGGCTATTTGCTATATTTTACAAAAGAGGATCAACAAACTCAATATCAAAAATGGGGATGTAATCATGTTCGTACGGTACTACCGACTCCTAAAAATAACATTCTGAAATTTAAAGACTTTGAGAAGCAGCTTCGAGTACCATTTGTTATATATGCAGACTTTGAAGCTTTGCTAAAACCATTTAGTACATGTTCATCGAATCCAGCCAAACCTTTTAGCTTTGCATATTATATTAAATGTAGTTATGATGACTCGTTAAATAAGTTTGAGCTCTATAGAGGACCTGATGCACCTAAAGTTTTTATGGAAAGACTTGAAAAAGATGCAATCCGTATATCCTCTATTTTAAATACTATCATACCAATGGAATCACTAACTTCTTCAGAGCAAATACGTTTTGAAACTGAAACTAATTGTTTTATATGTGGTGAATGTTTATATACGGATAGGGTTCGCAATCATGACCATTTAACAGGAAAATATCGTGGTGCTGCTCACCAAGAATGTAATTTAAAGTGTAGAGTAACTTAATTCATTCCAGTCATTCCATATAATGGTAGCAAATACGATAACCACATTATCGTTAAAGAATTTGGAGCTTCAGATGTGAAAATTGATGTGATTGCAAATAATAAGGAACAATACATATCGTTCACAAAATACATCAAAACTGACAATAAGAAAACTAGAAAACTGCGATTTTTAGATTCATTCCGCTTTATGCCAAGCAGTCTTGATAAGCTTGCCAGTAATTTAAAATCACATCAGTTTTTTGAAATTCAACGTGTCTTTCCTAAAGAAGATGATTTTAATTTGATTCGTCAAAGGGGTTTATTCCCTTATGAATATATCAAATGTGTGGAACGTCTTGAGGAGTGTTCTTTACCACCGAAAGATGCATTTTACAGGTCCTTAAACACAAGTCATATCAGTGATCAGGAATATTTACATGCACAACGTGTATGGACACAGTTTGACATTCAAACTTTAGGTGAATTTTCAGACATATACTTGTAGACAGATGTGTTGTTATTAGCAGATGTCTGTCTGTTAGGTAGTCAGCCCGAAGGCTGGTTGGATCCTCAAAAAGCACCACCGTTAGGTTATGTGGGTATATACCCACAAAAACCCAAGGCAGCGCTATATTGAGGCGTACTAGGCAAGATGAGGAGTGAGGTAGTTTGCCATTGCTTTCCTCACTGAGTCCGAACAGCAGTACTAACCCTATGAGTATAACCTTTCACAGCATCCACAGGCACTGACTGTGCCCTGGATGTCATTACTAAGCACCACCCATACCTCAGTAGCTTCCATATAATCACAGCCATGAGTGAGACTGAGACCTCGGTTCAAAGCCACATTTTACTCTAGCCAGTGACAGCAGACAAATGCAAAGGTACTGCATTCATCAATAGATGGCAAACAGGCTATTATTAGCAGTTGTGTTTGAAAATTTCCGGAATATTTATATGAAAACTCATGACCTTGATCCTTGTCAGTATTTTACTGCTCCTGGGTTAAGTTTCAGTTCAATGTTGATAAAAACAAAAGTAAATTTAGAATTGATGACTGATATAGACATGTTTAATTTTATAAAATCCTCAATTCGAGGTGGATTAAGCCAATGTAGTGGACGGTATTCTAAAGCAAATAATAAATACATGCCTAGTTATAACCCTTGTGAAGAGTCAAAGTATATCATCTACCTTGATGCAAATAACCAATATGGTTGGGCTATGAGTCAATATCTACCACTAAAAGATTTTCGCTGGCTGACACAACCTGAAATTGATGTCTTACATGTTGACACTCTTAATGATACCGATGATAAAGGATATATTTTAGAAGTAAATCTTGAGTATCCTAAAGAGTTACATGATGATCATAATGATTTACCATTTTGTCCTGAGAATATGAAATCCCCGTACATCACATCACGAACGAAAATGTTAATTGCTAATGTAAATGATAAATGAAAATATGTAATACATTATCAAAACTTGAAACAGTGTCTTCAGCATGGATTGAAATTAACTAAAATTCATCGCGTGTTACAATTTCATCAGTTAGCATGGCTCAAACCATATATTGATCTAAACAATAATTTAAGAGCACTGTCAACAAATGCTTTTGAAAAAGATTTTTATACTCATGAATAATAGTGTTTTTGGAAAGACTATGGAGAATGTTGATAAGCGAGTTGGTGTAAAGCTGATAACAAAGTGGGAGAATGATGGTAGAAGGTATGGTGCGAGCAACTTAATAAGCAAGCGTAACTTTCATAGCTGTTCAATTATTCATGAGGATTTAGTTGTAATACAAATGAATCGCCTTAAAGTAACTTACAACAAGTCCATATATGTGGGTTATGATATTCTGGAATTGTCAAAAACACTTATGTATGAATTTCACTATGATTATGTTAAGAAAAACTATCATGATCATGCTAAATTACTCTATACAGACACAGATTCTTTTATTTATGAGTTTTAAACTAATGATTTTTATGATGATATCAAAACTGATCTAAATAGGTTTGATACAAGTGACTATCCCAAGGATAATATTTACCATTTACCTCTAGTAAACAAAAAGGTTCTTGGAAACTTTAAGGATGAATGTGCTGGCGTTGTTTTAGACACCTTTGTAGGCACAAAATCTAAATCATACAGCTATACAACAATTGATGATGTAGTAATAAAAAAATTAAAAGGAGTAAAGAAGAATGTTGTTAGTAAAGAGTTAGATAAAACTGATTACAAGAACCGTATAGTCAGTAACCCACCTATATTATATAAAAATGTGTGTATTTAGAAGTAAAAATCATCAGCAACATACCAATTTGCTGAACAAAGTTGCTTTAAGTAATGAAGACAACAAACGTTTTATTATACCCAACTCATTTGATACTCTCGCTTGGGGAAACAGTCGCATTGACGACTATTACTTTACTTAAGTCTAATGGTTACCATATTGTATCATTTGTAGTGTGTTTTATATTGTGATATTTTTTAAAAAACTCTAAGTATAATGTATAATGTTAGACTACTATAGTTTTAGTTTAAAAGACACACTTTACTGTAAAAATTTGTTTTTTATATTATGGTAACAAATTATTTTTTAAATGTATAAAATGTGATAACTGAACAAGACAATGTAAAAAATGTAAAGTGGAAATTGTAAATATCCATGTGTGAAAAATGGTTAAAATATTTTTAAAAAATGTATAAAATGTAAAATTAAACAAGGACAATGTAAAAATGTAAAGAGGAAATTGTTAATATCCATGTGTGAAAAAATGAAAAAATAAAGAAATGGCCATCACAATTTTTTTAAATAAGACATTATGATCTGGTAAACCTTGTTTTTATTTCACAACAAATAGGGCTTTACAAAATAGAATACAAAGAAATACCAATTCCTCAATCCTTTCAATGTTCATGTCCACTCATCATTAACTTTCCTTTTTATAGCACTAATCACAATGAGGGCTGCCAACCTTTCTCCCACTGAGGCATCACAGGATGTCAAACGTCATTTAGCTTTTTTAACAATACTTTTTCCTCCACACGTCTTAATGCAGAATGCATATGGCAATAAGAGAGGTCATGTTTTTTGCATGCTTGATCCAGAGGATTAATAGTTAGATCACCACGTTGCAAATGTTGATTCAGCTTCGTTCCAGGACCACAAAAACGATAACCAGGAAGATGGATTTCAAAAGGTAAGTATTGAATGACGTTGTCAATGACGCCATGACCAGTACAAGTTTGACATATCCTTTTCCATAGGTGGAGAAAAGGTTTGATTTTCCTCCTCTTCCTCTGTAGACGATGTTGATGATGATGCTTGTTTCTCGCCATCACACCCGTGGAATGAGGAAACAAAGTCTTTACACTGACTTTTATGACCGTGGTAGAGTTTGACCAGCTGGCAAGTAGCACACTGTCGCATAGAGGGTATTTTTGCCATGGCAACTTGCTTATGGTGATCATAATCTGTACATGGTTGCAATTCACTTAACACAGGGTCTTGAGTCCATGATTTTGGTACATGTTGCCAGATTTCTTTCACTGCATTTGCTGCCACGTAATAAATGAACGATTTTGGAAGAGCCAATAATTCTTCTTTAGTAAAACTGTCTAGTTTCTATTTACACACAAAGAACTTTCCAATCGCTTTATCGGTAGCATCCCCATTCTCCATGGTATCACGTTGATGTTTACACGTCACTTTGTGTCATCCACTGGTAAACCTTCAGTTTTAATTTTATTTAACAACTCCCAGCAGGCATTGGTGGTTAGCCATGGCTATATGGGTAATATTGTCACAGGGGCAGCGGTCCATGAGTGTTTGCAGCGAGGGGCAGCCCAAGTCCATTAAATCGATACATTGACAGTAAGACGCCAAAAATGGTTGTAGCCATTGACGTTTTTCACTACCTTTCACAAATACCACATGGGCAGAAGACAAGTGGGCTTTCATGACCATGTCCAGGTGCTTATATGAAATGGTTCCTTGCTGCCAGTCTAGTTGCATATGAGTTTCAATCCACTGGGTTTGTTTACGGTCTTTATCACACAATAAATCAAACGCATAGGGTGGTTTAAACACCAAATGGGTAGCTTGCGATATCCGAAAAGTGGAACAATCGATGATGGCCACTTCTTTGAATATAAATTTGTTATCTCCAATTTTAAACCCTTGACAGTCGACGATTAGTGTACGCAACATGTTCACTCTTGTCTGGATCAAGTCCAACTGACCACAGTCTGACTATCGTCCAGTAAGGTGTACCCATGACACTTACATTCCATTCTAGTAAAAAAAAAAACACTGACTAGTCACTCTTGAGGTTAGGGTATGACAGGGGGCATTGGAAATAATATAACAACAACAACCAATTTTTATTACATTATTTTATTAGCATAACAAGTTTTACATTCTTTTGTCATTCTAGGATAGGGGCGGTACCATCTCATACAACAAAAACGTATTTTGTGTTTATAGCGTCCATAACACCGATGATATCCTAATGTCTCTAAACTGGGTGTTTTTGACTGTGAGCTGCTCACTTAAGCACCGTTGACACCATAACGTCCACACGTATCATAACTTTTTTCATCACTCAGAGGCGCGAGTGAGGGGTAACTTGAATGATAGGGTATATTACCCACAACCATTCAGCACAGGTAGGGGCAGGCGAGTGACCAACGCTGATGTTATTGCTTAGGTTCATCACTTCCTTCCCATAGGTCTATGATGATGGGACAAAAGGCACATTTCACTTCATCTCTTGTTTTTAAATAATAGAATCCAGCGGCCGCCAAGGCTTGAGGGTTTATGAAAGGCACCGGCCACGTCGCAAAGGTCTTGAGACGTTGTTCCTCAGATTTTAAATTCATGGGTGTGTCGTCTCTTGATGCTTGAAAGCAAGACATGACTGAGTGGCTTGACGTGGGTTGACCTGTTATTTATACACTTGTCACTTGGTTGGACAGTGGATAATAGTTGACTCGTTTGTGATGAATGATCAAACAGTAGGCCGTGGTATAGGCTGGAACATTGTCATGCGTTTC
This sequence comes from Meconema thalassinum, assembly GCA_946902985.2. Taxonomy (NCBI): domain Eukaryota; kingdom Metazoa; phylum Arthropoda; class Insecta; order Orthoptera; family Tettigoniidae; genus Meconema; species Meconema thalassinum. Next base: position 382,478,887 of record OX336390.1, on the reverse strand, counting down.
AAAATCTAGTCGAATGTCAATATTGGATGGCTTGACAGACTCTTCCAAGTAGGAACAGTCAAAGACAATCAGTGACGCCCTTATCTTAAAAGCTTGGGGTGACAACATGGGGCATTTCTCTTTTGATAATACGACCATCTAAATTTAGAAAACAAGTCTTACAGCGGGCAAAATTTATTTATTTTTTAATCTAAATCCAGTCCTTCATAGGGAAACACAGCACCGTTGAGGAAAATACGAGCATTTCTTAATTGCAGGTAATCAAATTGCGTGGCATCTTTGGTTTGTTGATTCTTGCATTCGTTTGAAAACCCACGATCATGTAGAGAGGTCTTTCTGTATAGCGGGCTGTTTTTACAGACCAAATGTGTGTGTGGGTGGTGGGCAATAGCGGGTACTCATGGAGTGCCCAGCTTCTAAATTCCATGGGTAGAGGCATATATCTCTTTACCATTTTGAGTATGTCCAGTTTTTTGCTATCGTCAAGGGTCACATGAGGCACTTTCCATGGCAAGCGTTTTAGTTGAATTTTTGAATCTATGGGGGCATTGTCGGCTCCCTTGAGTGCATTATTATCACTCCTGTCTCTCACGAGATAAAGCACTTGCCTTGCGTTGACCACAATGCGCTGGTGATCTTCGGCAAAGCCAAAAATTTGTTTAAGAGGTAAATATCCAGTAAAGGTGCCATCGGTGTGTACCATCCAGTCATTGGTTGAGTCAGGACACCAACCTGCCATGCAAAGTGTTTTACCTTCTTCCTCACTATACGAGGGGTGTAGTTTCATGACACTTGAAATACCCACATTTCGAGTGTTATCAACCACAATATCGTTAATGACATACCGCACCTCTCAAAACAAAGGCGAAAGCATGGTTGGCTAACTTGGATGTGGTGGGTGTAGAGCCATCGGCTTTGTTGAGCCGACCTTCAATCTGAATGACACTTTCATGCGGTAGGGTGTAAATATCTTGGTTGTTGATAAATTGAATTTCATCATTGTTATTGAGTCCAGGTGTTTGAGCTTGATAGGAATGGAGATCAATTCCTACCACCCCTGGTTACTCCTCGATGTGGTTTGCTACCTCTAGGATAGAATTCATCACGGGGGTTGACGAGGTAACCAAAATGCTGTAAAATCTGCTTGTCCTGAGATGTTAACGTTTATTCACGTGGTAAACAACTAACGCCATTCCTAGACGGTGCTGTTGCTTTATATACAAACTGCATAGTGGCTTTAGCACCAACTTGTAAGTCACTGGTGTGGTAGAATCTAGTTGAATGAGTTGTTGCTCTCTATTGATCAGTCTTAATGTTATATTACTAGTACCATCGACAGCCATAGAATGAAAAAGCACCACTGGAGGGTTTTCACGAATAATATAACCATTGGGCGATGTCACAATAAAGTCATAAAGCGAATGCGATGGTTCTTGATTGGTGTACACTTGGCACATAATATTACACGTCACCGACACATGATGATTCTCAATGAATTTCACTTGATGGTCTGATTCATGTTTTTTGTTGGGCTCCAACACGCGTGGTCTGAATCCTAGTAATGGACCAATGGAATCGGGGTGTGTTTTAAAGTCAATTTTAAATGCAGAGAAAATACTGCAGCGATGAGTGTTGGTATTTCCTACAAGTTCAAACTTGTGTGTTCCATCGAGAAATTACTTTAAACCATATTCATTGATCATCACCACATAAATGTGTTCATAAATGTCATCTATCGTGTATCCACCAGAGTTCAGGGTGAGCAAACAATCATCATAGTAAAACTTGTTGTTCACATTTTCACGTATGTTGTATATTCGATTGTACGTTTCAAGTGAAACAAGTCCTAAACCATAAGGTCTTTCACTCAATTCGATAGGTGGGTAAAAGTCTAGGCTGACTTCAGGTCCACGTCCATGCACTGTAAACGTCTTAATTTCCGCCGACATACTGTTGACGTTTTTGCTTATGCTGCGTCTTATATAAAACAAATTAAACATAAACGTCCACACTCTTGTCTGTTAAACGTTTGCTCACGTTTCACATTATAATATATCTTGATCCTGTTTCCAAAATAGGTCACTAATTCCATGGGCGGGGGTAAATTCCCAAAACTGTCAAAGTACCATACAGTGGATCCCTCTTTGACATAGACTACGTAATGTGTTCCTGGTCCTCGGTGATCATCCATATTGACAACAGCACATTCCTGTTTCTAGGGTCGTGGGGATAATTGGTTTCGCATAAACACACCTCGAAAATGGAAAGCTTTAGTTGTTTGGCATAGCTTTCCACTTGTTCATACATCAGGGCATGTCTTGCTATGGCAGACGTTATTTTTTATTTATTTATTTATTTATTTTGAAATGGTGAAATCCCAAATCCTTGTTTATAAAAGGCTGGCTTTAAATTGGCATTTCTAGCCCCCATAGCAATCGCATCCATGGTTTCATTGTGTCGCTGACTTTCTTTTAGTTGTTCCTTGCCCTGCTGCGCGGCTTTAATGGTTTTCGCCACCGCACTGGCACCACCCAAAAAAGAACCCAGAGCAGCCAGACCAGCAAATAAAGCTGGTAAAAATCCCGCTCGTTTGGGGACGGGAATCACTCGCCCTTGTTTTGAACCCTGTCGCTGACGTTTTGGAATAACACGTCTCTGTGCTGCTCGAAGGGCTTTCCTTATAGTCAATACATTATTTTTTATTTTTTTATTTCACAAGGGCTTGTCCACTAATGCCTTAAGCCCATGCTTTGCCAAGGACAGAGTCTTATTTTTAGTCTTTTTCACCACATATCTTTGTTTCACCATGATGATGATGATGATGATGACCAACAACCTGTCACAAGAAAGTTTAAGTCACAACTAGCGTCATCTTGTTATTTCATGGCTGTATATTCCATTTCCACATAAAGTGGGAAATCGTTTATGGTTTTTCCCGCTTGCTTTTCATCCCATGTCAACATGAGATGAAAGGATAATTCGTCACCTGCATTGACCATTTCATGGTTATGGACCAACATCCTATGACCGTTTATCTCTATTTGTAAATGGTTTTCATCAGGCATCGCGTATTTCATTTGAATGGTTCCATTATAGTGTAATCGATAGTGGTTTAAACCCGAAGCAAGCACATAGGTCAGGTGCTGGTCATGGACTAGCGGTAAATGTTTTCTGTCTTCGACAGGTTTTTCATTTGTCAGATACACTAAAAATACAGATGGGATAAATTTATAAAGCCTATTCATTTCATAGGTCACGTAACGCTTGGTACAGACATCGTCTTCGTCTTGCGGGTCTTCCACGTGAATAATGCGCTGATGATTGGCGGTATAGCCATCCACAGTAAGCTTAGGCACTTTGTTATCCACATACTTTTTTGTAGTAACATCTGTAGACACTTGAGGATGTTTCACATGGGTTAACCGCTTTCCCTTAAGGTCATAATCTCCCTGTTTTGTGCGTGGCACCACAGACCTATCCACATAGTGTTTATTAGCAGGATTCGTTTCTTGTTTAGGATCATGTATGGGGACAGACCTAGCTTTGGCCATCAATGCACGTCCAAAGACATCCATCGTCAACCTGTAGTACGAGTCTACTGTTTCTATGACAGGGCTTGGTGTCATGTATATAGACAGCCTGCTAGCCTCTCTAAGCCTTAGTTGATATGAAGATTATTAAACAGCAAGAGTCATTCCCCGTGGGGGATATGGTTTCCCATATATGTCCCACATCACGTGAACAACGCCATGGTTCACTGTTTCCATCTTCCATTCGCTGCATTATTGTGGGACCTTCGGGATGTGGAAAGACCAAGCTTTTGCTGACGCTTATTACAGCGGCCAATGGTCTGCGTTTTCAAAATATTTATATTTTTGCAAAATCTCTCTACCAACCCCTCTACATGTTTCTGGATCAAATCATGTCTGGATTACAAAATGAGAATATGCGTTATTTCACATTTTCCATGCAAGAAAATGTTATTTCTCCGAATGGGGTAAAGACTGAATCACTCATGATTTTCGATGATGTATCCACTGAACGACAATGCTATTTCAGCATGGGTCGTCACAAACATATCGATTGCTTCTATCTAGGAAAAACATATTCTAAAATGTCCAAACAGTTGTTTCGTGACAATGCTAATGTCATTGTTTTATTTCGCCAGGACGAGAGGAATAATCGTCACATTTATAATGAACATGTGAATCCGGATATGACCATTCAAATGTTTACTGAATTGTGTGCCAAGTGCTGGAACACCCATCGTCATGCCTGTTTGGTTATTGACAAACAAAGTGAACTCAACCAAGGACGGTATCGCTTAGGGTTTGATCATTTTATTGCTATTTAAGGCACTGTCTCATTCCCTCTCAAGTTATTTGTCAAGACACCATGGTGTTAGCAGAGAGTCAATTGAAAAAGTATATTATTAAAGCAAAAAATACTATTCGTCAAAAGTTTCGTCAATTGAAACGATCACGTGCGGATCATGCTTTGTTTATTCAACAACATTTAGCACCTCCGCTAAAAGCCATGTTGAAACCCTCTTTCAAGCCATCTGAAACGCTACCCACCGTTTCACAAGCCACTCAGACGCACCACAAGGACCCTGAGGAAGAGGAAGAGGAACAGGAAGATTTGACTAGTGTTAGCGAGGTTGAGGATGACGAGGAACAAGTGTTTACACCTAAAAAGAAAGACCTCACCTCTCGCAGAGTATTTACGAAAAAAGACATCCTTGGCCGTGGTCGAAACACCTTGCCTTTCCAGATCGTCTCCGTTTTCACAACTCTTGGCTACCCCTCAACATAAAGCTCAACTGAAAAATATTTGAATAAAATACTATGGATCAACACTGGAACCCTATTTCACCGATTTATTTATTGGAAACACAGATACTACATATGGTGTTCGCTATTAGGATGTGTTTTAAAATTGGAGATTCATCGATTAAATTTGCTCGTACTAAAGCTGTCATTAAAAAGATCAATGATAAATTAACACCAGGACTGTTAAAGCTGCTATTCTCTCGGAACCCCTCTTCCCATGAGTATACGCCAGAGGACCTTGGCAAATATAAGTCCATTTTATTGGTCACCCATGCCCACAAAAGGCAGTATGATCCCACTCAACAAGTGAATGCCAATATATCTCAAAAATATAAAACCATCATTGCAAAAATGTTTCCCACCAGTCAAAGTGGTCGTCGTAAAGTGTCTGCTTCAGGAGTGACATTTAAACCATTAAAACCCCTTGTGGATGTTACCTACTGGCACAATCCCAATAAGCTCGTCCAGCGACTACAGCTATTGCATGCTTCACGTCAAGCCGGCCATAGTGGTCACGATTGGGAAATTCAAGAAATTGAAGAAGAACTTCGAAATGCCAAATTATTGTTTAAGCCTTCACCCATTAAAGTGGGCATCGCTCATGAGTTGCATCGTCCAGCTAGACGTCACTATCCACGACTCAAGGTGATTTCACGCAGTGTGGATGAACTTTGGCAAGCCGATTTGGTGGAAATGATTCCCTATGCTAGTGTTAACGATGGTGTACGCTATATGTTGACGGTCATTGATGTGTATTCCAAAATGGCCTTTGTTGAACCTGTGCGTCGCAAGTCTGGTCCACTAGTTACCAAGGCCTTTCAACATATTATTCAACAATCCAAACGTCAACCTCTGTTGCTGCAAACCTATCAGGGAAAATAATTTTTCAACAAGGATTTCTCCAGTTTTCTCAAATCTTTGGATATTCACCATTACACCACGTACAGCAATCTCAAAGCCAGCGTGGTCGAGCGGTTTAACCGAACATTGAAAACCCATATGTGGAAAGAGTTTACCGTTCAGGGCACTTATCGTTGGTTGGACATGTTACCTGAGCTAGTGTTACGTTACAATGACACCAAACATAGAACCATTGGGACCTATCCACGCCTCGTGATCCAAAATATTCCGCGACTGGATAAACTGTTTAACCCCATCAAAACAGCAGACCCTAAACGTTACCGACTGAAAATTGGGGATTTTGTTCGTGTGAGCAAATTCAAGTCTGTCTTCGACAAGGGCTACACACCAAATTGGGGGACTGAACTATTTCGAATTCGTCAAGTCAACCTAAACAGTCCAGTCACCTATTTACTTGAGGACCTCAACCATCAACCCATAAAAGGTAGATTTTATCTCCAAGAATTCCAAAGGACAACGTTTCCAAAACATTACCTTGTGGAAAAAGTGTTGAAACAAAAAGCAAATAAAATATATGTAAAATGGTTGGGATTTAGCTCAGTCTTTAATTCTTGGATTAATAAATTTCATGTTGTATGAAACTGTGCACCTTGTATTTATTTATTTATTTATTTATTTATTTATTTATTCACTCATGTTGTACTTAACCTACAGCCCTGTGTACAGTCCTCAGCTCCACATGTATTATGAGCAATACATATTTCTTTCTCTCTTCCACCTGTGTTCTCTCTTACACCGACTCTTCCCCTCTCCTCCCCTTCACCTCCCACCACAGTCAAAGCAAGATGTAACTTGTTAGCTCTTATCGTGCACGTGCACAGGTGAACACCTGTGTGTTAGGTCATATTACACATGAACTTGCATTTTCTCACGTACGAACCGAAACAGAATATGGCTTGTTAGCTTACATGTGGTTTTCACAAGGGGGCCAGTAATAATGTCATCTCACACGTGTTCACATGTATTTCGTCACTTTCATATCGTTATCAGATTGTAGTAGTGAAGGCTGGCGAACAACGTCAGTTCAACACACTGCTTTACACACACAAATGTAGTTAGTCCCTCCCTTTGACATAATTTGGATAAATTTCATGGGCCAGTCCATAGGGACCAGTCCAAAGGGACCGGTCTAAAGGGATTAGTCAAAAAGGACCTGTCAACAGGGACCCATCAACAGGGACTTATCAACAAGGACCCGTCAACAATGACCTGTCAACAATGACCTGTCAACAGGGACCCGTCAAAAAGGACCTGTCAACAGGGACCTGTCGAAAATGACTCCCTTCAAAAAGGACCCGTCCAAAGGGGCTAGTCAACAGGGATCAGTCCAAAGAAACAAATCAACATGGATCAATCAAAAGGGGTTAACGCCTCAAGGTCTGACATACCCCTCTTTGATTATTGGTTTGCCTATCGATAAGCACCGCTTGGGAAAAAATTTGATCACCCCTCGTGGGTTGGGTTAGGTTAGGTTACACTACAGCCACCATCTTTAAAAAGCCCGCCCTCTTACAAAAGCCATGAGTGGACATGCGTAAAAAACGAAGAACAAGCATGTTAATTCATAGTGGCTTTCCACCGTACACATGTCTCTTGTGTGGAACAACGTTTAATTCATTATTGGCATTCAAACTCTCACATGTTGCACTTGGAAAGCGAGATTTTCTAAAAAATTATAATTTTACCCCCTAGTAGGGGTAGGTTTTATTTTTGAGGTGAGAATATGTTATCCATTGGAAAGGGGGTGTCAGCCCGAGCTCAATGACACCTCATTCGTCAAAATCCGACCAGGCGTTCGAGAGATATCGCGCCGCCGCCATCTTGTGTGGAGGAATGTGGATGTGGAGGATTTAGAACCGCTACCAAACCACTACTCATATGAGACTGTTTGCTTTTCAGCATGCAGTCTAGTCTACAAGCCTCTGTTTCCATAATTCCCTATTAGCAGTTCACTCCGTGGCGTCCTCTGCTGCTACACCTCTCACTTTGAAATCGTTGAGCACTGAATCTAACTACCACCTCCTAGGTTTACCCATGCTTCTCTTTCTCTCTGCAGGCGAGCTCATTAACCTCTTGGGTAATCTCTCCTCCATCAGTATGCCTTACTTCAGAGGTGAAGTATAGTCGGCGGTCCCATGTCATAGTTTTATGGCATGTTAAAGAACCTTCCACTAATTACACCTGTGTGAAGCTAAATTGTGTAGGTTAAGAATGTAAACAACGCTCTTAGGTTCCTACGTTCGTTGCCAAGAGCCGACTGTGGTGGCGTCTAGTAGCTAAGTTCTGAACTAGGCCTAGTAGCCGTTGACGGTGGCGTTTGGCGGCAAAAGTAGGAACTATTTGAAAAATTCAAAGTTGCAGTCCTTACTAGAATTAAAAAACAGATACACACACTAATACAGCCATCACAATTAAAACCGGTTATCAGACAGATTCTACACACACCCAAAGTACACGGGGCTACATGACCGCGTTGTCGCTGCCCCTAAACTGAGGAACATACCTACCAACCTCTCATCACATGACCCCACCATTTAAGTCAGTTCATACAACACAGCTTCATCTAGAATGTTCATTTCTAATAGCCTCTATCTCTTCAACGGTTACTCCCTGCAATTATTTGTGCTACCATCATATCAGTTACCTCTAGCTTATGTATGCGATATCCTTGTGCCCCACTTGGGTGCAATTGCCACTCCCCCCCCCCCCCCCCCCCCCCCCTTAGAACTCAAATCTGCTACACAATGAAAGAAATGACCGAGACAAGGCTCATTGAGTGGAGTCGGCCCAAGATGAAGAAGTCTGTTTGGGGATGAAATCTAAAACACCTGGTGCCGCGGTGGCCGAGAGCGCCAACGCGCCAAAGCGTGCCTCGCTGGCATCGGGAGAGCGTGGGTTCGAATCCCACCTCGGCCGTCCTGAAGATGGTTTTCGTGGTTTTCCATTTTCACCCCCAGGCAAATGCCGTGACGGTTCCTTTCAATAGGTCCACGGCCGATTTCCTTCCAATATCCCTTCCCTGACCCGTCCTCAAAAGAAAAGCAAGTTGCATGGCTATTGGCTGCATTAATAAAAATATTAAAATAAATGTAATCAATTAAAAACACCAATATACACAACAAACACAGATCACTACAAAATAACAAATTTACAGGTCACTTACATAGTTTGGAGTAATTCTGTTCATCTCAAATGGAATGGATAATACCAACTTTCGAGTAGGCTACGAACCTTCATCAACCGTCTCTTGATATCCCTAGTATGCTCGTACCATTCCCTCAATTATTCTCTCTCCTTGGCTGAGGAATTATGCTAAGTACCGTAGTTCGTTATATTTTGCCAAACAAATTATCTCACATGAGTTATGCCAACTAAACCTTATCTTTTCTTTTCAATGGTAATGTAATAATAAAATCACAGGGTTACAATTTTCAATATAGCTTCCTTTTGCTTATCTCTAAAGTTTAAGGTTCATTCGAAATCAACACTATGATTTGGCGTAAACAATCCTAGCTTTACCTCACTTCCCTTTTGTGTTACACTATTTTCAATTTATATTCAGAAATTTCAATTCACTTTTCCGATGCAATATCAGGGTCACCGGAGCAATATATCGGGAAGAACCATTTCGCAACAAGAATTAATCTACTCAGATTAGGCAGACCCCCAAAAAATCTCACAGCATCACAATACCAAATTCAAGATGTCATCAACAACACTAAACGTATAAAGTGGTAGAAACCTGGCCATGAATTGCAACTCTGCTCCCTAAACTTCGGGACCGGAGCGAACTCCAGCCACGAGACAAAGAGAACAGCGCCCCTTTCCCTCTCCCAAAACACTGCTACCGGGGAGGGGAGGAAGGGGACTGACGGATAAACCGGGGCATGGGCGACTGGGATGGTAAACTCAGAGGCTAATGGGACGCTGGGTTACACCGATGTCTCGAAAAAGAAAAGATTTAAAAAACCAAACACAATATATTCTAAGAAAAGGGATTACAAGCCCGTGGGCCCAAATGAGAGGAACAAACGAGCACAGCCTAACTTAACAAACCCCGAGGTGGACAATAATGACCAAGATGAACACGATCAATAACCCTCGAACATCTCAGGAGACGAACACAAAGCCATCAACGACATTTAAAACTCCAAGCAGTTCATTGAGCAAGAGAATCGACCTCGAGGTCGAAAAACTAACCCCCAAACAGTTAATTATGTATGGCGAACAAAGACAAAGAAAGATCTGCCCGCCATTATTACGTCACAAAACTGATTGCCCAACAAAAGACAATGCCTAGAAATCACATTTAAAAAAGAGGAAATAATAATAAATCTTTAAACTTAGGAAGGCGTCCCTACACTAGAATTAGTGACACACCATGGTATCACCAAAATGAGTGTTTTAATGTGAGAAGTTAAAATAAGAGCTTGGTTACAAGACTATTAGCCCGGGTTTAAATACAGTATAAAATCACCCCACGGCCGAAGCCGATGAGCAGAAAATCAAGAATACATAAAGTGGTGAAAGAAACCACGAGAAAACTAAAGTCTTTAGGCGCGGCCTTCTGAACGACACTAAGGCCACAAAAGCTACATAAATAGAACATAACGAAAAAGTCCAAGCCAAGGTTATTTCAAAAGTATTAAATCAACACACGCCTTGGCAGTAATGGAACGAAAGTACCTTTGTTTGTAGAATCATAACGTTGCGCTGGGCCGAGGCTCCCAGCACTACACCAACGAACGTCCACTCAGTTCATTCGCAGAAGCAAGACTCCCTCGCCCCGCTCCCAGGCAAGCTCTGAATCCGCACTCATAAGCATGCACGCACTCATTAGCCAGAGCGCCGTAAGGCCTAGCGTCAGTTCCTCAGAGTTCTAGAACAATTTGAAATAATGCGCGGCGCATGCTGCCAACTACAGCGCCTACTCAGTTTGTAAATATCACATTATATGGTAGTCGAAAATACACCAGGTAGGGTAGTATTGTGAAACAGCCAACTCAGCCATAATTTGATAAGCTGAGAAGTTTTCAAATTATTGCGGCAAGTCAGCCCCCGATAAGCTCGTACAGTGACGTACATGAATAGTTTATACTCATTGCTACAATGTTTCAAAATGCCGCAATTCATTGTCGGGCTCCCAACCAGACAGTTCTCAGAATGTACGCAATCCGCGTGTCGATCTGATCGGCACAGCAACTTCTAGATTCTATTGGTCCTCTTCCTGACAACATTGATCAACTAACATAGAATGAATGCACCTAAGATATCCAGGCAAATGCAAAGGAAGTAATGGGTATGACAAAACCGGGACGACAATTTGTTGATAAACAAACTTGGTGGTCCTATTTGACTTGTAATTATACATTTCCATCTATTCAAAACAATTTAATAAATACAATACAATAAATTGTATTGAATAGACGGAAATTTATAATTACTAGTCAAATTGGAATAACAGTCAACACGGACCAATATGATCTTGAATACTCCTAATGATGAGGAAAGTCAAGCCAAGAGGTTATGGTATGCCTATAAAGATCTTAAAATAAAATTATCTAACATGATTAAGGACATAGAGTTCATAAGAAATTGCTGAGATAATGAACTGATACCCAATCATAATTATGATAACCTTTCTAAAGAAAAATGTCCAAAATAATTTTGAAAAAAGAACGCAAAAAGTTATATGATTTTACAGCGAGAATTGAAATTTCATTATAAAAAGAAGAATCACATCAACAATAAATTGTATCACACACATTTGACAGCAGCAAATTCTTCTGAGAAAAAAGTATGGGACGAGTTCACACAATATGTAGATTTAAAAAAAAGTATTGAATAGACGAAAATGTATAATTACTAGTCAAATAGGAATATTAGTCAATACGGACCAATGTGATGTTGAATACTCCTAAACTTGGTGGTGGAATGAAGACGTGCAACGAGCTGTAAAATCTAAGAAACCTGCTTTCAAAACGTGGCTTAGAACAAGAACCGATGCTGATCTAACTCAATTTCGTCAGCTCAAATCTGATGCAAAACACGCTGTTGCACTTGCTAAATCCAAGCAACTAAATACATTGTATGAACAATTAGATGAATCAACTGGGGTAAATAATATTTACAAGCTAGCCAGATATCGTCATCGTGCCACAATTGACAGAGGACATATCATGCATATCAAGACAAGCACGGCCATCTTCTAACAAAACCAACGGAGATTCTTCAAAGATGGCATGAACACTTCAATACTCTCTGTAATTATGAGTTCCCGCTCCCACCGATTACATTACCCGAACCTGTACAGGGTGCAGTTCCACCTATCACACCTGCCGATGTCAATACTGCGATCCACGCCATGAAAAGTGGCAAGGCAACAGGCTCTGATGATATCCCTGCGGAGCTATGGAAGCAGTTGGGTTATGCCTCTGCAGAGTTCTAGCAGAGTTCTTTAACAAATGCCTTGCGAAGTATAAACCTGCAACGATCAAAAGAACCTGCGCAAAGCTCACCCCCGCGCATTCACTCCGAGTGGATGTGCGATTTCACAGATGAGTGGTGGAGGGGGTCACATGCTGTCTGGCCGCCGTACCGAGCACACTATGGAGACGCGCTGACAAGAGCTTCGTTGCCAATCCATTTTCGGGGTGTTATTGTTGTGTCAGTTTAATATACGTTTTCTTTCTTTATCGTAGACCTATACTCCCTTGTCGTGTAGCGTGTACTTTATTGGTAGATGTGTTTATGTATATAGTGTTGTGTACCATGATATTCTTGTAATAGTATAATTTCGTTATGGCTTCGAATTCGAAGTCTAGTAGCAAATCTGGACGACCATTAAGGGGACAAGATAGAGAATTAGTCTATAGCGTAACTGCTCACCTACGAGAACAGAAAACCGTTCGTTAACTCAATTATAATGTTGTGGCTTCAACAAGTGAAGCAACGGGTGTTTCAAAGTCACTCGTGAAGCGTATAATATCGGAAGGGAAGACGTCTATGGCCAAGGGTCGTCTGCAATTTTCTACACCTGATGCATTATTTTGTGTATTTGATATTATAGCATCTGTGTGTGTACGCTTATTGGAACAGTATATTTCTTTAAAACATAGTTTACAACTAGGAAATCGTAAATACTGTATTTTCAACTCCGTGCTTAATACTATCGGTCACTTTACATTTACTTTCGTTCTTTTAATTGCATTGCGTTTGCAGCATTAATGAAGGAATAACCTCAATCGAACAGCTTGGAGTAGTTGAATATCGGAATTAAGAGGAGCAGGTTAAAATGGCTTTGAACATGTCAAACGAATGGAAGATGGAAGGATACTGGATCACATGTCGAAGGATAATGGGAAGGATAGAGAACAAGAGGAAGACTCCGAACATGATGGATCGATTTGATTAATACTAGTATAAGTTGACAGAATACAGAGTGGAGGGACAGGAGAAGGTGGAGCAGTACCATAAACGCCCTGACCTGGCCTTAAACTGGATAAGAGGGTAGGATGATGATAATGATGAATAATTCTCACAAGTCCCTCAAGATAATACGAAATTTTTCATCCTCCACTACGCAATGTGTAACCTCTGCAGCACAAATGTAAGTTTGTTGACAGATGACAATCGTAAATGTGCGACGATGGCCGAGGCAAGCTGAGAGGTTGCGAATCAGTTTCCTTGTTTACAAAAAAAGCTCGTAAAACCCTGACTCTCAAAGGCATGTAGAATTACTGTCGAACTTATCCTCATGTGTACATTTCCAGCCTCTCAAGTATACTCCTTCGTGTACTGAATTTTACAGCCAGATTAAAAATTTCTTAATTACTACTACAGAATTTCCTAATTCTAACCCTTCCATAACGAAATAGCGACTTTAATCAAGTGATAATATCAATGTAATTATCCCTTTTTCCAATAACATAATATTGCTCTAAATATTCCCGTAACTACTATACAATAACAAATATGCAAAACCGATGATTAATATGGAATTGAATCTACTGGCACGAATCATTCAGGAATGAAAATGCACGACTTATATTCACACAAGCACATTAATAACACCAGATTTTAACCCAATATAATAAAATAGGTATAAGATAGTTCTTAACTGCGCGAAGGCAAAACTCTCATTCATTCATAGTGGTGATAAAATATGCCTCATGATGTAGTGGTTAATATTGTTGTCTGCCACCCCAGAGACATGGGTTCAATTCCTGACTTTGCCAACTGCCGGTAATTTAGTTCTGGTTTGAGGTTCACCCAACTAGTGACAATTTTGAAGGCCTACAAGAGTACAGTGGGCTACACAAGTTTACTGAGTGATGGAGTAAAAAAACATTACAATAACGTATGGTCTTATTGCAGGAGTTGCCTGAGAAGTGGAACACTTTGAAGAAAATAGCTGTGACAGTGAAAACGACCGTGACTCCTCTCATAGCCAAGGAGGCTGACAGCATCAGGAAGAGAATCAACCTGTTTGACTTGCGGCAAACACAGTTTAGAGAGTACTTCAAGAAGTTGCCCTTATTCCAGTAAGTTGATTCTAGTTTTCATTTGAGAGATGAACGGATTATAATTACAATATTAATTCTTGTCAACCCAAGTTTTTTTTTTTTGGTAAAACATGTTTACTGTTACCTCACATAAGCGAGCACAATAGACTGCAATTTAGCATAAATAAGTATTCCCTGAGATATGGTGCATAACTCCACTTGATTTAGGGCACAAATGGCACTACACAGTTTTCCTGTTTGCATCACTAAACAAAATACCAGTATCTACGTTATTTACATCAAACACCCATTCTATAATAACCATTCTTATTGACCTACATTTCCCACGGACATTATCTGAATTTGACCCTCTTCTTGTGCCGTTATTGCACTCATTATCATGATTTTAAATTTTGTTACTTTCCACACAATGCTCAATTCTGAGGATTCATCATCAAACTTGTCTAGGCAGCCCTGTGACTTGCCAGATTAGTGCAGTCAGAGAAAAAAAATTGCTAATCTGGAAATTAAGTTAAGTCAAATTTTGGACCAAGAGAAGAGAATAGACTGTGAATTAAGTAGGTTGGACTCGGCACAAGAGAGGTTGTCAAGGGAAATTTCTAGCCAGGCACTGGAGACTAGCCAGGAATTCGCCACGGTAGATGAGAAGATGGATGAGCAGAGGAAGGAGATTTTGGATGTGATGGATATGAAGGTTGACTTTATTAGTAAAGAGGTACAGTCACAAAGATGCGAGTTGTAGGAAGTTGGAAGATGTAGGTTATGTTGGAGCAGAAGCTGGTCATCAACAGTGGGGAGATCAATACTTTAGGGACGGGGGGTAAAAAGGATAGACAATGATCTCAGTCAAGTCCACGATATGATGAGTAAGATGGCAGGAGAAGCTGAGGAGAGAGTCCAGCATGATTTAAGGAAGTTGAAGGCAGCTGGTGGCGGTTCGACACATTGGACACTGTGGTCAGGGTAGGGAGGCTAGACATTGGTACTAGGTTTTCAGGGATAGGTTCTGTGGCATACGGGATTTTAGGGAGACATTTGTAAATACGTTTTGTGATGATAGTACTTAAGGGAGGGTAAGAGATAGATTTTGCTGGGAAAATTTCAAGGAAACGAAGGGGTCAATTGGACCAGGTATTTCTGGAAGCATGTCCTTATTGATCAAAATTTGGAATTAGTGGGTAGTGAGGAAGATTAGGTCAGGAAGCTAGCATGACATTTCTCCAATGATATCAGGACTGCCGTATGTATGCAAAATGCAGTCACAATCATGGGCATCGAAAAGTTACTTGGTAGGTTTGATGCTTTAAAGAAAACAAGTAGGCAAAGACAGGGATAATAGCGGGAAGGAAATTTTAATGGGGGAAATCAGTGGGAAGGAAACTATATTCAGGGAAGAGAGCGAGAGAGAGAAACTGGAATCAAGTTAGGGGAAACAGGAATTATGGTGGACAAGAGGATAATGGTAGAGGAAATTATAGGAATGGGGAACAGGCCACGTTGAGGTGGAATTAGGAATAGGGAGCGTGGCAAGGAAAGGTTACAGAGGCCAGAAGAGAGAAATTGAAACAGTTATTGTAAAATGTATAAAGATCAGAAGGTTGGAGTGGGCAGGACATGTGCTGCGTGCTAATGCCAGAATGATAAAGAGGATATTGAATGCAATGCCAGAAGGAACCAGGAAAGTCGGAAGACCAAACCTAAGGTGGGAAGATGGAGTGAGAGAGGATTTAAAGACAATTGTAATCAAGAATTGGGGGAGCTCAGCACTTAAAAGGAAAGAATGGGGAAAACTTCTTCAGAAGGCCAAGGCCCACAGAGGGCTGTCGTGCCAGTGATGATGATGATGATGAGAAGAGAGAAGGAGGTTTAAACTCCAACAGAACTCACTAAGTACGGCAGGCGGCGGCGGGGGTGTCCTTGCATATCATTCAAGATCACGCTTTTGATGAGATGGACGACTTATTATGAGCTATCAGGTGAGGTTGAGGAGGCTTGTGAGCACATATTCATTCACCTTGTAATTATAGTTCAGATACGGAACCAAGTAGTTGATGCACTGTTAGATTCTGGTAGTGTGTTTTCGGTTTATTGAGGAGGTAGAAGTTGAGGAAGTTAGTGTGGACATGGTATGAATTGTTATTCCAATGTGTAATTTGGTGTTGAGTTTGAGAAAGTTGTGAGGGATACTATGTTGGTCGGTATTCAGAAGTCTGAGAGAACATATAGAGGTATTCTCGGAGAAACCTGGGTGTACTCAGGTGTATGAGCATAGTTTCAATATTACAGATCTAGCTTTAATGGCCCAGGTACCCTATAGCCCACTCACATAATGCAGGTTGATGAGGAAGTGATTAATTAGATGAAGAATGATGACATTATTGACGATAGTAGCAGTCGTTACGTTAATCCGTTGGTAGTGATGACCAAGAAGGATGGTACCATAGGCAGTGATTAATCACTCACATATGCAGGTTGTTGAGGAAGTGATTAATCAGATATAGAGTGATGATATTATTGAGGATAGTAGTAGTCCTTTTGTTAATCCTTTGGTAGTGATGACCAAGAAGGATGGTACCAAAGGCAGTGTTTGGATGCTAGACAGGAAAGTAAGAGGATTACAACAGATCATCAGCGTCCTTAATTCACTGAAGTTCTTGTGCAGAGATTCAGGGAGAGACTTTTTGTTTACCATAGATCTGAGTTCTTTGTTTTGGCAAATACTATTGAGTTAGGGGGATAGCCCATTAAAAACTTTCTGTTATAATAGGAATAGTTTATATCAGTTAAAAATGGTTCCTTTTGGCATAAGGACTTCAAGTCAGGGTTTGATTATTGGGTTGTCAACAGGGGAAGATGTACCCAAAGATGTTAGAATTCAGTTAGTGAGTGAAAATCTTATAGATGCAGGCAAAGGACCTTTGAAACAGCAGGGAAGTGTGGAGAAGGAATTCATGGATGGAGATCTGGTGCTGCTGCAAGTTCCACACTTTTCATCAGGAGAGCAGAAGTGCTTGCATAAGTTTTTTCAAATGTATGCCAGTCCTTATTTAGTGAATCATAGAATATGGGCTTGTGACTACAGATTAATGACTAAAGATGACAAGGTGCACATAATATAGTCAATCTGAAGTCATTTGTCACCTAGAGATCTTGATCACAAGAGCAGATTGGAAAGAAAATGTGTATTTTAGTGCAGGTCTCAGAGTAAATCCATATCCCTGCGGTTAGAGATTTATCCATGAGGGGGCATTTGTAACAGAATTTAATCAGTTACAGAGTCCCACCTCCGGGTTTTTCCTTCGTGCAGTTAGTTTGCATCAAACTATAACTATTGTCAACTTTCAGTGTATTACCATGTCATCACCACCAGGAGAGCGGTGTAACAAGTAGTCCTATCACTCCAAGGAAGAATATCACTATGCATCTGTGTATAAAATGGCTGATGTAAAGTGTCAAGTTGCCCTTAAGCGTATTTAGGGTCGGATGATCTTCGATTAAGCTTGGGTCGTTTGGTACTGTACCCGTAAAAATCGAGAAGTTGCTTGCTGGGAATCCAAAGCGCAGCTGGATCGTAGAATAATGAAGGTCTCCGGCTAGATAAACCGTCAATATCCCACCAACAAGGTCTTCGGGATTATACACAGTAGGTTACGATAGTGTTATGGCTAAAAACATAAATACACTGGCGGTAGAGTGAAAAACTAACCTTACATCTCGGGGCTGTGTAGTGTCCCGGCCGAAAACCCTTGAAAATACCAGGAAATCCCAAACGGACCAGCGCCCTTTTTCCCCCAAATTCCCGATCGCTTCTCAACGATATAGGTTCTTCAGGGCAAAGGACATGGAGACTAGCTCCTTGAGTGGAATTGGACCACGCACTCAGAACCGAGTCACCTCTCTACCGATAGTACGGGTAATCTTACGAACTCCACCTTAAAAATCAAAACTCAACTTAACTACGGTAATGATTCTTGGAACCACATACTTTTTAATACTGGCAATCTGTATAACAATATAAGCATACTTCACCAAATACGTGTTCCTTATATTTATCCTTGGGCGATGTGCGGTTATATAATAGAATCGTAACATGATTTCCATTTACGTAACAGGCTATCCCAAAATAATCCCCCAATACTTATAAGGATGAGAGAGAAAAGATAAAATATCGAGGCTTGCAATTCAATCATCTATCTTCTTCCATACACATTCTATTATTACGATCAGATCCAAAGATTCAACATCTCAAAGATATCAATAAGCAAAGCAATAGAATAACCAAAAGAGCCCCAAAGATAAAATTATAACCGCACCGTCTAAATGTTTCATCTGTTCCAATACGGCCGTCATCATCGGCTCAATTCATATTAGAGCAACTCAAACCAAGGGGACCAAGCACACAACTTCCTTTACAAGGAAACAACTAATTACATATTACATTATTCCAGTTAGAGATCATTTCTTCACCTGCATATTCTGCACCCTTATATCTAAATGATCCACCAAAATCCCAGGTTGGAAATCATAGTGGATTGTAGCATCTTGGAGTCCCGGCTACAAACAGCATGGTGTTACTTGGCGAAAACACTCAGAATAAGGGACAGGATTTTTCTAAGCGGAATGTGCTATAGTAACTAACTACAGAACAGTAGGGTTCTCTATCTACTCAGGAACAATGAGAATCTATGAAAATCTCGGGCGTAAGGATGCGTATTAGGTCCCTCGGGAACGTTCACCCTACAGCACATTCCTCAACCATTTAACTACAACGATAATGCCAATTTCCTATAAAACAAATCAGGGAAACGTAACAACGTTCCTCGCGTATTTAATGTCTAAACAACACACGTCTCCTAACCCTGGCAATGATTATGTGCCTAATAACGTTGAATAAGGATGTATGACCAAATGTCATTGCTTTATAAATATCAAACACTTATACGTTTCCTATGGAAAACATTAAAAACGTTATCCGACTCGCTTTAATAAGCTTAAACAAAACTTGACTTGAATAGCAGCAAACAACTGCTGTGCCCTAGGTAACGGGAGTTCATTAACAAGAAAAATTTTATTAAGCTAAAATTTAAATATTCCCAAAATTTAAATGAATTTACCCCTTGACGTAGATCTCCGTCAATACAAATACTATCCATTACTCTATACAATTATCTCCCGCGTCCTATCATTTAAAAATTCTTATCTTGGAAGTAATAAAACACTCTCTTTAAATATTAATCATAAATTAAAAATAATAATACGCGTAAATATAATTATAAACCTATCTTTAAATTCCTAATGAAACATAATGTACAACATAAATTAGTGACGTCGTAGTTCAACAACTACTCTATAAAATGATATATATAGACAACTCTCCGTTTTTCTACTGACTTTAGAAATAAATCATTCACCTTACTATGTCTTATTCGTGTTACTGTGTCAATCCGGGATTCTATAATCCATACAATTAAGTAGAAATATAGTTGAAAGACCTCCTAAAACTTGTCTGTCAAAAATAAAAATACTTAATAAAAATACATACTTTCACTGCGTTGAATAATTACCGTAAATTCAATATCTACTTCAGAACCATTTAATAGATCTCAGTTTACTCTCAGTTTCAACAAAGATCCATTAAACCCTATAATTGCTTTCAGATTTAACTTCATCTAGGATCCACTGTCCTGTGAATTTCAAGGAGTTTCAACTTTATGAGACTATTGCAATAACTACCAATAAAAATAGACATCAGTAATACTGCATCTTCGTAAACGTCCTATTTCAACTTCAAATATGCGTAAGTCTGTCACTACAGACATTTCTTCAACAATTGACTAATGGCTTCACAATCGCTCATTGTCTTACAATAAATGCCTCCGTCTACTACGGGAATAATAAATCTCACTCACCGAGATGCTTCGCGGTTCCTTTCAAAAACATAATAGTTCTTGACTCACTTCTCATTAGCAAATTCTTTCCATAATTGCAACAATCTTAATAAAAATATTTAATAAAAATACTGGTTCTATCAATGAATTAATTTAACAAGTAAAACGATAACATATTATTCTTCAAATAACTATCTTATTTCTGTTAATCATTCACATTTCTATAAAAGCTTTCCATTAGCAGCAATATTTCTTTAAACTCTTCCTTCACACATATTCTTTCTTTAAAATATTTTTACAAAACTTCGGTTGGTTGGTTGGTTCTTAAGTTTAGGGACTGCGACAACGCGGTCATGTAGCCCCGTGTACTTTGGGCGTGTGTAGAATCTGTCTGATAACCGGTTTTAATTGTGATGGCTGTATTAGTGTGTGTATCTGTTTTTTAATTCTAGTAAGGACTGCAACTTTGAATTTTTCAAATAGTTCCTACTTTTGCCGCCAAGCGCCACCGCCAACGATTACTAGGCCAAGTTCAGAACTTAGCTACTAGATACCACCGCAGTCGGCTGTTGGCAACGAACATAGAAACCTAAGAGCGTTGTTTACATTAACCTATCCAATTTAGCTTCACACAGGTGCAATTAGTGGAAGGTTCTTTAACATGCCATAAATCTATGACATGGGACCGCCGGCTTTACTTCCCCTCCGAAGGAAGGCATACTGAGGGATTTTAACGCTCTTAAAAAATCCGACGGTTTCGGCCGGGTTTGAACCCGCTATCTTGGGCATAGAACACAAAACTTCAATACTTCATAAATGTCAGTCATCAATATTTTACAAAACTTCAATA
The DNA here is from genome assembly GCA_946902985.2 of Meconema thalassinum. Lineage (NCBI taxonomy): Eukaryota > Metazoa > Arthropoda > Insecta > Orthoptera > Tettigoniidae > Meconema > Meconema thalassinum. Next base: position 382,457,871 of record OX336390.1, on the reverse strand, counting down.
CTTCATAAATGTCAGTCATCAAATATTTATCATTAAATATGTCTAATAAGTTATCAGATTGTGACTTTACATGGATCTCTACATAAGATCTTTAAGAATCGCATTCATTAAAAAAATAACTCAATACAACATTCTTGGAATAAATTTCCGTCATTATTATCGTTCACATAAACGATATTTTACAATTCAAAAACACACAAACTGTGATCTGAACACATTTAAACATTACCATAAATATATCCTGAACTAAACTGTAAAATCTCTCCATTCAAATTTCGAAAGTCGCAAAATTCAAAAAATTCTATGTAAAAAGTTCCAATATATTCAAAATCGACGCAAAACGTGAATACACATCCGCATGATGTATTTATGAAAATATAACGTCGCAAATTACAATACTATCATAAAAATGTAGGAAAATGGCATCAATAAATAGTATTTCGGATATTCTTAAAATGTCTACAAAACTACAAGTGGGATGAGTATATCGTTGGTCCAGAGACTACCTTGTGTTGCGTTAAAGATGACTAGAAGTGGGCTTCCATTGCTGTTCCTTAGAAACGGACTGTTTCCAATAGCGCTAGACTGCATGATGTGGTTTGGTCTGCTCCAGTCCCGTACAGAAGTTCCCGTGCTGTCAAGTCCTGGATTCGAACTCCGTCATCATCGTGTTGCCGTTCTCTCCGCCGGTGATTCTTCTTGTGCGAGATGGGATAACCCTTTCTCTCTTGAATGGCATCGGGACTACCCTGATCGCCCTAGTTCTGGAAAATTCTTCTATCTTCTTCGCCGTAGTTCTGATATACATTGTCATTTTTGGCTGGTGAAATGACTTGTAGATTTAGTTGTAGAATTGTCTGCACGGGGGAGGTGAGATGTTAGTCTCCCGCACGAGATCGATGTTATGTCACTCCGGATACTCTTGTTGCCGTTATACTTCTGCTCCCATAACTATTTAGTTGATCATCTTGTCTGCTGTAGATTCAGTGAGTAATACCTCCCTCAACTTCAGGAGTTTCGACATATTAAATTCTGTAGATTTTCTTAAAAATATTTTCCAATATCGTTCTCGTTGAATGTCGACTTAATGTGTTGACTTGCACAATACCAAGTGCTTTCGATGAAAATATCTGCTTGCTTTGTATGACTGTCGAGTTACACGTCGAGACGTCTGTCTTCGCTTACGGTGTAATTATTAAGAGCCGTGATTCCTCTCTCCGATTTCCCTCATCAAATTTACAAGACCGCGTCCCTTTTCAAACCAAGGATCTGATTGGTCGCTGATGATTGATGCTCATAATATTCCTTAATTAAATAAATAATGAGTTGCATTTATAATAAATAATTCTTATTTGTTATTTAATATCTTCTCTGGTGTTATGATGTTTTAAAATCATCCCGGTAATTAGCAAAGTTAATTACATTATTTGGTCTCGTTTAAGTAAGGCCGCTTCTCATTGGCTAGGTGTCGCGTGCCTCCCTAAAGTTTTCTCCCTCCACACTTCAGCCACGCGTATCGCGCGAGCCTGGGGTGGGGCCTCTTCTCGGGAATACACGGTCCTCTTCGATCATGCTCGTCCGGTCTTTGTCTTGCACGACGCAATTTGACTCTCTGCTACTGCACGTGGCTATTGACATTGTCATTGGCGGGCCGAATTAACTAAGTTAAATGGCGATGTAACAAACCGGTCTTCTGGTCGACTTCCAGCATAGCTATATTTTAGCATGGGACAATTTAGAAAACTCTGCGGAGATTAATAATTTCTGGCTCGTATTACCAAAAGAGCACAATCCTCACTCAACTTCCATTACAAAAGCGTATAACAATGCTTTTGGAACGCATTCTTTCAGAACGAAATTGTACCATTAATTAACTCTCTATTCAATCTCTCTAAAGTAGCGTTTTAAATTCTTTGCATTGTAATTGCCAATCACTTGATCGTCGTGAATATTCTCAATTTTGTAGCAGTTATTATCATAACTTTGTGCTACTTTGAACGGACCTTAGTACGTCTTCGCAAATCGGGGGTTTATTTGCTTAGAAACATCAGCCTTCGTTGGTCTTTTAATGACTGCTAAGTCGTCTCTCCTCAGCGGTGTGTCATAACGTTTTCCTAGCGTGCGCTTTTCACGTTGCTCTGCCGCTGTGATTAGATTCTGGTGGGCTGCCTCTACTCTTCTTTCCCTCGCTGGTAGATTATCCTTAGGTATTCTTCTATCCTTATTGAAGTATTTTGGAGAATTACTTCGTCATTTCCATAGTAGGTGAAGATTTCGTCCGTCTATTGCTCCTGTCTTTCTGACTTATGTCTTCTCCCAGAGGTCTCCTTATTACCTCTGTTTTCCTGTCTACTTAGGCCAGGTTTCGGTTCCTCCTCTCTCTATCTTCTCTCGTTCTCTGATCATCCTGCTGTTGGTTTCGAACGTAGTTTCGATTCTCCTGGTTCCTTCTCTGTTGAAAATTCTGACGATTATAATTTTCATCGTTCTAGTTTTTGTATCGCGAATATCCTTGGCGATTACTGGCGTTGTTATCGCTATTACCTCTCTGGTAATAGTTATTCTGGCGATAGCTGTTGTTGTACTGATAACCCTGCCTTCTATTTTGGGAATTGTTCCGAGAGTATCGCTGGTATGGCCTGCTATCTTGCTGCCTACGTTTTTGATACTCATTTCGATGATTTTGCGTATAACCATTTCTAATAGGTCCTCCTCTCCTATTTTCTCCTACGTTTTCTTCTGTCTGCTGCGTCTTGTCGATCATAGTCGTATTTATCTCGCGGTTATCGGTCCTCGAGCAACGAAAACTTGGACTCGTTGTGCTGGATGTATAGTCTAATTGTCTCAACGAGTCATCCATTTCCTGTAGACTAGATACTCGAGATGCGATTATATTTCTTCGCACGTCTGCTGGAAATTGTCATGATATCGTCTGAGTCATTTCTACGACTGACGGTGCTGGCTGCAAATAGTGAAGATTGCCAATTGTGTCGAGAAGTAGCTAGCGTAGCGTGTTGGATGCGAACTAGCGTACTTGCGCGAATATGCCTCTGCTCTGACGTTGTGTTGCTCGTTCACCGACCAAAATCGTTTTATGATGGCACTAGCAAAGTCCTCAAAACATAGGAAAGTCCAACGGAAAGCCCTATACCACTGAAGAGCGGTAGTATTCAAATAGCGCTCTACCAGTCGTAATTATATTTCCTCTGGAACGTTATTTTCCAAAAAATATTCAGATACGTCATTTATGAACTCGATTGGCGTTATACCATCGTTTCCTGGAAAAGTACGTGGTTTCTGGTCAATATTGCGAATGTTCATAACATCAGGGATACCTGATGACGTATTTCCTTGTGGCATGTTCTCGTTAGATGTTGAGAATCGCACTTGACTATCTCTGCCTGGCGGTAAATTTAATCTTCTCGTCCGGAATAGTTCCTCTTCTAATATCTCTATCTGCTCTTGCAATCTATTTTGTTCTTCTCTAAATCTGTTTCCTTCTACACGGTCTGGCATCGACGCATTCTCATTACTAAATTCAAGAGTCTGGCCTTTAATTACATCCTACACATTGTTAAAATTGCTTAATATTAAGTCCTGCAATTTACTTTCAATTAACTCAATTTCGCTATTTAAATTGGAGACTTTACCTTCTAGTTCGAGATTTTTCATGTTCTTTAATTTTATCGCTCACATCTGGTTCTAAATCTACGGACAATATAGAGTGTAAACTTTGTATTCTGTTAATGATGTCATTCCTGACTTTCTCAACATCTTTAGTGCTACGATATTCTGCCACAACAAGTTTCTTATAAAAATCATCTTCTAATCTCTTTACAGTTATGCCTGAGCCTCCAATTAATTCATTTTTGAGTACTCCAATACTTTCACTTACCACATTTTTTATATCAATTTCAATATCAGCCCTTACAAGATCAGCTTTCTGATTCACCTCAATCTGTAACATTGCTACCGTTTTATTCAACTCAACCAGGTTGGAGTTGATACCTAGATTCTCAGATTGGAGCTTGCCTAATTGGAGGGTAATATTATCCTGAAATTCTGTTAGCTTTTTGCTATTGTCTTCTGACTGAATTTCTATAGCTGACAAAGATGTTTGGGTCCTAGCTATAGTATTCTGTGTTTCAGTGGATTGGGTTTGCAAGGTATTTAAAGTTGCTTGGGTGGTAGCTAATATAGTTTTAGTCTCTGTATTCTGTGTTTGCAGACTAGCTAATGTATTTTGAGTTTCTGTAGCTCTAGTATCTAGACTAGCTAATTTATTTTGAGTTTCTGTTAACGTGGTTTTAGTTTCATTAGAGTTAGTTTGCAGGGTAGCTAACGTTACTTGGGAATTAGCTAAAGTTGCTTGTGTAGTAGCTACAGTAGCTTGGGTTTCAGCTAACTTTCTTTGGGTCTCAATTGCACTGCTTTGACATTCCCTAGTTATCCTATCTGTGTCAGCTTTAGCTTCCTTTCTAAGTTCATCTAAATTTTTCTTAATCTCTCGAACTTTTTCTGGTTTAGGTGGGTAGCTTGGTGTAGGGCTTCTAAGTCCTTATCTAATTTACCCTGTGTCTCTTGCAATGTAGCAAACATTGCCTTAATAGCATCCAGGTCTCCTGGCATATTCTTTTCTTGAGAAAGATGGAACATACACTATGATAACAATCAAGAATGTCCGAAATAACTACCATTTATACCACTACAATTGAATGAAAGAGATTCTACCGTTTATCAGTTAATTTAACTTATTTTATAAATATATAACTTCCTTTAAGAATTACAGATTCCAAATCTGTCTTCCTTATCTGACAAACTATCATTTGTAGTCAACGGTCTCTTGAAATAAACTCTAACAACTCTCCTACTTGACAATATAAAATTTACATATCTTATGGCGTCAAAAATCACCATACAACCGGTAACTTAAATAAATAAGATCTCGCCATTACCTTCCTAAGGTTCATCCCTGGACTAGCCTTCATTTAATAGCATTACATAGTTAATCATTCAGATTAGATTGCTTTCATATCTCCATTCTTACCTCGGTAAACGTTGGTCGACGTTTATTACAAATTTCAAGTCTCCCTCCGATTATCTTACACTCTCGTGTAACAATTAACAATGTCTTCTAAGGCGATCACAACATGTGAAAGTTCCACAATGCGTCTACCTTTCACCTAACTATCCAAACAAGTTGCTTTCCAACAGAACATTGGGCTTACCAGTAACTAACATGTTGGTAGTTCTATAAAAATACTACGCTGACAACTGAAGTACCAAAATCCCTAGCACTCAAGTTTGAAGCGTCATAAAATACTAGACTGGCAACTGAGGGTCTAAATCACAAGCCGAACACGTTGCAGGCGCAATACAAATAATAGGCACTAACAAGGGGCCAAAATCACTCACCCCACGTTGGGCGCTATAAAAATTCTGCACCCTTATATCTGGATGATCCACCAAAATCCCAGGTTGGAAATCATAGTGGGTTGTAGCATCTTGGAGTCCCGGCTAAAAACAACATGGTGCTACTTGGCGAAAACACTCAGAATAAGGGACAGGATTTTTCTAAGCGGAATGTGCTATAGTAACTAACTACAGTAGAGTGGGGTTCTCTATCTACTCAGAAACAATGAGAATCTACGAAAATCTCGGGCGTAAGGATGCGGATTAGGTCCCTCGGGAACTTTCACCCTACAGCACATTCCTCTACCATTTAACTACAAAGATAGTGCCAATTTCCTATAAAACAAATCAGGGAAACGTAACAACGTTCCTGGCGTATTTATTGTCTAAACAATACACGTCTCCTAACTCTGGCAATGATTCTGTGCCTAATAACGTTGAATAAGAATGTATTACCAAATGTCATTGCTTTATAAATATCAAACACTTATACGTTTCCTATGGAAACCTTTAAAAACATTATCCGACTCGCTTTAATAAGCTTAAACAAAACTTGACTTGAACAGCATCAAACAACTGCTGTGCCCTAGGTAACGGGAGTTCAATAACAATAAAAATGATATTAAGCTAAAATTTAAATATTCCCAAAATTTAAATGAATTTACCCCTTGACGTAGATCTCCGTCATTACAAATACTATCCATTACCCTATACAATTATCTCCCGCGTCCTATCATTTAAAAATTCTTCTCTTGGAAGTAATAAAACACTCTCTTTAAATATTAGTCATAAATTAAAAATAATAATGCGCGTAAATATAATTATAAACCTATATTTAAATTCCTAATACAACATTATGTACAAAATAAATTAGTGACGTCGTAGTTCAACAACTACTCTATAAAAATGAAATATATACACAACTCTCCGTTTTTCTACTGACTTTAGAAATAAATCATTCACCTTACTATGTTTTATTCGTGTTACTGTGACAATCCGGGATTCTATAATCCATACAATTAAGTATAAATATAGTTTAAAGACCTCCTAAAACTTGTCTGTCAAAAATAAAAATACTTAATAAAAATACATACTTTCACTGCGTTGAATAATTACCGTAAATTCAATATCTACTTGAGAACCATTTAATAGATCTCAGTTTACTCTCAGTTTCAACAATGATCCATTAAACCCTATAATTGCTTTCAGATTTAACTTCATCTAGGATCCACTGTCCTGTGAATTTCAAGGAGTTTCAACTTTATGAGACTGTTGCAATAACTACCAATAAAATAAACATCAATAATACTGCATCTTCGTAAACGTCCTATTTCAACTTCAAATATGCGTAAGTCTGTCACTACAGACATTTCTTCAATAATTGACTAATGGCTTCACAATCGCTCATTGTCTTACAATAAATGCCTCCGTCTACTACGGGAATAATAAATCTCACTCTCCGAGATGCTTCGCGGTTCCCTTCAAAAACATAATACTTCTTGACTCACTTCTCATCAGCAAATTCTTTCCATAATTGCAACAATCTTAATAAAAAATATTTAATAAAAATACTGGTTCAATCAATGAATTTATTTAACAGGTAATACGATAAAATATTAGTCTTCAAATAACAATCCTATTTATGTTCATCATTCACATTTCTATAAAAGCTTTCCATTAGCTGCAATATTTCTTTTAACTCTTTCTTCGCACATATTCTTTGTTTAAAATATTTTTACAAAACTTCAATACTTCATAAATGTCAGTCATCAAATATTTATCATTAAATATGTCTAATAAGTTATCAGATTGTGACTTTACATGGATCTCTACATAAGATCTTTAAGAATCGCATTCATTAAAAAAAATCACTCAATACAACATTCTTGGAATACATTTCCGTCAATATTATTGTTGACAAAAACGATATTTTACAATTCAAAAATACACAAAATGTGATCTGAACACATTTAAACTTTACCATAAATATATCCTGAACTAAACTGTAAAATCTCTCCATTCAAATTTCGAAAGTCGCAAAATTCAAAAAATTCTAATTAAAAGTTCCAATATATTCAAAATCGACGCAAAACGTGAATACACATCCGCATGATGTATTTATAAAAATATAACGTCGCAAATTACAATACTATCATAAAAATGTAGGAAAATGGCATCAATAAATAGTTTTTCGGATATTCTTAAAGTGTCTACAAAACTACAAGTGGGATGAGTATATCGTTGGTCCAGAGACTACCTTGTGTTGCGTTAAAGATGTCTAGAAGTGGGCTTCCTTTGCTGTTCCTTAGAAACGGACTGTTTCCAATAGCGCTACACTGCATGATGTGGTTTGGTCTGCTCCAGTCCCGTACAGACGTTCCCGTGCGGTCAAGTCCTGGATTCGAACTCCATCATCATCGTGATGCCGTTCTCTCCGCCAGTGATTCTTCTTGTGCGAGATGGGATAACCCTTTCTCTCTTGAATGGCATCGGGACTACCCTGATCGCCCTCGTTCTGGAAAATTCTTCTATCTTCTTCGCCGTAGTTCTGATATACATTGTCATTTTTGGCTGGTGAAATGACTTGTAGATTTAGTTGTAGAATTGTCTGCACGGGGGAGGTGAGATGTTAGTCTCCCGCACGAGATCGATGTTATGTCATTCCGGATACTCTTGTTGTCGTCATAGTTCTGCTCCCATAACTATTTAGTTGATCATCTTGTCTGCTGTAGATTCAGTGAGTAATACCTCCCTCAACTTCAGGAGTTTCAACATATTAGATTCTGTAGATTTTCTTAAAATACTTTCCAATATCGATCTCGTTGAATGTCGACTTAATGTGTTGACTTGCACAGTACTAAGTGCCTTCGATGAAAATATCTGCTTGCTTTGTATGACTGTCGAGTTACACGTCGAGACGTCTGTCTTCGCTGACGGTGTAATTATTAAGAGCCGTGAATCCTCTCTCCGATTTCCCTCGTCAAATTTACAAGACCGCGTCCCTTTTCAAACCAAGGATCTGATTGGTCGCTGATGATTGATGCTCATAATATTCCTTAATTAAATAAATAATGAGTTGCATTTATAATAAGTAATTCTTATTTATTATTTAATATCTTCTCTCGTGTTATGATGTTTTAAAATCATCCCGGTAATTATCAAAGTTCATTATATTATTTGGTCTCGTTTAAGTAAGGCCGCTTCTCATTGGCTAGGTGTCGCGTGCCTCCCTAAAGTTTTCTCCCTCCACACTTCAGCCACGCGTATCGTGCGTGCTTGGGGTGGGGCCACTTCTCGGGAATACACGGTCCTCTTTGATCATGCTCGTCCGGTCTTTGTCTTGCACGACGCAATTTGACTCTCTACTACTGCACGTGGCTATGAACATTGTCATCGGCGGGCCGAATTAACTAAGTTAACTGGCGATGTAACAAACCGGTCTTCTGGTCGACTTCCAGCATAGCAATATTTGAGCATCGGACAATTTAGAAAACTCTGCGGAGATCAATAATTTCTAGCTCGCATCACCAAAGGATTACAGTACCAAGTGTCCCTCTTCCACAATTTCATTAATTACACATTCTATACTGCTGTAGATGCAGAGACGATCGCTATCAACTATGGCTTTGTACACGAAGTCACATCGACATATCCAATTAGGTGAGGGAATATTGGCTATTGGCTGTCTTATCCATTAAATCAAGCTTCGATGATCCGTCATGCTTAATGAAAGAAGCCCGACAGTGTAACTCGATGATTATCCATGAAGAATGAACGGAGTGTGTCAGTGGAACTGGCACAGCCCCCCCCCCCCCCCCCCAAGCAAGCCCACGGATAAATGACGTTGGCGATGTAAAGGTAACTGGTCATCATGATGGGTAAAAGTTGACACCTTTCAAATCCGCCAGCAGACTTGGAGGTATCACCTCAAGTTGGTTAACACTATCCAGAAGGTACGAAACTTTCGACCTGGCTCCCCAAATCGAAGTTCCATGCATGTAGAAAATAATACTTCCACATGGCCAGCTGAAACAATTCCAAGATGAGTAGCATTTCTACCAACAATACAGTACATGCAGGTCGCCAACACTGGTGAGTTATATCTCTCACTCTTGATACTAGTCGATTAATGGTCACCGTTACAGTCGTTGTCGACAGAATATTTAATTTTGACTATCTTTCCATCCATCCCCAAAAACGTTAACCAAAAGAAGTTTACTTTTCCTACAATATTTTCTTACGAGACACAAAGTTCTCCATCGTTCAAGATCATTATTTAGGAACACGATTTCGTGAAATAGGAATAAACAATAACCACACCGAATTATTCAACCCAAAAAGAAAAGCACTCCAATACTTGCCCAAAACAAATTAAATAAAAAAACACTAAAAATTACCAAATTATCTCCTCACAAGGAAGGAAAAGAAACGGTACCATAACGAACCTCCGACAAACCCGGTAGAGGAAAAAAATAGTACCTCCAAAAATTACGTGAAAGAATTCACAATGAACCAATCGCAGCCGATAATACCAGAAAAGACCTCATCAAATTCGGTCACATCACCAAAATCTTAAAATACAGCTTACCTTTGGTTTATCCCAGAACAATATAACATTTAAGTAAGATAACATTACATTACATTACATTACGTGCTGCTCCGGTTCAATATTACCACTATTGTCTCTCGGTTCCTACGCTGGCCACACGAAGGACATTAAAAACAATAGCAAGAAATAATTGACCAGTGACAAGAATAACAATATACTAACCATAGTTGGACCACATACCGATTCACACCAAAACACAATAATCATCATTTAGAGAAACATTCAAACTAACACATTCAAGGCAGGATACAGGTCCTACAGATCCGATTTACACAACCTTACTCACAATAAACATCAAGACACAGACAAACGCTGAAGGACAGGCTTTAGGAAAATGAAATTTTTACACGACACCAGAGCCTGATAGCTCTTCTCCCAAGGAAAGCAGAAGAGAAGAAAATCCTGCGCCAATTGACAGGACGAGCCTTTCCGGAGAGAAAGGGGACATTCAAGTTTAACAACAAACTTGAAGTACAGACATTAATTACCCTTAATTAACCACACTAGTATAAACTTAGCGGGCACGTTCACAATTACCAATCACAAGACCAAAATATTCCAGGTAACTAACGCACTTACATCTCAAAAAAGAAATCCTGCACAATAGCCTAAACCTCTTAAGTTTCACTTCAAACCTAAGTTCCGATACAGAACATTCGTAATACTCAATTAAAAGCACTTAGCTCTGAATAAACAATGTTGTAACAAATATTACTCAACACTCAGAAGGTTCATCTCAAACGCATCCATACACACCCAAACAAACATGGTCCATCATACAGAAAATTCACATTTAAAATCAGATGTATTTACACGGACAAACCCAGGAACTCCACACACCTCTCAGTAAAACCTCCCCAACTCACGAGAGACATAACATAATACTAATTACACCCATTAGGTGGCACAGAACGTATTTCAAAAAATGCACGAGACCGTTATTATCTCCAAAACATCTAACGACAATATTTTGACCAACAGATTTTCCAAATGCCACTGCATTCGAAATATACAGAATTACTACGCCATAGAACAGGCAAATGATAAATTGCAAAACCGTACAAGGCCATTATATACCTTAAAATAGAGATGCAATATCACTCTAAATTCACTTCCCTTAAATTCTCTATAGCACAGCGCCCTATGTGAATTATTGAATTTCATCACAACCAAACCACTTATCAAACATTCGATGCCAAGAGAACTAAATTATCCAAGTTCAGTGAGTTCACCCAAAAGTTTACATCAATTCTACTCCAGTAACACAACTCTATCAGATTGAGACAACTGTGTCAAGAGGATCAGATGACCTCGTAGTTCCGCCCCTTAAAACAACAATAACTAACTAACTAACTGCAATGAACGATCAGATAACAAGGCAAAGCCATAGACCATAAATGATCACTGACAAACATCACATTATGTCATCCTAAAGGAGCTCATTGTATAACCGGAGATCATCCAAAAGGCAACAACTCCACACTAATAACAACCAAAATAATTTCTTCTTGACGCAATTTCCCATTTCCTAACTATCCAATTTTCGAAATATATCCAGAGTAACAAATTTCACGAGATGACACATCGGAAATAAAGGTGAAAATACCAGGAACGCATTTTATGCATACTTGACCATTGATACTTAAACAACAAGGCAGAGAAAACAATTCATGAAAATTCTGAAAAATAATATAAGCAATTTAACATCAGAGAGACAGCAAACTCATCCTCCCTGATGTTAAGTTCTCACAAGGTCACAGGATCACGCACACATCCACCCCCCCCCCCCCCCAAAATTAACAATGTTTTCTAATGAACTCTAAGACATTAATAAGAAACGTTGGAACACCATCCACCAGAATAACTCTACAAAAAATGAACCAGAAAACAACAAAATAGTTGCAGTTCAAACACTCACATACTCTCGAAATCAACTTGTCATCGTAACTTCCCTATCCCATACTAAGAAAGCACAATTCGTGAAGACTATCAATTCCCCAGACAGGTGTCGAACCAAGAGTAAATCCCATAATTCAACTCTCCCGAACGAACCAATCGTTTTTTTTTTCCAACGTCGCACATACTAACGTACCAAGAGAAAACAACGTGAAATTAAATATTGCAACTCATTTAAAATATATCTTAAATTTCTAAATTTCCATGTCGGCGAAAGACATTTCCCTTTTCAAAACAATCAAACACCAAATAATCATCTAGACACAATCATACAACAGCAAACACTCACCTGGTCATTACCAACATTTTGAAAAATAAATACCACTTACATACAATATTCTTTTTCGAAACAATTACACAATATCTATCCCGACAATGTAATCCAACAAACCAGCATGGGCCAAAACAAATTCGCTCCCAGAATGAGTGGACACGTCAACCCCTTCACTACCCAGAAGTCGAATTTCCAAGTAACGAACCCAACACGTATCTTAAGTTTCACTGAACCAAATGCACTCAACTTGGAACCATTAATTGATATAAGACTCACATTAAACGAAATAAATTTTGGTAATTTACAAATTACTTTCATGGTTTGATATCAACATTCACTAACTAAAGAACCCGAGCTATCCGAATCCAAAAGTGCAGTCACATATGAATCATTTAAAGATACTTCAACCAACGGGGTAGATAGTGGATTGTTAGAGGAAATTTTAGAGCAAATTTTCTCCTCCTTCGCATTGTCTGGAACACCCTTCATTATCTCGTTCACAAACCTACAAAATGACTCTGTGACCGGGTGTTTCTCGCAATGCTCGTTCTCCACTAGTCATGATTTCTTTTTCGAACACGTACTCTCCACATGATTTCTCCCTCCACAATTTCGACATCTCAACATATTATTATAATTATCTCGTCTCGACCCACCTTGTGATCTATTAGGATGAACCAAATTATCTACGACAGGTGGTGCATTTGAAACTAAACGATGAAAATCAGCCAACCGAACAGATTCCACCTGGATAGCAACTCCTCGCAATTCTGCCATCGTCGTCGGATGTGCTCCCACACTGAAACACGAACGACACTCGGGGGTTATCCCCGATAAAATGAGCGAAACGATTTCCCTTTCCAATATGCGTGAACCAGAAACTTTCACGAACTTAGAAACATCTGCAATATACGAATTCAGAGACTCACCTACGCTCTGTGCTCGGTGTAAATGTCGAACCTTCATTGAATCCAACGATCTCATGGTACAAAAACTCGCAACACTTCATCTATAAATTCCTCTATACTCATCCCCCTTCCACTAGTTTCGACAGTAAAAATCCTTAAAGGTTCAGCTGTTACTGGAAATATTAATTCAAACACCTCTGCGTCAGTAATCTTAAACAATCTAGCGTTCTCATGTACTTCCACCAGAATTCTCAAAAAAGCTATTACTCCGTGCACCGTATCTACCTGCATCCCTCTTGATCTATTAATAATGTCTAAAAGAAGATGCCCCACATGACTAGAGCTTATCATCGTGAATATTAAGCAATTATAATTCCCATTCCGTGATCTATTATTCCTCATAGATTCCATAACCTCTCGAGCATCTTGTTCCGAATCTCTTTTCTTTAAGTCCAATAACGAATCAACGTTACACTCACTAATACCAGATTCAACCTTACCTCCTTGCAAACCCGAGTTATTATCGTTAATTCTACCTAGCAAGGCAAGGTCTTGATTTACTGTTGACATCTGCTGTCCATCTTTTCCCCGTAATCTTTTAAACACATTATTCAATGGTACCGAAACGGGATTATTTCCCGGACACGTTAAAACGGGAAATACATTACTGGAATTATCATTAATCTTATTGCCATTCGACAAGGACGAGTTCACTGTTAAACCAGATCTAACCTCTGATTCTATTGCTGATAACAATCCAACTTCCGTTCCTTTGGATCTCCGTAATGAACGATGTTCACCTCCAGAAAACGAGGTACTAGGATACACATTTGAAAGACCGGGCATATTAACAGTAGCCGACAATGTTCTACACTCGCCTAACGCCAAGCTATCACTTTTTTGCTCACACTTTTTGCTCTCACTTTTTTTTTTTTGCTCGCACATTTAAGTTAGGTTAGGTTAAGTTAGGTTAGCAGTCCATATGTGTAAGTGGTTGTGTGCAGTGACCATTTTGTGTATTAGCCCTGTGCTAAAAGATAATACATTAAATATTAAATAAATAAAAATATATAAGTTAATAACAAATAAATAATGATTTGAAAAGCCCGCCATTAAAGAGTGTGGTAGCGCGTGACGGCCATCTTGCCCATTAGCCCCTTACCCAGCTATGACTGTCCCCACCATAAGAATAACATAGAGTGGTTGCGCGCGGCGGCCATCTTGCCCATTAGCCCCTGCACCAGAACCGCCTTATATTACCTAGTATGGTATATTGGCTTTCGCGGCCAGTGAATTAAAACTCAGAAATTATTCTAAGATTGTGCCGTGTCTTGTGTGAGGTTTCGCCTAGGACACCAAGGTGGCTCATCAGCGGGCTCTTGGTGGCCCCGCTCGGATCCCCACAGGAGTAGCGAACTGTGCACTACCTCCTTTTTTAAGCGCAACTGCGCCTCTTTACTGCGAGAACTAAAAGCTAAAGCTACCATAACCTCCCTATGGAGGCTTCCAAAAAAGATGGTCTATTGGCTTTCACGGCCAGTGAATTAAAACTCAGCAATTCTTCTAGGTTCGTGCCGTGTCTTGTGAGGGTTTTCGCCTAGGACACCAAGCTGGTTCATCAGCGGGCTCTTGGTGGCCCCGCCTGGACCCCCACAGGAGTAGTGAACTGCACGCTACCTCCCTTTTCATGAAGCGCATCTGCGCCTCTTTACTGCGAGAACTAAAATCTCAAGCAGCCATAACCTCCCTATGAAGGCTTCCAAAAATATGATATATTGGCTTTCACGGCCAGGGAATTAACACTCAGCACTTTTTCTATGTTTCTGCCGTGTCTTCCATGGGGTTTCGCCTAGGACACCAAGCTGGCACATCAGCGGACACTTGGTGGGGCGCCCGGACCCCACAGGAGTTGCGAACTGCGTGCTACCTCCCTTTTTTAAGAAGCGCATCTGCGCCTCTTTACTGCGAGAACTAAAAGCTCAAGCAGCCATATCCTCCCTATGAAGGCCTCCAAAAAGATGATATATTGGCTTTCACGGCCAGTGAATTAACACTCAGGAATGTTTCTAGGTTTTATGCCTTGTCTTGTGTGGGGTTTCGCCTAGAACACCAAGCTGGTTCATCAGCGGGCTCTTAGTGGCCCCGCCCGGATCTCCACAGGAGTAGTGAATTGCACGCTACCTCCCTTTTTATGAAGCGCATCTGCGCCTCTTTACTGCGAGAACTAAAAACTCAAGCAGCCATAACCTCCCTATGAAGGCTTCCAAAAAGATGATATATTGGCTTTCACGGCCAGTGAATTGACACTCAGCATTTTTCTAGGTTTTTGCCGTGTCTTGCGTGGGGTTTCGCCTAGGACACCAAGCTGGTTCATCAGCGGACTCTTGGTGGGCCCGCGTGGACAGCGTGCTATCTCCCTTTTTATGAAGCGCACCTGCGCCTCTTTATTTCTCTTCTCTTTCCCAATATGCCATTAGCGTGGCGTTGGGAGATAACCTCGGATCCATCTATTGTAAATCTGCCTGTTCCCGGCGAGACTGTGCAGCTGCTGCATGGTCTTTCCTCTACTGGCTGCAACCTGGATCATCTTCTCTTCCCATGTTATCCTCGGTCGACCAATGGGTCTCCTACCCTGCAATCTCGCTTCCATATACAGTCGTGGTTTCCTCTGCATTCCCATTCTCATAATGTGCCCAAACCAGGAGAGCTGACGATCCTCGATTTTCCTCTCCACTGCTGGCACCTCGAGCTCCTCTCGGATACGTATGTTCCGTACTCTGTCCCGCCGCGTTTTTCCTGCTATCCGCCGGAGACACTTCATTTGGGCTGCATTGACACTGCTGACGTCACTTCTACTCGCCGTCCAACTCTCGCTGCCGTAGATAAGTATAGGCTCGATGACCGTCTTATAGACCCTTATCTTAGTCTTCCGGCTTACCTCCTTCTTCCCAAACACGCATTTGTTCAGGGCATAGTATGCAATTGTAGCCTTATCTACTCTATTTCTAAGTTATTCTGTGAGTTTGCCTGTCTGATGAACTGCCGTGCCTAAATACTGATAGCTCGCGACTTGGGTGAGAAGTTGACCATCGCATTCAATGTGGATGTTACCCACGTTCTCCTCTGTTCTTGCCATCATCATGATTTGGCTCTTCGCCTTGTTCAGCATCATGCCCCTTTCCTTTAGAGTTTCTGTCTACTCGAGTACAGCCTGTTGGAGCTTCCTCTCCGAATCTGTGATGAGGATTACGTCGTCTGCGTATACAAGTGCCTGACATTTGATTGGTCTCCGTTTGAACATGCCAACCACTGATGCTTCAGTTCTTCGCTTGCACGTCTTCAACACCTCGTCCTTAAAAATGGCGAATAACAGCGGTGTGAGGCTGTCACCCTGTCTAACACCCTTTTTCATAGAGAACATGCTGGATGTCTTCCCATTGAGTCTCACGGCTCCTTTAGCATCCTGAAACATGGATTTGATGGCCCGCAGCAGTTGTGGAGAGGTCTCTTTTTTCTGTAGCGCTTTCCAGACTTCGTGTCTTGCTACCTCATCGAATGCAGAGTGCATATCCATGAAGGCCAAGTATGCTGCTTTTTTTCTACTAATCCACTTATCCGTAATGCAGCGGAGCGAGAAAATAAGGTCTTGTGTTTGACGACCTGGCCTGAAGCCCGCTTGTTCTTTATCTAGATCTTCTCCAACATAGACTCTTAGCCTCTTCTCAAGAATCCTAGCATAGAGCTTTGCAATTACACTAATTAGGCAGATGGCCCTGTAATTTTTACATTGTGTTGAATCCCCCTTCTTGTATATGGGAATGATTATGCTTTTTTGCCAATCAGCTGGTATCCTTCCTAGTCTCCATACAGCCTGGAGGAGTTCTGTGATTGCTTCCGCCAGGACCACACCTCCAGCTTTCACCATTTCAGGTACTATCTTTTCCTCCTCGGTAGCTTTTCCATTCCTCATTAACTTGCTGGCATCTTGAACTTCCTGGATGGTTATTGGCCCTTCTTCCTCACCGTTTCCATCGTGGGTCTTTTATTTTTCTCGTCTTTGTCGCCCTCCTGCTGTCTGTGGTTCTTGCTGTCGTTTTTCTTTGAACTTCTCCTCATAATGGGTGTGCCACACTTCTAACACTTCATCCCTATCCTCTTTCAAGCAGTTGTTATTGTCCTTTATGCTTCTTACTTTCCTTCCAAATTTCCCTCGCATGTGCCTCACTACTTTCCAGAATTGCCGACTGTCTTGGCAGAAGTTTCTTTCCAGGTCTTCTCCGAACTCTTCCCAGGAATTGCGTTTGGCAAGTTTTACTATTCTCTTACAGTCGCTTCTCTTCTGCCCATAAACTTCATACTCTGATTGTTTTGTCATTTTCCATTGCTTCCAGGCCTTCTTCTTCTCCGCAACAGCTGCTTTGACCTCCTCATTCCACCACCTGGTACTTTTCATACCTTCTTTCACAGTCTTCATTCCACATACTTCCTCGCAGGCCTCCAGCAGAGCCAACTTAAGGCTCTTCCATTTTCCTTCCACATCGTCTGCGTCCGTTGGTGCTGCTAATAGTTTTCCCTGTAGTTTTCCTTGGTAAACTACTTTATTATCTTCTTCTTTTAAAGTCTCCCATCTTACTCTCCGATAGCTGGTTTGCTTTCGAGGTGTCGGTCTCTTGAAAAATGTGTCTGTCACAAGCAAGTGGTGGTCTGTGGAAAGCTCTGCCCCTCTTATTACTTTGACGTCTCTGAAGGAATTCTTCAGGTCTTTCGGGATGATGAAGTAGTCGATGCTGCGTATTTTCAAACGTAATCTGATGTATACGTTTATGTGGGTAGAATGTGTTAGCTACAATCATTTGGTTTGTGGTGCAGAAATCTAGGATTCTGTTGCCATTGTTGATGATTGCTTCACCAGCATTCTGCCCCAGCACACTTCCACTTTTCTCACTGCCATTCAAGTCACCCATAACAATCGTTCTTCTGCCGGTGCTTCCTATTGTGTCTACTTGCCTTTGTAACTCGTCGAAGAAGGCTTCCTTCTCTATAGTTTCTGAATCTTCAGTGGGCGCATACATCTGCACCAGAGTGACTGGAACTTCAAGTTCAAGCTTCACCCATACAATCCTTGAGTTCACCACTTCCCATGATGTAACCTTCTGATCCATTTCTTCAGTCACGATATTGCCAACTCCCTCCTTTGCTCTTGAGTTCCACGGAACTCCTACATATCTGAGGACATAATTCCCATGAAGTGTCTACACTCCCCTTCCCTTTTTTCGCACCTAACTAACTCCTAGTATCCCAATCTTGTATTTCTTCATTTCCTCTACAATCTCTACTTCTTTTCCAGTTAAGGTCACAATATTACATGAGGCTAATAGTAGTCCATATTCATTGCGTAGTTGTCGTCGTCCATTTATCCGTCCATTTCCGAGGCCATCTTTTATTCTCTGAATCATTAGATACACTGTACGGGTGATTAGCCCAGCGACAGCGTGCGGTGGTTTCCCTCAAAGCATCCGCCCTGCTTATCTACTCCCCCGTTGTTCAGGGCTGGGGATGGACATTTCCTCCCGCCCCAGAGGCTATGGTTTTCCCGCCAATACTCGGGTGGCTGATTGCAGTGGTTGCCCACTGGGCGATGGGGTCGCCACTTCCCTACGCCAGAGCCTCCTTACTGCGAGAACTAAAAGCTCAAGCAGCCATAGCCTCCCTATGAAGGCTTCCAAAAGAAGATATATTGGCTTTCAAGGCCAGTGAATTATCACTCAGCAATTTTTCTAGGAATGAGAAGATTAGAGAAGTAGGAATATATGATTCTCTCCTCAATGAGATCCAGATCTCAAGACTGAAGTGGTTTGGTCACATGAAGAGGATGCCAGCCAACATAACTGCACGGAAGGAATTTGAGAGAAAATTAGAAGGAAGAAGACCTATGGGAAGGCCACGAAAGAAGTGGATAGATACAGTCAAGAACGATGCTCTGCAGAGAGGTCATGATTGGGATAAGTTGGTGGAGGAAGAGTGGGCAGGAAGAAACGGAGGGGCTCATATACCACATCCGGGCAACTGGAGTTGGTTCAGGATGGTGATGATGATGATGATGATGATGATGATGATGATGTTTGTGCCGTGTCTTGAGTGGGGTTTCGCCTAGGACACCAAGCTGGCTCATTAGCGAGCTCTTAGTGGCCAGCCCGGAACCCCACAGGAGTAGCGAACTGCGCGCTACCTCCCTTTTTATGAAGCGCACCTGCGCCTCTTTACTGCGAGAACTAAAAGCTCAAGCAGTCATAACCTCCATATGAAGGCTTCCAAAAAGATGGTACATTAGCTTTCACGGCAGGTGAATTAACACTCAGGACGTTTTCTAGGTTTGTGCGGTGTCTTGTGTGGGGTTTCGCCTAGGACACCAAGCTGGCTCATCAGCGGGCTCTTGGTGGGGGCTGATGAGCCAGCTTGGTGTCCTAGGCGAAACCCCACTCAAGACACGGCACAAACCTAGAAAAATTGCTAAGTTTTAATTCACTGGCCGTGAAAGCTAATGTACCATCTTTTTGGAAGCCTTCATAGGGAGGTTATGGCTGCTTCAGCTTTTAGTTCTCGCAGTAAAGAGGCGCAGGTGCGCTTCATAAAAGGGCAGGTACCGCGCAGTTCGCTACTCCTGTGGAGGTCCGGGCGGGGCCACCAAGAGCCCGCTGATGAGCCAACTTGGTGTCCTAGGCGAAACCCCACACAAGACACGGCACAAACCTAGAAAAATTGCTGAGTTTCAAAAATAATGGAATGCAGCCGTAAGAAATCAGAAACCTCTATTGACGTTAAATAGGCAGGTGAAAAGCTTAGGAAGCAAAATAACTAGCGATGGACGAAGCAAAGAGGATATAATAAGTAGGTTGGCTTGACAAGTAAAGCATTTCTACAAAAAAGGTTGACATCAAATATAGATTTAGCTATTAGAAAGTTATTTTTGAAAGTCTTTGTCTGGAGCGTGGCACTCTATGGGAGTGATATTGGACTTTTAGCGCAGCAGGAAAGAAGAGAATAGAAGTGTTTGAAGTAAGGTATTACAGGAGAATGATGAAGATCAGTTGGGTAGATAAAATAACAAATGAAGAGATATTAAGACGAGTGGGAGATGAGTGATGTTTCTGATGAGTGCTAATGAAGAGAAGAGATAGTTTGGTAGGACACATAATAAGACACCCATGAATAACAAACTTATTTGTGGCAGGAAGGGTCGAGGATAAGAACTTTAGGGGTAGACCAAAGTTAGAATATGTTAAACAGATTGTCTCGGATGTAAGGCGTGGTAGCTATGAAACGATTAGCTGAGGACAGAGAGGCGTGAAGAGCTGCATCAAACCGGTTAATAGAATCAAATACAGACGATGTGTCGTTAGGAAAATGAGTGAAGCGAAAAGTGAGGTTAAGCTTCTTATAAGTCATAACAGGTGTGTTGCTCCAAATAAGAGGAGAATGTTAAAATCTAAGTAATCCACATACTGTAACAAACATTACATCAAAAGGTTATTATTTCTGTATAAATATGTCGTCGAAACAGCCAGATAAATTACTTGCATGCATCTTATAATTTGGGTAGCTAGGTATACCTTTTCCCGTCTGTTCTACAATTAACAGAGAGCATGGTAAGACTCGGGTATAATCAGCAAACCATGCTAAATGTTCAGACCGTGGGATAGGAGATCTAGTTTTCTGGGGATTTTATTCAACTATTTTGTTTGGCAGGGTCCATATAACCTGAGCCTGGTGCCCAAGCTCGAGGGATTTTTTGTTCACTTGTGATCTGTACGTGAAGGTGGTAGATTCAGTAAATGTTAAGGTTTCGACACCGTTACACTGGAGTTAATTGTAAAAGTAAGTTACGGTCCATAGACAGAGACGTGGTGGCATTTATTAGTGGCCGGCAATCTTTCTCTCATCTTGGTTATACTACGTGATCATCAAATGCAGATCTTTAAATTCTGAAACCTCAAAGATTTAGATGTCTGTCGCTAGACCTACTCCATGTGTGAACAACACCCAGAATTGACAGCTTGGCCCTATTCATTTGTATGCACACCAGTGGCGGCTGGTATAGAAATTAGTAGTATGTATAACCCATACCCCCCACAAAAATAAAATAGAAACATATAGAAAAGCAGTAACTAACACATGGTAACACCTGCAATGACAATTTATCCACAAACTCAGAAACACTTCTGAGTGTTACCAAAAGCATTAAAATGAATCCAATAACGCATTAATGCAAAATGACATGTTATTTTGCTATAGTGAAATTTGCAAACTAGAATTTTTGTAATTAAATAAAATCACAATATCATGTCCTTATTTTGACAACAAAAGAATATTTATGGTTTATCAATTTAGAAAATGTGGCTATAAAACAGGTAAGTTGGGATATTAATAGACCTTCTGGCGGGATCAGCTGACGGCTTTCTCTAATATTTTCCTCTGTTAGCTTTGAGCAATTCCCTCTTAAATGGTAACACAGAGTTCAGAGGGTGCCACCTGCCACGTTTTAATTTCGTGTGACCAGTTCTGCCTCTCTGTGGTCGAATGAATAATCACTGCCTTGGCTTTGGTCTTGGCTGTTGTCCCAACAGCATAACGATCAAGTTGGGCACACATGCGCGAAAGACAGAGTTCATGTTTGCTGGCAATAAACTTAGAAATTCCCACTGAGCTGCGATCTGCACAGCTAGTGCCGGCCGCAGAGTGGAGCACACGACTTTACAGTATATCTCGCTGTGAGGGGAGTTGAAATATTTCCTAATCTTTGGCTGACGTCTCTTTTAATGCGCTGTATTTGATTGTTCATAATATTATTTAAATAATTTATTTTCAAATAAAACAATATGCTGCAGCACTACAGCACATAAGGTGTGGCTAAACCTGATGCACTTATATGTTACTGTATGTGCATAAGTGAGGTTTTTACTTGTGGGGCATGGTTCTCAAGTTTCATGTTCTTGCACCAGGTACTCATGCGAGTATGTATACGAGAAGCTGGACCAAATCAACAAAGAGCTGTCAGACCTTGAAAATCAAATGAATAAATTGCAGGAGCAGGCTTCTCTCTTTGACGTCAATTTTCCTGAATTCAAAGCCATCAAGGTGTGTCGCAAGGAATTACGCATGCTTAAGGTAAGGAGTTTTAAGGTCAGTTTACAGGCACAGGCCATTAGACCCTGAAGAGATTCTAGAGAGTAGGTTTCCCATACTTTTTCTACTTACAAACCCTTTTCGCAAATATCTGAGTAGTGAAAATCCTCAACTTACATGGGTGAGGCGTTTCATTTTTAAGTGGCATTTAAGTAGTGAAGGTTTCAGAATGTTACCACAATGTCTTAGACAGTCCTTGACACTTATGTATGATAATCAAAACCTAAAAAATTATCATCATACTTTATTTTCTTTACACACGGCTCACCTACGTCAGATTGACACATATCACCAACATTGAATGACCTGTTGAAAATGTTCTACTCTCTTCTTTTATAAGAGTTTCTCCTATTATTCCACCTAATCAATACTATTTAATTTTTGAATTTCTTGTGTACATGTTTCGAGCCCATTAGTCTCTTCCTCAGCACATACCCTTAAACATTACCATATACCACCATCTCCTCTCTTTTCACTTTCAACACTTCATTAATTAGTACCTGTATATGCTGTTAACAATCTATAAAACAAGTATAAATTTAAAAAGGACAAGTTTTAACAACACTTAATTTTTTATCCAATTGTACTTTGGCTATGTTGTTAGATTAGCCTATGTGTCTATTAAAGTCCTTTTATATCAATTAATCTAAAGTCAAACATGAAGTGATATGCATTGGTATTCTTCTTTTATTAAACAATTTTTTATGCAATTATGATAGTATAATATTGTCAAAATAACATGTAAAATTTAGGCCAGTGAGATGAAGTTCCTGAGGAGTTGGTAGGTTTTTGCTGAGGATTAACACTGCCTAAGGGAAGATGGTAAGAGAGAAAAGGAGATAGGTTTCGGCATAGAGACAAGTATTGGTAGATAGGATGAGAATCCAACACAAAACTTTAAGTAAATTTATATATAAAAAGGAATTTAGCCGTGCAAACCGTGTGAAATGTCTAACTTTAGTGGGGACTCGCACAAGGCAAGCGGAGAGCACAGCATGAATAGAGGTTGCCTGCAAGCGCTTGGGAAGTGCACTTTCCCTCTGGAGCCGATATTCCAGTACTATGGGGACGGGCGGTAGTCTGGCAAGACAAAGTAAGCCAAAAGGAAAGGATGTAATAACTTTCCCTTCAGAAGGGTTAGATTTTATTATGTATTTAAAAATGCTGGAAAGATTTGAATTTGGAGTGACAATTTTATTTCTGGGCACTGTAGGATCTCTGGCAAACCAATCGAATGCTCCCAGAGAGTGAAGAGACAAAGTGGTTTTAAGGATTTTAGCGATGTTATTGTATTTTGCGAAAATCTTACACGAATACTGTACCGCCCCTTATCTTATCCGCCCCCGAATAAAGAGACTCTGAAAGAAAGGAGGTAAACAGGGATAACGGAGAACTTGCTCCGAGAGTGGAAGTGGACCCTAGACGAAGAGGGTGGTTTAAAATCTAGAGTAGAAGTGGCTATGGGCGAAGAGGGTTGTTTAAAATCCATTACTATATAAAATAGATAAAGCAGACAAAATATCCTATATTTAAGAAAAAGGGAAAATACATATATCACCAAAATACACGTGGTCACACTTAAGACAATACCCCTCGAGAGGAGGACGGTGACAAGCAAATTATTGGAAAACTGAATAATTAAAAGAAAATCCGTCACCTCGGTTGGATAACCGTATAATATAATGACATTAAAAGCGAGACGGGGAGTTCATTTTCATGTGCTAGCGTAATCCAGTCTATCTCAAGTCTTTATGGCGTCACCATCCAATTGTTATAATACAGAATTAAAAACAAGGAACTTAAGTAGACAAACCCTAGTAAAAACAAAGATGTCACACTTGAGTCTCTATATGTCCGTTCACTAACAAAACCAAGGAGATCACACATCTTCAATTTTCTTGGAGATTACCAACCTTCTCAGATATTACACTGTTTTCCATGGCCCGGGCTTTGGCGATTGACGCAATTATGGGGTAGTAGAAGTATTGTGACAGACCAACTGTCACAGATCTCCCCCCCTCCAACCGAGACGATGGGTTGATGATAAGGAAAGGTTGTTCGCTGTCCACCATGGCAATCGGGAAGAGAACCTCCAGGTCCGCCAGCAGAACTCGAAGACGCCTCCACAAGATTACAGATGCCATCGATGATGAGAAATGGTACTTCAAATCCAGGCCAAGATTGGTAGCACCTTCTAGTAATATGTACCGTAGTAGGTGAAATCTGAACAGCCGCAATCCCTTTCTTAGAATCGTAGGATGAACTAAAGTGCCCCTCAGCACACATCGGCGTTTCACACCACCCTTGGTGACAAGACATTGAGTTTCCTTCACTGGAAACAATATTTTGTTCGAGCGAAATAGACTTTAATTTATTTTTTTCACGTCTGGTCGTAGCCTACTAAACGTCGTACTAGACCAGATCCAAATATTAAGGTTGTCATTTCCATGCAACAAAATGAGTAGATAGATTTTGCTGTCATATTCAGCTTGAAGAAGTCTCAACTTAAGGTTTTTGATGTTCATAGAACTTGTTTTTCTTTTATGTCTCATTACGGATTATCCAATTAGGTAGCAGGAACCGTAAAAGAAAAAAAAATATAGGGACCAACATACCCAAAAGAAACTGGGAAATGACAACGTAAAATAGAATCCAAGAAAGAAAGAAATGAGAATAAAATGAGAATAAGACAAGAGGGAAGAAAAAAAATTAAACCATCCCATAAGATAATCTTAAAGAAGAAGAAAGGTCAAACTCATCAGCTTTCCCCCTATCATTTATCAACCATCGAGTTTTAACTCCATCTAGAAGTAGCACCAACATATTGAACGATACAATAGATTAAATGTATTCGTAATCCATCCATTATTTACTCAAAATACTGTTATGACCTTTTAAAGATTCACTATAGCTTAAATCATTTGCGTGCTTGTCTTTGAGTTATATCTTTTAGATATGGTAACTCAGCACATCACTCTTTTAGATAAAGGTAACTCTGCACATCGCAACCAACTACTGCTCCTATCTGCCTACAGTGGCCATCCGAAGGCAGAAAAAAACGATAACGAATTACAACGTACCAGAATCCCTCAATTTGCGTTCACGATATACATATCAGAAATCCAACAAGATACTCCTCTCTATAACCATATTCACTCAGCATAATCCAATCAACGATTGACCCTCTAATAAAAGCATAATACTTATATTTATGCCAAGGTGCTGGTATCACCATACAAGTTACGGACTAGGGAACAACTCGCCAGTGTCACACAAGGCATGATTTACGTGAATAGCACTCAAAATTCCCAATTCAACTCTCTATCTTTCCGGTAAAAAAAAAACTTAATGTAAGTTTATCTTCCTGTAACAAACCTCATCTCATACCAGGTAGGGGACATTCACATCATCGATTAAAAGCAAATAGCTCCGTGATGTGAAGTAAGATAATACTATACAAGGAAGTACTCAACAAATATACCTCCTATCACAATATCCAACTCCCGCGCCAACGCTCCAACCACACGCACGAGAACCAGACACAACCTATCATCCTTAAACCCTTCAATTAACAACACCACTAGTGCACAGAACAGTTGATCAGAATGACAACTCAGAAATCAACAAAACACACCCATTATACAAGGTCTACACAACAGTTTTACAAACCTACAATCCACCTTGTTGCAACCACAGAAGAAAACCAGCCGACTAACGGAACAAGCTGCAGGTATCAATGACCAACGAACTAGCATAACTACTATAGCCACAAGAGAAACATAGTAAATTCTAAAAGTCAAAACAACGTAGCCTATCACCAATTACTACAACTGATCTATAACAATATGTCAGCACACCAACACAATCATCCCCAAAACAATTCTACAATAACAAACCATAAAATAAATTTAGTCTCACCTAACCACAATATATTCCCTGTGCTACCAACCGCATCACAAAATCAGGTACACAATCATTCAGACACGACAAGAAATACCCAAAAAGTAAGGCGGAGAAAATATCCATGAGGATTTCAAAAAGATGGCATAAAATGGGATGATTTCAGCGGAATACTATTCGACCCACAACTATAGCATTATCAAAATCGCATAAAACGCACACATACTCCCGAATCTTGAGCTGAGAACTGAACTCAGGACTCTAAGGCTACATTCAAGGAAGAGTACTTGCTCCACAAAACAGAATCACACACATAGCACACAATTCAATCTTGCACCAACTCCGGTGTGAACACTAAAACAGTACTTAGACCGGAGTTCACAACTTTTCAAAACACTGCTGTAACAAACAACCTTCTTTACAACTGACCAGATGAAGCACGAAGCCAGGAACAGTGACAACAAACAAATAACACCGAAAGAAATCTCCGTCGTGTATACCAAATAACAACGATAACAACAAAACTCCGTACCTGAGCCGATCCACTGTATCTCACACTTGATACATTCAATTTCACCCATAAAACACGCATTACAAGCAACCAGTAGCTCTAAACCAGTCCCTAATTCAGCATTACAACCAATTACCAACCGATTTAACCCAAAACGCATGTCACCACAACTAACGTTTACCAAAATAAGACACGTGACATGACCTAAGGAATGACGCCGTAAAACACACAGAATCACTACCAACCATAATCATTTCCGAGAGAAATTTCCGACACGCACTTTAAGTTTCACGGAGCCTTAAACCCAGATTTTGGAACCGTTCGCAAACACAATCCCAACCTCTACATCCTTTAAACGAGCCGAATCAGCCTGCACAACCGCCTCACGCAGCTCCACCATCGAATTCGGGCGAAATCCCGCACTCACACATGAACGCCATTCAGGAGTAATCCCAGATAAAATAAGAGAAATAATTTCCCTCTCACACAAATTTACACTGAAAACCTTAACATATTTGGCAATATCGGCAACATAAGAATTAAACGATTCATTTAAATTCTGCCCATGGTACAAATATAATGCCTTCATCTGATCTAATAACTTCATAGGCACAAATACCCTTAATGCTTCGGCAATAAAATAATTTATACTTACAACAGCTCTCTTGATTCATCACGTACGAGGGAAATGCTACTGCTATTTCCAACGGTAAGCGCGACTGACGCAGAACTACGTAATCTCTCTCTTTTCATGGTCTCAGAATCAGAATTTCAGTAACTTCTTACGTTGGAAATAATAGTAAATTCAAAAATTCATCCGTCTCCAACGTCACGTAATTTTCCAGTGGTAAAATTAAAATCGTTATGCTCCATTTTAAATTATTATTATCATTATTAAAATTTGCCACTACTTGTTTTTTATATATAATAAATTCATTTCTTATACTATGCAATCTTTGCTTTCAGTAGGTAGCACTAGATATAGACCTAATTCCTTCTCCGGATACAATTCTTAGTTGGGTTAATGATCCAATCATACCACGGTTAGAGTGTCAAGATTCTTAAATGTGTTCTGCCCGAGCTAGGTGTTTATAAATTTAGATTTCAACGTAGTGTTGAGATCTTGGCGCCCATTAATACAACTTATCTTAGTCAGAATAAACGTTAATTTGTCACCCAACAGTGGGGACACTAGTAAAACAGTTACACGTGCCCGCAAAACGTGGGACTTGTTGTGGTTTAGCATCACTCACCCCAGTAGAAGCGTTACAAGTACAGTACTACTGAACTACTCTACACGTTTTGTACTGTTCATTATTAAGTGGACTGTACTGTATTTGCGATTTACGATTTTTATTACGTTTAAGTATTTAGTAACTTTATTTCAATTTTTGAGAAATAATTTTCGGTTTCAAAACCTTCCTTTTTTATAAAAATGTTCTCCTACAGGCACCGCGGATAATCCGCAACACGGATAATCGAGAGTTTACTGTATATAACAATAATTCAAACAATTTGTGACAAGTAACAATCTAAATTGTTTATATTTAACAGGAGAACAATCTCATAAATATTAATAATGTAAATAACTTCAACGTTTTGTAGAAAGTAGTACTTGTAACTGGTTTGAATTTAACATAACACCAAGTCTCCGCTAACTCTGTCACGTATTGGGTTAGTACTTGGGGGCTCAGCGCAAGATACTACAAAACAGCAGAAAACAACTTCAAGTACTTGGGGGCTCAGACCAAGATACTTGAAGGAAAATAGTGAAGGTTTCAGCACAAGTGGCTAGAAAAAGTGAAGTGAAACACTTGATTTGACAAACACTTGTTGTCTTTTAAGAAAGGCAAGAATGCAGCCTTTAGAAAATATAGGTAAAAGAAGTGTATGCAGCACTACGTGCGCTGAAAAGCTCATCAATCAAGTTGTACGGCCTGTAAACAGAGCCCTGTATAAAAAATTGAAATCTAGTTTTAAATTTTGATGATAAGAAAGCAGGTTAAATGACACATGTTACTTATCCATACCCTGCGGAGAAGGTTTGTTGGTTAGGTTAACCATAGCTGGAAATCCAGTAGCGGAATTTGTAGACCAGATGATCCTTACTGCACTGTACATCTTGCCAGGAGGTTAGGTCTGTCAGGTAGTCAGCCCGAAGGCTGCTTGGATCATCAAAAAGCACCGACATTAGGTTATGTGGGTAGATACCCACAAAAACCCAAGGCAGTGCTATATTGAGGAGGTTAGGTAGCAGAAATAAAAAATGTAACCAGCTTGAACTGTCGCCATTTCGAAGCACTTTCACATAGGTGAACACTTGTAGAGATCCATGTTTGCATTGACTAGAAGACGATGAATAGTTAAAAACTGCAAAATTCCATAGCTGGAGACTTAAATTAAGAGACGTAGGTTCCAGACCTAAATACTTTAAGTTATTTTAAAGCATTGAAGTAAATCTTGCAGCATTTTCATTGTCCACAATGAAGTAAAAGTTTCACAGCTTCCTGAGCTGGATTGCAGAGACGGCTGTCTGACTGGCAAACATAAGTCATGATGCTAGCGACGAAAAATGTCGCTGGAGATGCAACATGCCTTGACGAAGTGACTGGTTGTCTGTAGACGAAGTATTCATACTATTCCGACGACGAGATGTGTCGCAGATGCGGCGATGTGCCAATTGATGAAATAACTAGTTGTCATTCGAAGTCCTTGCGATGAGATGTCACAGGTGCGGCGATGTGCCATTGACGAAGTCCGTAGCTCGAGGCATTCGAAGTATTCCGTCGACGAGACGGAGATCCCAGCTGGTATATAGCGGCAGGAAGAGATTCTGGACTATTCGACGAGAAGAAGTAGGGTGATTGGCTAGTGAGATGGTCGACCAATGAAAACAAAGAAGAGAAAATAATGGCTGCCATTTGAATTGGTACATCTTACGCAGCGAATAGTAAGTGAAATGTCACTGCAACAACACTAAAGAAAGTATCTTACAATCTTGTATTTGTGAATACATAACAAGTAAGTGTTAAATATAATAAGTACTTTAGGAAAAGAGCATATATAAATTAAGACAAAATTACGTAACCACGTGGAACACATGTCACACTTTTAGGTTATGAAAGAACAAAAGGATGTCTCGAATTCTTGCTTTTTCTCTCGAAATATATGAAAAAAATAAATTAATATTTGAGGGCTTTGTAGCCTTTACAAATGCGAACAATGATGATGAATATTGTCAACTGTCAGAATGAAATATCCGTTCACAAGTTGTTTCATGTGTTATTTTTTTGATATTATTATTTAGTTGTGACTTTCCAGACATGTATATTTCTATTTCTTTATGTGTTCTAGAATGTTCAAGTCTTTTTCTATATTCGTAAATTGATATTTGTTTTCATGCATGTGTTTATACATAGCTGAATATCTTTTGTGTTTTCTTGCATTAATAGGCTCTTTGTATCTTATATTCATGTTTCTGCTGGACTGTCCTATACTGTCCTATACATTCACACGAGTTGCATTTTAATTGGTATATACCTGCATTTTAGAATTGTTCTTGTTTGATTAATTTATGAGCAGGGGAAGCAGGGTGGAATGTCATCTAAACAACCATATGGTATCAGGACCAAACCAAAGTGAGCCACATTAGCATCTGTGACCCTAATAAATAGGGATAAGCTGTAGAAAGCTATTAATCCTAGATATTTTTTAACGTTTTTAACTCCTTGTCACTGATTGATGATATGGACCTGAAAAGAAGCTAGAAGCAAAAGTATGAATACATCTTCAGCTGTGCTTTATTCTCGTTACTTCTCCTTTATTCTGAATTCCTCCTGCTAGTCCCACTGTTGATTGATGCCCATGTAAAAAATTCTTATATGCCCGCATTTTTGAGGGCCTAGGTTAACTGAGCCCTCGATAAAGTGAGTACAAGAATATTCATCTCATCAGAGGATCTTCAGTTGTGGCATCCTTATATTTCGAAATTGTAAAACCTTAACCTGCTTGTCATCCTAAAAGGAGTGGATACCTACTTTGTGTGATCCCATCTGTTGCTCTTATCCTGGCAGTGGTGTCATGTATGTTGATTCTTTCAGATGCTGTGGGACTATGTTTTCATCATACAATCTAACATAGAAGAATGGAAGACCACAGCGTGGAAGAAGATTGATGTTGAACTCATGGATATGGAGTGTAAGAAGTTTACCAAGGAATTACGAGGTGAATTTGAAATAATAATAATAATAAATTAAATGGGTGCTTTCAGCTCTTAGGTCATGCATGCACTGTATAATCCATTTAAATGATGGTAAATAATGCAACATTTTAATTCTTGAACTTCCATGACCGACATTTTAATTCTCTTGCTACCTTCCATCTAAATGGCTTGTACAGTACACGACCTAAAAGCAGTGCCGGAGTTCTGCCTAGGCCTACAAGGCCCCGGCCTAGGGGCCCAGCCAGCCTAGGGGCCCCGGTGGTGGAATCTTTACATAAGCTCCCTGGCTTGCCTTATCAAAATGCTTTATCGAAAATAATATTAAAATAAATATATTTACTACATTTTGCCAAAACTTACAGCCCTTCGCGCAACAAAGCTAGAATATTAGGCCTCTTCGTCCCCCTCTCTCTCGCCTGCAGTATCCACGCCTAGCATTGCCAGGCCACGCGCAGGCAGTCCATTCTATAGGCTCCGTGCGTCACTTCTCTGGAATGACTTCTTGGAAAGGTTCAACTAAGTAAGCAAATCACTCCAATCTGTTAACATCGACCTGGGTACGATCGTTGAACTGTATCAGCCTTTGGTAACATGTGCCTACCTAGAACAACAAAAGAAACCTAGTACGTTTGATCATTAGAGGTCAAACGTTATTGAAAAATCCGGTTAAAATAGCTATGCATATGACATGCAGAGGAAACGTAAGCGTAAAGTCCAGTTCGACGAAGTAAAAGGAAACGAGACCGAACTCTCTGGCAGGGACAAATTCAGAGTTACCATTTTTAACGTCATTATAGATAGACTAATTACAGAACTACGGAGTCGCGGATCAGCTTGTGAGGAGTTAAGTAAAAAGTTTGACTTTCTTACGTAACTACTTCGTTTGGAATCTAAAGACATCCGTGAGGTGGCTTCGGTGGCGTAGTCGGTAGCATGCTGAGCTTCTATGCCCAAAATCGCGGGTTCAAATCCGGCCGAAGTCGTCGGATTATTTAAGAGCGTTAAAAATCCCTCAGTATGCCTTCCTTCGGAGGGGAAGTAAAGCCGGCGGTCCCATGTCATAGATTTATGGCATGTTAAAGAACCTTCCACTAATTACACCTGTGTGAAGCTAAATTGTATAGGTTAAGAATGTAAACAACGCTCTTAGGTTCCTACGTTCGTTGCCAAGAGCCGACTGCGGTGGCGTCTGGTAGCTAAGTTCTGAACTAGTAGTCGTCAACGGTGGCGTTTGGCGGCAAAAGTAGGAACTATTTGAAAAATTCATAAGTCTGCAGTCCTTACTTGAATTAAAAAAACAGATAACACACACTAATACAGTCATCACAATTAACACCGGTTATCAGACAGATTCTACACACACCCAAAGTACACGGGGCTACATGACCGCGTTGTCGCAGCCCCTAAACTTAAGAACCAACCAACCGACATCCGAGAAGCAGCCAGAAACCTTATAACTTTATCCGGGGGACTTGGATAGGACTTGGGAAAACGAGTGTCTGCACCTGCAAGTTCATTTGTCGTCGAATGATGAAGTTATGGTGTTATCATCACTGAAGCTATACAAATACTTATCGGAAAAAGGCTTTTTGGACTTTTATCCAAACGTAGGAATTGCGTTCCGAATGCTGTTGTGTACACCAGCGTCAAAATAAAAATAAAAAAGTCAACCCCTGGCACTATACAGCCCATGACGGGCTAAGGCTGACCAAGCGACCGCTGCCCAGCCATTTGGCCTGCAGATATTGGGGTGACGCGTGATCAGCGCGTCGGGTCCCCTCGGCCGTTAATCTTGGTATTCGTGATCGGAGCGCTGTCTCACTGTCAGACAGCTACTCAATTGTCCTCACGAGGCTGAGTGCACCCCGTTCAAACCCTCACGTCAATTTTAAAATCCCTGACGGAGCCGGGGATCGAACCCGGGGCCTCCGGGTGAGAGGCAGGCGCGCTACCCCAACACCACGGGTCGGCTAAGCGTCAAAATGCTCAGCAGAACGGTCGTTTTCAGCTCTAAAGCTAGTAAAGGATTACTTAAGATCTAACATAGGAGAGAACAGGTTCAATTCGCTCTCTGTATTGTATATAGAGTCAGAAATAATGCAGTCAATTGACTATCATGACGTCATTCATTCTTCTGCACAGAAGAAAGTTCATCGTATGTTACAGAACAACGTAACTATAGTAACACAGACTGTAGTATTCTGATGTTTATTAAAGTCATTAAAGTCGATTAAAAATTATATGTTCTGTACTAGTGCATTGAATTTGCTAAATTTCCAAAATAGCATCAAGATGGTGGGGGGCAAATGTCAAGTGCCTAGAGGCCCTGGATCTCTAAGTCAGGGCCTGACTAAAAGCTGAAACCCTCCATTTGTCATCAAACTGGTTGAGAAAATCTAAGAAAGCAGTGTAAGATATCTTCTTACCATAGAAATATGGAGAAAATAAGAGTTATTTGTACAGTATCTATGAAGAGTGCCTAATGTATCTACTTCTGTGGTGTGGGAAAAGACAGAAAAAACAGGTTTATATTGTAGGAGAGCTGTGTATGATCATGACTGTAAGATAGATTCATGGTCACTTCTGATTTATAACACCATGCTAGATGCATAAGGAATAACCTGTAGATGGCTTCTGGCATCCAATCTGATGAAGAAATGGGTTCTTTAAACATACCATTAGACCTCAAAGAGCCCATCCATCTAAGAACTTACAAGGGAAGTCTTCGCGCTACTACACTCCGATCGGGAAGAAACTCAGGAGACGAATAGCTGAGGAAATGTAGCAAACAGGACAGGAAACCGCATCGGCTCAAATTAATATTCAATACAATTTTTATTGTATGAAACGTCCGCACATCGGGCGCGCGCTAGTGAGAGCGCGGCACAAGGAACGAAGCAGACACCGTAAACGAGTTGTTGACTAGACTGTCTCGTTTAGAACATGTACTTTATTGGTTATTAATTCGGTCCGTATTTTGGGGGCTAATTTGACGTGTCCGTTACAGGTCTCATGGCAAACCGTATAGATGACCCAAGTTTTTCCGTTAAAACAGAAGATAGCTTGGTTATGCTTGACCCCGACAACGATGCAGAATACGACAGGGAGCACGATGAACCTGCGGGAGACAATAGTGATGTAAGTGTGCAATATAAAAAAGCCGCTATTGATTTTGGCTTAATCGAGGAGGTAAACAATGGAAGTTCCAATCTGTGCATCGCCGCTATAAGAAGTTGAAGTGTCGTAATGACCTTTACATATGGGAGAAACATGTTGAGCGCGGAGGTGCGAAAAAAGAAAAAAATAAATTAATTTTCGATGCAACCGCTACACAGTTTCAATGCGCCAGAGAGGGAAGAAAGGTTGTTCATGACAGTGATATCCGGAAATGGGCTCTTGCGGCAGCACGGCGAGTAGGTGATGAAACCTTTCGTGCATCGAAAGTTTGGCTCTCCCATTTTAAGAGATCTTGCCGTATTGTGTCAAGAAAAGTGACAAAATTTGTGTCACATAATTATGCAACAAATCATGCTGACCTACTTGCAAGTGCGACAACCTTTGTTGGAGATGTTGCGGAAGCCATCGAAATCTATGGTCCAATGTGTGTCTTTAATACAGACCAAAGTGGGTTCAACATGGAATTTCACTCTGGACGAAGACTTCACAGCAAAGGTGACAAGCGTATATTTGCTGAAGCACAATCCCTAAATTCGTTAACGCATAGTTAAACCGTCCAACCAATAATCGCCGCGGATGGTCGTCTGCTTCCCGTTCTACTTGTGGTATTACAGGAAAAGAACGGAGTCTTGGACCAAGAGTTGAGGACACCTAGTTTACTGCACCTAATTTATATGTACTCGCTTCCAAGTCAGGAAAACTCAACATTTATTTAGAGTGGCTCCGAAATGTGTATTTTCCGTTAGTCCCCAATTTTAGTGTACTGGTTTTAGATTCATGGACTGGACAAACAGAAGATGCTATACTATCAGCCAAACCAAATGACAGGACATAGATGTCAAGATTGTACCAAAAGGAACCACAGGAATAATTCAACCCCTCGATGTATTTGGATTTCGGATATGGAAGAATTTAATTCGAACTTTCTACGATAGTATGCCGTTACATGGTCTAGAGTTTAATATTCACCTACGTAACAACATCTTGAAAGTTCAGTCTTTTACACACAGCCAACTGTCATCCCCACGCTTTCAAAGCATGTGGACATATAGCTGGTTTAAGGCTGGCTGTGTAGATGAACGACCGTCCAACTTTCTGAACCCTGTTGTTTTTTGTTTTAAAAGTCCTTCTCTGGATATTTGTGGCCAGTGTACAAATACTGCCATACTCACGTGTGGCTGGTGTAAAACAAATCTATGTATTGACCACCTTGTTCATGACATTCACCTTTGTGATACGTACATTGATTGAAACAAACAAGACATGATAAACAAGTGATACTCTTTAATTGTGTAAAGTACTGTACTTATTATTAGGTATCGGTTGCATTTCATTTCTGTAATTGTATATAATAATACCTAGGTAATATATCTCGGATAATGAACAAATTACGGTAGCAACCCTGCTACTATGTCATCCATTGTGTTTATCATAGGTAGCACGTCCTGCATATTACAACAAAAAAAGTTCATCCACATTAGGCCACGCGCTTGTATCATTCCGTCTCGCCTGGAAAGCGTGTACCAGACCTGTTACAGCCTCGCTGGCTTGCTGCTCTCCAATCTCGGTTCGGCACGCGTATCATTGTCATAACTTTAACGTTATAAATATGACATAGCATATTAATTTGAGCCAATGCGGTTTCCTGTCCCGTGTTGTACATTTCCTCAGCTATTTGTCTCCTGAATTTCATCCCGATCGGAGTGTAGTACCGCGAAGACTGCCCTTGTTAGTTCAACACAGTGCCATACGTGAGCAAGGTTTATGCTTGCACGTAACCTTGAGCAGATTTATATGAAGGAATTTATGGCTAAGTATGAAACTAATGTATTGTTATATGTAACTCTTCAGTCGGTCAACACGAGTTTGCCCAAAACTGGGCGGGGTACAATGTATATAATATATAAATAGCACTCCTGGAAAAAAAAATACATGTGTTAGTTTATGATCACTGTTTTAATGGAGCAGTGATCATAAACTAATACATGTAATTTATTTACATATTACAGTATACAGTACATTGTACCCCGCCCAGTCAATGCGAAATTTGTGTTGATCGACTGAAGAGTTACAAATAACAGTTTGTATAGGCAACTCTGAAAGAATGGCTTCAAATCTTTACATTGAAACTAATGTGTGGTAAAAAATGGAACTTCAAGGCAAAAATGGAAGTATATGAAATTCTCACAATTAGTATTAGGTTTGCTCCCTCTGGCCTAAGACATGTCACACAATTCTTATTATTAACATATTAGAAGCCATTTTTCAGTGTTGCCTTAGGAATCAAAATGTAATGTTTTTAAATCGGTCAACACGATTTTACCCAATTGTAATGGGTGTTTCCTTAATCCTGAAAAGACCAACTAAATAACGTTCAATTTCGATCCCACAATTCTCAAATTTCCTACTGATTATGCCTTCACAACAATATCTATTTATTGACATTAATTGACTACAAACAAATCCACTTCCCTTCATTGGACTACCAGTCCAACATCCATTTCAGACATTGCAATTCTTTTTAATCTACATTTTTCTCTGCTGATACTGGAGATACTTTGAGTTGTTGTTGATTCATTTAGGAGCTTTGAAACATCGTAGTCATGTATCCCCGTGTACTTGGGGGTATGTGTGTGTAATTTGTCTGATAATCTGTGTTATTGTGATGGCTGTAATAGTGCCCTACCCCTTGGGTACAGAATGAATTCCGACCCAGTGAGAGAGACTGTCCCCCTTCCCCCTGCCTAGATTTTAAGCTACGGTACCTGGAGGACAGGGATGGGGGACTTTGGTCAGAATGCCAAGGAAGTGGAAAACTGGGAATTTTCCCCAGAGGGGTTGGTTTTGTAAATTGGCAAATGGTGAATCATGCCTGAATCAATTAAAATAAAAATATAAATCTGTATTCTAAAAATTAAAACGTTACAACAGAGTAAGAAAAAACAACACACAAGAAAACACCATACTTAACCACCTAAGAAACCCCTGGAGTGGAAAAATGACACCCAACATAAATAAATTAATTAATTAATTACGTTGCTGAAAATCAAAATTAACGAATGAGTGTCAGAAGGAAATCACACGCCACTTATCCCAGTTGTAAATTTAACACTCAAATCCAGATTCAAATAGTCATCACGTGGGAACCAACTCAGCCTTGTGGCGAAGTAAATCGAAGTCTCAAAAGAATTCACTTCTGAAATTTTACGTAGAAAAGAAAAAAACTGGAGCTCCACTAGGCTCGAAATATTATATAAACAACTCAGTACCTTCTTCAAAAGAAGAACCAACAACTTGAACTAATGGAAATAACAGGAACTTGGCCCACGCCCAGCGCACAACACCACACGTCCGGTCTCGACCAAGGCAGGCAATTCACAACCTTGTCTTCAGACGACAATGCCGGGGTGGGTCAGACAACAAAGTAAAGACAAGGCGTCAATGGCAAGGGTTATGTTTCCTATAATTACAAGACTGTTACCCATACAAAATGCACAAATAAAAATGTAAAAGATACTCCTTTATTTGAAGAATGAAAAACTGAAAGAAAACAAAATGATAATAACAATAATAAATCCTATTTAAGAAGGCGCCTTTCCCTACCATGTGTATGATATAGGTCGTGGCTCGGCACATGTATCAGACATTTGCATTAACTAAAGCGAGCTGAGCGGCTCAGCCATAAGCTCGGTAATTACTTTAAGGAAACACTTGAATTAACAAGTTAAATTAGTGAGAACAAAAAGAGAGAACAAACCATGTGGCGAACTACATAGTGTAACATAAAGTCCTCGGCGGTACCACTTGTAATACACGCACTTAGGCCACAAGCTAGAATTAATATCATCATCATCAAATTCCAGCTCCAGTCGCCCGGATGCTGTTAACGAGCCCTCGCCACCTTTTCCTGTCCATGAATAGTTGGTCTTCATGAGTTCTTCTCCAATCTAGCCCTTTGTCTTCAAGATCATCCTTGATTTGGTTCAACCATTTCTTCTTTGGTCTTCCTATTGGTATTTTTCCTGGGATAATCTTGTTGAAATAAGCTTTTGGTGTTCGAGCATTAGTAGAAATGCTCGTAGATCACATGAGAGTTAGAATTGTTTATTTGGTACTAAACCTTCGGATGTCCAGTGGGAGTACAACAGACTACCCCTCTGTTCTCAGCGCAAGAGCCGGAGCTCCGCGCCACACACCTGCTCACCTACATGGCTAGTAGTCAACAAACCATCCTTGTGCGTTGTCCAGAAGCGTGCCCTTCGACACAAAGGGCCAGTCTCCGCGCATGCACGCCACTACCAACTGTGTGAAAGTTCGCCCGCGTCTATGCGCCAGCACCAGGCCAGGCTTTTGGCCAGGTAGGGATGGCACAACCCACAGTTGAAATGTCAACAAATACTGTAGTTCTTTAAAATTTCAAATCCTTTTAGAACACCGGAGAATGGCACGACCTGTAGGTACAAGGTGGCCCGCAAGTAAAGTACATATTTGGCAATTGAGAGTTCTGGGGCTTTCAACCAGTCCAAAGTTCCAGGAATATGAACATATGAAGTAAATAAGCAGTGTGACAGCTTTCGGCCGGCACAAATAGTGTGTGTATTTCTGCACTCTCTTGTGTGTAAGGCAGAAGAGCAAACCCTGACAACTCTCCACTTGTCTGTTAGGGTTGCCAGGTTATGTTTTTTCCCGTATTCTAGCATTTGTTTGGATGTGAATTTTGCCCTAGTCTTTTATTCATCATCATCATCACTGGCACGAGAGCCCTCTGTGGGTCTTGGCCTTCTGAAGACGTTTTCCCCATTCCTTCCTGTTAAGTGCTGAGCTCCTCCAATTCTTGATTCCAATTGTCTTTATATCCTCTCTCACTCCATCTTCCCACCTTAGCTTTGGTCTTCCGACTTTCCTGGTTCCTTCTGGCATTGCATTCAATATCCTCTTTATCATACTGTGATTAGCACGCAGCACATGTCCTGCCACTCCAACCTTCTGATCTTTATACATTTTACAATATCTGGTTCATTATATAAATCATACAGTTCATGGTTACGGGGCTACATTACCGCGTTGTCGCAGCCCCTGAACTTAAGAACCAACCAACAGTCCATGGTTATATCT
Source organism: Meconema thalassinum (assembly GCA_946902985.2). NCBI lineage: Eukaryota > Metazoa > Arthropoda > Insecta > Orthoptera > Tettigoniidae > Meconema > Meconema thalassinum. The sequence goes on along the minus strand of OX336390.1, from coordinate 382,418,604 downwards.
TCTTCCCCATTCACCGTTTTCCTCCACTGGCCCAAAAATTTGCCTCAAAATCTTTCTTTCAAATATACCAAGTTGTCATTCATCAGATTTTAAGTGTGTCCAGGTCTCAGCACCATATGTTAATACAGGCTTTACTAAAACTTTATACATTAGGACTTCAGTTTTCCTGAACAACAGCTTGGACTTCAATGCTTTCTGAGACCATAATAACACTTGTTAGCAGACAGTATACGCTTCTGGATTTCAGAGCTAACATTGTTCTTGGAATTAACTTCTGATCCAAGATAGGTAAAGCTACGCACAACTTATACGAATCAATTTCTAGGTACTGTATATGGAGCCACTTGGGTATTCTTCCTTGGTTACGGTCATATACTTAGTTTTCTCTTCATTTATCTGTAGATTCATCTTTCTTGCTGCTTTTTCAACGCTTGAAAGCTTCTCTCATTGCTCTTGGTTCTCTTGCAATTATATCGATATCATCTCCGTATGCCAAAATTTGAACTGATTTATATAAGATGGTTCCTCTCGTGTTGATTCCTGAATTTCTAATAACCTTCTCCAAAGCTATATTGAACAAAAGGCATGATAAAATGAACCTCCCTGCCTAACTCCATTCTTGGTTGTTACAGCATTTGGTCGATATCATGTTCTGTATCTTAATTTGACTCCTAGTATTGTTCATGGTAGCTTTCACCAGAGTGATCAGTTTCTTAGGGATCTCTAGCTCTTCCATTGCTACATAGAGATTATTTATGTCAATACTGTCAGAAGCTGACCTAAAATCAATGAAAAGATGGTGTGTAACAATTCCAAATTCTTTACATTTTTCAAGTATCTGTCGGATTGTGAAAATCTGATCCGTAGTAGCTCTTCCTTGGCGAAATCCACATTGATAGTCACTAGTTTTTTACTACTCTGTACAATATTTTCTTTGTCTTTTCTTTCTTTTTGTGTGTGTGTTGGTAGTAATTGCCTATAGCAGTTTTTATTTTAGATCCACCTCATTGCATAGTGGTTAGCAATCTTGGCTATCCGTGGAGGCCAGGTTCGATTCCTAGCTCTGCCAAGAAATTTAATTCTGATCTGAGGGCTGGAACGGGGTATACTCAGCCTCATGAGGCAAAACTGAGAAGAGGAAGATTCAATCCAACCTGAATCATCCTGGAAGTGGTTTTCCGAGGTTTCCCTCTTCTACTTCAGGCAAATGCCGGGATGGTACCTAACCTAAAGCCACAGCTGCTTCCTACTCATATCCTGCCTCAATTACAAATACACACACTAGTACAAACATTACAGTGACACAGGTCATCAGACAAACTCTACACACACCCCAGTACATGGGGGCTACTTGACCATGATATCCCAAAGCCCCTAAAGAATCAACAACTACAACAAAGGAAACAAAAAAGACAACAGTTTCTATTATCTTCGTCATTTCTTAACTGGGATACAGTTTTTGAAAATAATTTCAGGTTGGAACAATTGCAGAGGTCACAAAATTGCTTACAAGATGCCATTGTTATCCAATAGCAAGTATGGTAGTGGGAAACATTAATTCCATTTGGAAAATCAACATGAGATGATCTACCTAGACTATATTGAGATGCCAGAAAATTAGATTAATTCACAGATCTGCCATTGGATGACAACAAAAACATTATTTAAATTTGGAAGAACATTTTTTAAGATATATGAAAAAATACTAAAATATATTCAACATTTATTCAAAATATATGGGGTTGAGAAATATAGTGTAAGTCAGCAAAATTCAATTCAGTAGCCATGATTTGCCATTAAACAGTGGTGGTTCATTTTAGTGGTGTTATCTGCATAGATCTGCATAAAAATGATTTTGTTGTAGACAAGTGTAAATTGCCTCTTATAAATTTAGAACTGGAGCAGGAATACATTCATCTCTCTTCTCACTCTACTTCCCAGTAGGCCAAAATAAAACAAGCTTTGATGCTGAGATAAAACAATTTCACTTGCACTACAACAGTTATTAGGCAGAAACAATGATTATAAAAAATGTGTTATCATTACAGATTCAAAAGCAACCATCCAAGCCGTCTCGTCAAATTATAAGCCTCAAAATAAAGAACTGAAATTTTTTTTGTATGATAAAAACCCTTCAAAGACTCCACAAGCAGATCTCATTTCAGCGGATCCCTTCTCATGTTGGAATATCAGGTAATGAAGAGGCAGACATATTAGCCAAAAAAAAGGTACCACACTACAACAACATGTCAGTCAGACTGATTTTATGTCAGCAAACAGGATTTTTAAAATAACTTACTATCAAAAAGAGGTATGAAGAAATGGCAAAGAAAACAGCAGAAACCAAATTGATACTAAATGGGATCAATATAAATTAACACCAAGAAGAGAAGCTGCAGCCTTCTTCAGACTTAACACTGACCATGACTGCCTTGCAGCTCATCTGAAACGAATCAACATCCTGAAATCTGAAAAATGCACACTTTGTCACGAACCTGGAAGTAAAATGGATAAGGGGCACCTGCTACATAGCAACAAACTTGATGTGACTGCTAGAACTTCAGGAAACCTCACACAACTCTATTGGAACGCAAGAAAGCTGATGGATTGGAATCCGGGCTAGCCATAAGAAACAACAACAACAACAAATTTTAAACAGATTGTAGCTAACAAAAGTCTCGGCAGTGATTAACCGTGGCCAAAAACACATTCCTGGTAGGGGTGTGAGAGTATGCTAATCAATATCAACTCAATAAAAGCACATGCTGGCACAAGCGAAATGCGGACAGACTGCCACGGATCGTGTTTGATTTGCTGTCAACCTTCGTGCAAGTGACAGTGCTTTCAGAGGTTCTGTGTGTGTCAATATGGTGTTCCGGTACGAAATAGTCTCATCAAGAACTTCGTTTAACTAGGCTAGATGAGTTCAGTAGAAGAACATTAAATTGTCATTTTGTTCTCTTTCTGTCAAGAATGAAGTGGTGTTGAAAGAGAGTACCGCATGCAAAAGAGTGATGTGATTCGGAACATATATGGCTAGTGTATATCTTATATTGACTTAAATTTTAATTTGTTGTGGACTGGTATGTTTTTTCTGTTTTGCATTGTGAAAAGTCGTAATGACCAAAAATGGTCAAATGAGGGTTTTCAGTTTAGATCGTGTTGTGCACACCTCGACGGCTCAGAGCAATGCTATCGTAACTAACACTTTCGGGGAAAATGAAGTTACGATGTAATTCTACCGCCCAAAGTCATGTCCATCCAGTGCAATAAAAGCGTATCTGCTCCTATTACTGAAACAGCATGCTAAAACGGATGACCAAACATCGTAACTACAAAATCAGCCAGCTTTCAGTGAAACAACAACGTAAGTGATGTTACGATAATGTGTCACTAGTATTGCCGGTATTGTCCGAGACTTGCGTGACCTAACATCGTAACTGCTTTTACGATTATGTTTGAATGATCTGTCAAACAAACGTTTGTTGCGGCAAAGTTACGTTGGTATCACTGTACTCTTCATGGCTAAAATATGCCCCAGAAATGTTGATTGTCACAGGTACTGTATTGAGAAGTTTGTTCAGGTTGAGCTTCTGTCTTATCACATCCATGTAACAAATGATTTGTAAATTTAAAAATAGTAGTTCCGTGAAGAACTAAATTGCCTATTTTCATATATGTCACTGGTCTTTTCCATTAAAACTTTCTGCCTATTAAAAGGAATTCCCATGTGATAGGCCTATACTAAATATCTTTTGGTTCACAACCTATGTCTTCACCAACACCATTACAATGAAAAGTTATGTGCAAGAATATATAGGCTAGTTTCAATATCGGTGATTAGACACCTCCTGCAAGGTTGCATCATTCCGTGACGAAACCAATAGTATTAATCGTTAGAAAAACCAAATACTCGGCTTCTATGAATAACAAAAAGTAAGCTACAGAATTTAGTGCCCTTATATAATGATTATTATTATAGCTCATCATACGAATCATCTTTTAATCGCCTGAATACGATACGAGAAATAAAAAAGATTTTCGAACAGACGTCATCTTGAAGTTTTGAAAACAATTAAACATCATTAAATGTTATGCCTTCCTTCGGAGGGGAAGTAAAGCCGGCGGTCCCATGTCATAGATTTATGGCATGTTAAAGAACCTTCCACTAATTACACCTGTGTGAAGCTAAATTGTATAGGTTAAGAAAGTAAACAACACTCTTAGGATCCTACGTTGCCAAGAGCGGTGGCGTCTAGTAGCTAAGTTCTGAACTAGGCCTAGTAGTCGTTGACGGTGGCGTTTGGCGGCAAAAGTAGGAACTATTTGAAAAATTCAAAGTTGCAGTCCTTACTTGAATAAAAAAACAGATACACACACTAATACAGCCATCACGATTAACACCGGTTATCAGACAGATTCTACACACACCCAAAGTACACGGGGCTACATGACCGCGTTGTCGCAGCCCCTAAACTGAGGAACCAATCAACCAACCATCTCAATAGTAAGCTCTGAATAAAGATTCGCTGTGCCAAGTTTCATTGCACTCGGGTGATTAGATCGCTAGAAATATTATTTTGAATATTTGAAAATCACATGGCCACCATGTTAGATTGTTCTACATGTACAGTAGATCATAGAGACAGAGTTGATTGTCACAGGTACTGTATTGAGAAGTTTGTTCAGGTTGGGCTTCTGTCTTATCACATCCATGTATCAAATGATGTGCAAATTTAAAAATAGTAGTTCCGTGAAGAACTAAATTGCCTATTTTCATATATGTCACTGGTCTTAAGATTATTGCTTAGGTTAATTATTAAAACGTTCACTTCAATTGCTTGATTAGGACACAAAATATTAAAATATAATTTTGAAATTTTGCACAGCCACCATCTGGAGATTTTTAAAGCAATTCGATAAAATTAGATGCCAGTAGCTTAACCCTTTAAGAGTCAGGTTTGTAAGCCCACTGCATAGCCAAAAATTTAGGTTTTTGCACATGATTGAAAAAACAGCCTTCAAGAGGCATTATAGCCTATTTGAATGCATCAAATGAATTAACACAGTGTGGCTTTCCGTGGTTTACCACTTTGTTTCGGACAAATGCCGGGATGTTACCTCCCATCAGGCCACGGTCGCCTCCTTCCCTCTTCCTTTTCTATCCCTCCCATTCTTCCCATCCCGTACCATCCCTCATGACGCCCCCTGTTCGCTTTGCAGGCGAGGCGCTAGTTCCGCCTCCCCAGTTGTATCCCCAGACCTGATGTCAAGCTCCAGGACACTGCCCATAGAGGCGGTAAAGGTGGGATCCCTCGCTGAGTCCGTCGGAAAAGCCTACCTGGAGGATAAACTGATTACGAAAAAAACGACGAAAAGAAATGTTAACAAAGCATGAAAAAACTAGTTTAAGCACAACAATTGGGCAAAATCATTCTCAGTAATGCTCAGCTCGACCGAATGTAGCCATGTTGATCTGTCGAGCGATTGACTCCCTAAAGCTGAAGACATCCGCTTGGAAACATTTTCTTTCTAGTGCTCCTCATGGTGATAAAATAAATATAATGACTTCATAAAATAGCCAACAGATGTCAGGTGCTATCCGTGTTTCAATCGTTGTCCAAAGATATAAAGAAACAAAGATATGTCACTTTAAATTCCGACACGCAATATATTGCGCCATAACCACAGCGGCACTGACCGCCACACGCAATATATTGCGCCGTGACCTTCAAAGAGCACAAAATATTAAAATGTAAAATTAAAATTTTACACAGCCACCATCTTGAGGTTTTTAAAGCAATTCGATAAAATTAGATGCCAGTAGCTTAAATCATTAGGTGCCGTACAAATTGTCTCTGCGTTCGGATGATTAAATCGCGAGAAAATTCCATTTAAACATTTTAACTTCGCTTGACCGCCATGTTGGTTTTGTGAATAACAAGATTGCTAATGTCACATAGGTAAACTAATAGTAATCGCCATACGAAATTTCAGGGTGATATCAGTAATAGTTTCGGAGATATAGAATGCCAGAGAAATATTTTGTGCGGCCGCCATGTTGGATTTTTATATATGTACGCCATAGAGTTATGAACCATTAGATGTAGATTATTGTGTAGGCTTCGTATTCAAACATTCACTTCGTTTGCATAATTAGGACACTAGAAATAGAAATTAATTTTATAATTTCGCACAGCCGCCATCTTCATGTTATGAAAACAATTGAACTAAATTAGATGCCAGTGGATTAGAACTTTTATAAGCAATTACCGTACCAAGTTTCACTGCGCTCGCATGGTTAAATATCGAGAGAAGTCTATTTAAATGTTTCAACTTTGCTTGGCCACCATGTTGGTTTTGTACTTAGCAGGTTTTCGAAAGTCATATAATTAGGTGAACTTCTAGTAGTGTTCTTTATCACCGTACAAAATTTCAGGATGTTATCTTTAACTCTTGCGGAGATATAGAATGCCGGTGAAATACTTTGTGCGGCTGCCATGTTAGATTGATGAAACATATCAAAATTTGAAACGTACAGTCAAGGTCGGATGGGGTAGTAGTATGTATTTACTGAGTTTCTTTGAAATCGTTTAGGCCGTTAACATTTTATTAGGGAGAGGGACACACACGGACAAAAGGTGATCTCAAGAGTCTATTTTTGCATAAATGAAAATAGCCTAAAAATCGATAATTACATTAATACTTATTGTTCTAGTTGTAACTACCATCAACAGTGACTTTATACTTTATACAGGGTGCTTCAAAAAATGTATACACACTTTGAACTTCCATAGAAAATTTATTTACCGTTCTACAAAGTTAAATTTCAGGAAATTAGAAAGCTGAAAGTCCAATGTAAATGAAACATGAATAACAAATGTTAATACTGTTCAAATTGGCGACCTTCAGCATCAATACAATTCTGAGTACGAGTCACCACTGATTCTGTACATCGTATCAAAACGTCCAATGAGATTTCTCTACACACGGCTTGAATCTCATTCCAAAGAATGTCTAGGTTACGTGGTTTACGTTTGTACACCTCATCTTTTACTGTGCCCCATAAGAAGAAATCCAGTGGTGTAAGGTCTGGAGAGCGTGCTGGAAACTCGATTGGCCCCCTGCGTCCTATCCACTGGCCCGGCAAATTTTGATCCAGGTAAGCTCGTACGTCCCTGTGATAGTGCGGCGGGGCACCATCTTGTTGAAAATAAAAATTATCATTACCGTATAATGCACGAATGGCAGGAAATATGGAATCAGCAAGCATTGTTAGGTAAGTTATACCAGTTACAGTGCCTTCAAATCGAAAAGGTCCAATGAGTCCCCTTGAAGACAAACCGCACCACACATTTACACCAGGCAAATTTACAGCTTTTTCAATTGTAATGTGAGGATTTTCTTCACCCCAGTAAACACAATTGTGCCTATTGACAGTTCCATTAAGTTTGAATTGGGCTTCATCCGACCAAATGATGCTACCCATAAATCCCGGTTCACGTATCACCATCTCCCGAACCCATTCACAAAATTGCAACCTTCGATCTGGATCGTCGTCACTTAGCTGTTGCACCAGCCTTGGAATGTAAACACGATACTTGCCTCTCTTCAGAATGCGTTGCACGCTGCTAGCACTTACATCACTTTCACGTGCCCCTTGCCTTGAAGATTTGTTAGGAGAGCGTTGAAACAGTTCCAAGACTGCCGTTGATGACTCATCACTTGTAGCTGTTCGAGGTCGACCTGAATGACCTTTATGCACATCACACACTGTTCCATGAACTTCGGATTTGTCTCGTATGCGTGCAATTGTTAATCTTGAAGGTGGTTCTGTATCATACTCCCTTCTCCACTGTCTTTGAACTTCATTTACATTCTCAAACTTCCAGTACCACTTAATAACCTGCTTTCGTTCTTCAAAACTCAAACGTACGTCCGCCATGTTGATATTACAAATTCCAACTGACAATATAACATATAGGGACGATTATGCTGCCACCTGGCGAAGAAATATAACATTAGCCTTGTAGAGCGGGAAAACTACGATAGTTTAAAGTGTGTATACATTTTTTGAAGCACCCTGTATAATAACTAGCAGGTACCCGCGGCTTCGCTCGCGATCAAGACAATGGGGACGATGCAATATTGCTGATAATTGGTCTATTCTATTACAGCAATCGCGGCTACAGGTGGGTCCATTCTAATTCTGAAAATTCTGATACATACAGCAGCAAAGTGGGAATTGTTTAGAGTTGTGAAAGTCTGCAGGGTACGATGTTACGTTATGTGAACACATTTTAAAATTACGTTTTTGGTTTTGCCATCTTCTGCTGAGACATAACGATTTTGTTGTCCGGTTACTCGCGTGCACTCCACATACAGTAGCCCATGGGAAAAAATGGTTTTGTCTAAATGTACACCTGCTGCTGTTAAGTGTGTGTCATTGCGCTTTGTTAATAGAAATTGGGAATATTGTTTGAAGTGGGAGCTGCACTCATGCACAATGGAATGGCAAATCTATCGGAATATAGGGAATGAAAAGTATTTTTCCTTAAACTATTCTGGGTGTAATTTTGCCACACTTATTGATGATTTGAACGTCAACATGTCGCTATTAATAGACCTAAAGTTAAATATCTCTCACCTTGGCTGCTGATGTACATAATGCAGTCTCTTCCAGTGTTACATCCCAGGGATTGAAATTCTCCAACAACCCTTTTGCCTCACATGCCTCTCTAAGTAATTAAAATTCTTGATTGTTGTTGTTTGAGTCTTCAGTTTTTTGACTGGTTTGATGCAGCCTCCATGCCTCCCTCTCCTGAGCTAATCGTTTCATCTCTAAATATGTAACGTGTTTTTCGAGGGTATTTTACGCCACTGACATAAGTCAGTAGGAAGCCATTCAATGTTTATTTACGCGGCAACTTGTTAAGCCAAGATATGTTTCATGTAACTTATTATTATTAAGGTATTTTTGGAGCGTTTTTTATAAGATTATAAGTATATAGATAGGTTTTCGATGTTATAGAAAACACTATCAAACGTTTTATTACGAACACCATTATCGCGGAAAATTATATGATTACGGAATTTAACGGATTTTGTCAGTTAGAGTTTATTGTGAGAGAGATGAGACATTGGGAATTCAGCTACAAGTATATTCTTTTCGGGAAGCGTGACGAAAGCCGTGGGGCACTTCCAGCTGACTGTATCAAGAAAAGGCGAAATGGCCTGGACCGGAAATCGACATCGTCGCGCTGAGTATATTCACCCTTATGTCGGGAGTATCGCGTGGTGTCTCAGCCAATCATAGGAGACCGGGCGACTTGGAGACGGCTCCGGAGAGAGGATTCGACGAGTGCATATATTGTTTGCGCGCCGAGAAGGGTGGACTATTAACATTGTAAAACTTGACCGATGTGGTTGCTCGTTTGGTTGGTTCCGGTGTGATCGGACCATAACTTTACATTTCTACAACAATCTCCACAACTGACGAAGAAGATGGCGACGTCCAGAAGGCTGTTGGAAGCTCTCTTAAAGAACATAAGTACGAGGGAAATGCTCTGGCAATTTCCAATGGTAAGCGCGAATGACTCAGAACTACATAATCTCTCGCTTCATTGTTTCATATTCAGTATTTCAGTAACTTCTTAGCTTGGGAATAATAGTAAAATCAGTAATTCATCCGACTCCATTTTCACGTAATTCTCTAGTGGTAAATTCAAATCGTTACGCTCCAATTTAAATTTTTTATTATTATTATTATTATTTTTAAAATTGCCACTACTTGTTTTTTATGTAATAAATTCATTTCTTATACCATGCAATCTTTGCTTTCAGTAGGTAGCATTAAATATGGACCAAATTCCTTCTCCTGATACAATTGTTAGTTGGGTTAATGATCAAATCATACCACGATCTGAGTGTGAAGATTCTTAAAGGTGTTCTGCCAGAGCTAGGTGTTGTTAAATATAAATTTAGATTTCAACATAGTGTTAAGGTCTTGGCACCCATTAATACAACGCATCTTAGTCAGAGTAAACATTACATTTATCACCTCAAACGTGGGACTTGTTGTGGTTTTTCCACACTCTCACCAGGAAAACAGTTACACTTGGCGCCCAACGTGGGGGTTCTTATATAAGTATTTTAAAGTGCAAGGCAGGGCAACTAAACAGTTACACTTGTCGGTACCAACGTGAGGCTGAAAACCTAATAACATTTGTGGAAGGAGAAGGGTATATATTTCTGTGCCTGTATTTTGGGGTTTTTTCATTTATCGGGGTGTATCAGCATGGGTAGTGTTGAGGAAGAGATGAAGTTGCGTAGTGGTCACCAGTTGGATAGTGAAGATACGAGCAGTATGGCTAGTCTTGAAAATGAAAGCAGTACAGGGATGTCGGAGGTAAATCCCGATACTGAGGGGGGTAATCAAAACAGTCAAGCAGGGTTAGAGAGTTTGTTTCTTCAGTTTATGCAACAAAATAAAATTAGCACAGATGCTTTAAATGCTAAACTTGAACAAAATAATGCTAAACTAGAACAAAACAGTAGGGAAAATAGAGAGAGTACTGAAACTTTAAATGCTAAACATGAACAAAATAATGCTAAACTTGAACAAAATAGTAGGGAATATAAAGAGAGTACTGAAACTTTAAAAGCTAAACTTGAACAGAATAATGCTAAATTGGATCAAAACAGTAGGGAAATTAGAGATAAATTTGAGCTGATTAGAGGTGAGATCAGAGGGGTGATGGAAGAGAAGGCTAAAGAGATTATTGCAGATGTAGACAGAAAATTAGGAAAAGTACAGGAGGAGTTAGAAATTAGAATCAGTACACAGGCTGAAAATTTAAAAGAACTAGTGCAACTTGAAACACAGCTGGCCAAAAAGCAATTGGGGGGAGAAATTGACAAAATTCAGGTAGCAACTAAAGAGGTTAAAGAACAGCTGGGGGGAAGAATTGATAAAGTTCATGCAGAAATAATCACTGAAGTTAATGATTTAAGGGAGAGGAATAAGGAAAGCATTAATTAGAGAAAAGTTCGAAGACATAGACAAGATGATGGAAAGCATCCAAGAGGGAGGGATCGACGAGGCGGCAGCTTGGATACAAGACTGCATCACCGGCGCAGCTACCACGCCTTCACGCGGGAGAAAGGCTAAACCTTGGTTCGATGAGTCGTGTTTTATTCAAAGGAAGGAAACCCTAGGCAAACTCCACAACATAAGAGTCACAAAAGACAACAAAGCACTGGAAGAATACCGACAACACAGGAAAACCTACAAAGAACTGATTAAAAAGAAAAAAAGGGACTTCATAGAAGAGACGCAAAGAGCGGTCATTGCAGAAGCAGAAACAGACCCATACCGTGCCCTGAGGCCAAAGATCCATAGGTTCCAACCAAACATATCATTGGAGACATGGGAGGAGCATATCAAGAACGTCACCTGTGCAAAGGAGACTAGACCCGAAACCAGGCCCCCAGAAGATCGCGATGTGTCAGAACCCATCAAAGAAGAAGAGATCACCATGGCCATACAGAAGAAAAGAAATAATAGATCCCCCGGTCCAGATGGACTAAGGAATGAGCATCTAAAACAAACTACTGAGGGACTGGCACCGATATGGACGGCCCTACTAAACAAATGCTTAGAACTCGGGCAAATACCAAACGAATGGAAGAAGTCAACCATCAAGCTACTATACAAAGGAAAAGGGAGTACTGACGACCCAAATTCATACCGGGGAGTAGCGCTGGAATCCGCAGCCCTAAAGCTACTAACAGGAATATTGACAGCGAGAATATACGAAAAAATAGACCCAATACTACCAGAAGAGCAATGTGGATTCAGGAAGCATAGATCGACAACTATGGCTGCAGAAAGCCTATTACGGCACATAACAACAACACTAGAGAAACCCAAGAGCAAACTCTATGTAGTCTTTGTTGACTTTACGAAGGCTTTTGACCTGGTAAACAGAAAGCTGCTGATACATAAGCTGGAAACACTCATAGGTAGGTCAAGGCTGACGACCCTTATATCGAACATATTGGCAGAAAACTATATACAAGTGCAGGACGGAGTTGGACAAACCAAATGGATGATACAAACGAATGGAGTACTTCAAGGGGACCCCCTCAGTCCCATTCTATTCAATGCGCTCTCACATGATGCAGGAGACAAAATAAAGGAATCGACTGAGTCCAAACTGTATATATACGCAGACGACATGGCAATCGCCTCAGAGCAGATAAAGGATTTGCAAGATGCAATCAACATACTAAGCGAATGGACCCAGGAAAACGAACTAACAATCAACGAGGACAAGACTGAGATGGTCGTCTTCCGGAACGGGGGCAGGTCAGCGGAATCAGACCAAGTGCTATGCAACGGCAAGGAACTGAAGAAAGTAAACAATTTCAAATACCTCGGCCTCACGCTCCAGGTAACAGGCCGAAGCTTCAGAATACATACAAGAGCGAAAGCGGCCGCAGCAGTGAAGGCCATAAACGACATAAGCCATATTACCCAAATATCGCTGGAAACAGCAATGATGCTCTTCCGAGCCAAGGTCATGCCCGTACTAACATACGGTCTGGAGCTAACATGGGAGTTTCTCAACTACAAACAGCTGGAGGAACTCGAAAAGGTGAACTCTAGGTTCCTCAAAAGAGCCCTCGGAATCTCCAAGTCAGCCAAATCTCGGCTGGTATATGAACTGGCGAGAGAAACGTTCCTAATAGAGGACCTTCGGTCACTTTTACTGTTGCCTTCCACAGAAAGCTTCAGAAAATTACTCCAGGATCTGCAAAGCAAAAGGCTTGACATTCCGAAGGAATTCTACGCGACTGATGCCATGGTGGACAAAAGATGAATGCAACCCATATCCGAAATGAGACACGTCGTGACGAGACTCGCAGTTCATGGGTTCCACCATAAGGTCTGCTCACGAAAGACATTTCATGACCCGGATGAGAGGTGTATATGTGAGCTGTGTAGGAACGAATGCGGCAGGTACCATATCACGACATGCCCCAACAGAACTTTATCAATAGTGGCTTATAGTAAGGACTAGAAGCGAACCATAGTATCTAGTAAGTGTACATATCTGTAACATGTAATATGGCCAACTGGCTGCAATAAAGGCTATTGTTATTAATGAGATTAATGAGAAACAAGCTAAGTTAAGTGGTAAAGTAGAAGCATCGGAAGGGAGCATTAGGTTAACTGTAACTAATATTGAAAGAAAAGCTGAGGAGAAAATTACTGAATTAGAACAGAAGTTGAAAGCTAGAATTAGGCAGAAAAATAGTCAGAGTAGGCCAGTTTATGTGAATAGCACACACAGGGAAATAGAAATAGGCAAATTCAGTAATCGGCAGGGTTGTCCAATGGAGTTCATGAATGCAATAGAAAATACATTCAGGGAGAGGTTGGAAGATGGTAGTATTGAGTGGTGCCAGGTAGTTGAGATTTTAGAGCAAGCGTTTGTAGGGGAGACAAGAAACTGGTTTGCTGTCTACAGAGACAATTTCGAGAACATTTCAGACTTTAAAGTTAAATTTTGTGAGAAATTTTGGAATGAGGTAATTCAGTCTCAGCATCGTGAGGGAATTGTGTGTGGGAAATATAACCCGAGAGGAAACTAAACTATGACCGAGTACTTTTTAGAACAGGTATTGACGTGTAAATATCTGGATGGTTTGAGGGAGGAAAGTGATGTAGTCAGGCTATTACTAAGACATTTTCCATATAGAATCAAAGAAGCTGCCTGTATCCAAAATGTTAAATCTATTTCACAAGTGGAAAATTTATTAAGTACATTCGATGCTCTGGGAAGAGGTGGTTACGAGGAGAATTTCGGTAGGAACCAGGGTAACCATAATAACAGGCCTAATGAGAATAGGAATCAGGAAGTTCAAGGGAACAGTGGCGAAGGGGCCAACGTCCAAAATAGGGGGAACCATAATAATAATAATAATAATAATCAGCAAAATCAGTACAGAGGAAATGGGTATGGTACGCAGTACCAAGGTAGAAATAATGATTTCAGGGGAAATCAAGGCCGAAATAATGATTTTAGGGGTAACCAAGGGAGGTATAATAACAATAATAATTATAACCAGAACAGGGTTCAAGGAGGGAATCAGCCCAATGGTAATAACGGACAGAGAAATACCGTTAACACAACCCAGAACAACCAGACCAGTGCAGTAGTGAGTAGTACTACACCAAGCGATAGCGGTACTTTAAACACGAACCAGGCTGCGATGTAAGGTCAGAATCTCAGTCTGTAACATGCCCTGTCCATACAATTATACAGGAACCCTATGACCTAAATGTAAGAAGTGAATTATTACGTGAACTAAATGATGAAGGTATTATTCAGGAGGTGGCTAGTAAGAGCCCCATAGTTAAATTTAACGTGTCCGAGGCGTACACAGATGTTTTAATTGATAGTGGTTGTATGAAGAGTTGCATAAGTAGTGCATTTTATGATAAAATGAAAGGAACTGGAGTAAATTTTGAGGAGATGCCAATTAAAAGCACTTTTGTTATCACAGCTGTTGGGAAGAGGTCTAAAGTAATTTCTAAGCAAGTTTTAGTAGACATTAAAATTAATAATCATGTAGAAAAACAGATTTGTCTTGTAATTCCAAATTTAGTATTCAGTGTTATCTTGGGTTCAGAGTGGCTAAGTAGAGTGTCTGGTAACTTAAGTTATGATGTAGGGAGTTTGAAATTTAAATGGGGTGATTCTGAAGTAGAAGTAGCGTTCAATGACCATATTCAGAGAAGTAGTGTTGTAGGTGTGATTTGTACTTTAAATGAGATATCGCCAGCCGTAGAGCGGGATTCTCCATGTTTTGTGGGCAGTGTGATTACTAACGGTAGTCGAGAGGACTCGTTACGTGATGCTGCATTTCAGGGAAATATAGAGGAAGAACAGTGTGTTCGGCTCTATGATGTGTTATTGTGTAATAGGAGAGTTTTTGAGGATCGCATTGGTATGGCCAATTGCTATACACATTCATTGAACGTTATTGATAGGTCAGTATTCACAGGACATAGATATCCTGTACCTTTCGCTTATCAGAGTGCAGTTGAGGCACAAAATAACCAGTTGCTTGAAGATGGGATTATTGAGCACTCTAACAGTCCATATGTTAATTCTTTGATCACGGTACCCAAGGCCGATGGCACAGTTCGTATTTGTTTAGACGCTCGTTTGGTTAACAGTAGAATTAGTTCAGATCAGCTGAAATCCATGTCAATAGAGGAATTAATGCAAACATTTGAGGGGAAGAAGTATTTCACTTGTGTAGATTTGAGTTCCAGTTTTTGGCAAGTGCCACTTATGTACGAAGATAGACCATTTACAGCTTTTAGTCATAAATATAACCTTTATCAATTTTGTAGAACACCATATGGGTTAAAGAGTAGTTCAGCAGCTTTAATTAGGGCTTTAAACATCGCATTAGGGGATGACACAGGAGAGTTTGTAACCATTTACATTGATGATATGGTAATTAGTTCACGCAGTTTTGAGGAGCATCTACGTCATTTAGATATAGTTTTTCAGAAGTTAGATCAGGCAGGGTTCACTTTGAAGCTGTTTAAGTCGTCATTCTGTCGGTCAGAAGATACATTTTTTAGGTCATAGAGTGTCAAGTAGAGGTGTAACACCAGAAGAAAGTAGAGTTAATAAGATACTTAACGCGGAGGTGCCACAGAATGTTAAACAGTTAAAAACATACATGGGAATTTGCAACTTTTTCAGGAGGTTCGTTCATAAATACTCAGGGTTGGTAGAATCATTCAGGGAATTGCTTAAAAGTGGGACTAAGTGGAGATGGGAGTCCAAGCATGATCAGGCTTTTAGAGCACTGAAGGAAGGTTTTGAGAAAGCTGTAGTGCTGAAATATCCTTTGAAAGATAAGGAATATGTGGTTATGACAGATGCTTCGCACATAGGCATTTCTGGAGTATTGTGTCAGAAAGATGATGAGGGTAATCTGTGCATTGTATCTTTAGCCTCGCGAGGACTAACAGCAGCAGAGGAAAGATACACGATTACTGAGTTAGAGCTTTTAGGTATTGTTTTCAGTTTGGGGAAACTTAGAATGTATGTAGTAGGGGGGAAATTTGAGATCCATACAGATCACCATGCATTACTGTATATGAGGACTTGTAAACTCAGTTCTAACAGAGTTAGTAGGTGGATTCTTGCTCTGCAGGAATACGAATTCACAGTAAAATATATACTGCTCAAAAAAATTAAAGCACCACTTTTTTCAAAGGCCACCAAATTTTGAAAAGTTGACCTACAAGCTCGAAATCTCAGTATGACGTTTGTCCTGACGCCTACCAAGCATATGCTTCAGCACAACTCCCCAACTTGAGTAGTTTCGGGGTAGCACCCCGAAAACCAGCCCATTTTCGAAAACCGCAAATTGAAGTTTGCGAAAAACGCTGCAGGACTTGTCGCAGGTTGCCGAAGCAGTCGAAAATGAATGAGTCTTGCTCTTAAAGGTTCCACAAACACGTTGAAATCGTTACATTTGACGTTTGGGCATTTTCAACCCCCTTCATCATCCCCTAAACATGGACTACCATTGGGGGCGTCTGAGAAGGTACCGGGTGTGTTTAACCACCTGAAAACCTGTACACCGTCCTCAGTTGCTGATTGCAGTAAGTTCTTAAGGCCTCCGGCAATATCCACACCCCCTAACATCCTCAACTGGGATGGGACCAAACCACCCCTTCTCGATTCACCCCTAAGGAAGGTTTTAATCGAGATGTTTATCAGTGCTGCTAATGGGGGGGTCTTCCCCTAACTTTTCAAAAAAGGAACTGTGCCTTTGTCACCACCCCTTCCCCTGCAACCCCCGTTTGTATGATTTTTCGAATCAGGCCCTTTTTATGGGCTGAAACGACGTCTTAATCGCTGAAAGGGCTGTAAAGGTCCTTAAAAGTAATGGTGACACGAAATCAACCCCTTCCGATCGATGATTGACATTCCGTCCCCCAAATTCGAAATTTTTGCACCCCCAACCCTCCCTGTCTGGACGCGTAATGCGTCATGGCAGAGTTTTCAGAGTTGGATGAAAATGAAGCTTATGGCCTGCAATGGAGCCCAAAACAGCAGGCTGGATAGAAATTCATCGGTAGGTTGGGAAACAGGACCAACATTTTTCAAAAAAGGGTACAGCCTACAGTATGTACGCCCATGCATAGGCAACCCACATCACGTCCGTGCGTGTGGGTTGCCTATGATCGGCAATAGGTTACAAAGTTTGGCAATGGGAGAAAAATGACGTGATGTGGGTTGCCTATGCATTGGTGTACTTACTAGAGGCTGTTAACTTTTTTGAAAACTTTTTGGTCCCGTTTCCCACCCTACCGATGAATTTCCATCCAACCTGCTGTTTTGGGCTCCATTTCAGGCCATAAGCTTCATTTTGATCCAACTCTGAAAACTCTGCCATGACGCGTTACGCGTCCAGACAGGGAGGTTTGAGGGTGCAAAAATGTCAACTTTGGAGGGTGGAATGTCAAATAAACATCGGAAGGGGTTGATTTCGTGTCACCACTACTTCTAAGGACCTTTACAGCCCTTTCAGCGATTAAGACCTCATTTCAGCCCTTAAAAAGGGCCGGATTCGAAAAATCATACAAAAGGGGGTAGCAAGGGAAGGGGTGGCGACACAGGCGCAGGTCCACTTTTGAAACGTTAGGGGAAGACCCCCCCCCCATTAGCAGCACTGATAAAAATCTCGATTTAAACCTTCCTTAGGGGTGAATCAAGAAGGGGTGGTTTGGTCCCTTGCCAGTTGAGGGTGTTAGGAGGGGTGAACATTGCCGGAGGCCTTAAGAACTTACTGCAATCAGCAACTGAGGACGGTGTGCAGGTTTTCAGGTGGTTAAACACATCCGGTACCTTCTCAGGCGCCCCCAATGGTAGTCCATGTTTAGGGGATGATGATGGGGGTTGAAAATGCCCAAACGTCAAATGTAACGTTTTCAACGTGTTCGTGGAACCTTAAGAGCAAGACTCATTCATTTTCGACAGCTTTGGCAACCTGCGACAAGTCCTACAGCGTTTTTCGCAAGCTTCAATTTATGGTTTTCAAAAATGGGCTGGTTTTGGGGGCGCAATCCCGAAACTACACAAGTTGGGGAGTTGTGCTGAAGCATGTGCTTGGTAGGCGTCGGGGCAAACGTCATCCTGAGATTTCGACCTTGTGCAGTCAACTTTCCAAATTTGGTGGCCTTTGAAAAAAGTGGTGCTTTAATTTTTTGAGCAGTATATTAAAGGTAAAGATAACAATCTTGCAGACATGCTATCAAGGGACACTGCTTTATGTAGGGATTATCATGTTGTTAAAGCAGAGGACGGTATTTTATTATGTGCATGTGTGGACAGTAGCAACAGGGCATCGTACAGACACTGAGAAATATGCTAGTGGAGCAACGTGATGACATTAAGTATGTGTCATAAAGTGAGTGTGTTTAGCTGGCGAGCCAGCCTATCAAATGAGTAAGTGTGGTGTTTGGTGCGCGGGAGATCTGGTCTTCCAGGCAGGCGTATCAGAAGTCACTAAGGGGGGAGGGGGGTTGTATAAAGTAATTGAGAGTTTTTAAGATACAGGGAAATATGACGGGATTGTCGGATGCTCTTGAGCACTAAAATGTCTCGATACACCAAGGCCAGAATTTGGTAGCGCTGGTGAATTCCCATTTGTCTCCTAGAGATGGGGGAGTACGAGTACAGGGTATTTTTGCTTAAGTCGTCCACGAGACAAAAGATGGGCCACCAGAAGGCGAGACAGTCCTTCATGAAACTCATACATAACAGCACACGTGATTTCTGTTTACGGCCTCGCCATGTAAGAGCTGTAGGTGTGAAATTTAAGGTAATTAGTACAAAGGTATTATTTGAGTGAGGAGAACTGGTCTGGGTGGCGAACTAGTATTAAGTAGAATATGGTCTACGGGAACTTAGTAAGTTAGGGCGATTATGGCACAGAAATATTCGGTGTTATATGTAATGCGCACTTACTGTTTTTTTTTCAGAAATCAATATTAATTTTATCTAATACACAGAGAGATTAAGTATTATGGTCACGATGCGCAGCCACAATAGTGTGATCGTGTGCTCGGGTGATCAGTGAGATTAAGTTCCACCAGAAGAAAGCGACCTCCAGTGATATTAGGAAGTTCTGTGGTGATATATATATGCGTGTGATGTGACATCATGTATACACAGTGCTCACACATTATTTATGTATATCTTTCCCAACATAGAGATATTTGAGAGGCGGAAATATCCGTGGAACATTAATCAAAACGAAAAACATTGGACTGATTGCATAGGGCAATCCAATATAACAACAGACTTCGACGCAAAGTGAGTAAAGAAAATTATGAGTGTATATATTTGTAATTTAGGGTGATTTAATTTGTGTAATATGTATTTTGGATGGGGATTTTATTAACGTGTCTGGGATAATTGCATGATGTACCGTCGTCACGGTAAATCATCCGATGATCTGAGGCGAATATGTAACGTGTTTTTCGAGGGTATTTTACGCCACTGACATAAGTCAGTAGGAAGCCATTCAATGTTTATTTACGCAGCAACTTGTTAAGCCAAGATATGTTTCATGTAACTTATTATTATTATTATTATTAAGGTATTTTTGGAGCGTTTTTTTATAAGATTATAAGTATACAGATAGGTTTTCGATGTTATAGAAAACACTATCAAACGTTTTATTACGAACAACATTATCGCGGAAAATTATATGATTACGGAATTTAACGGATTTTGTCAGAGTTTATTGTGAGAGAGATGAGTCATTGGGAATTCAGCTACAGGTATATTCTTGTCGGGAAGCGTGACGAAAGCCGTGGGGCACTTCCAGCTGGCTGTATCAAGAAAAGGCGAAATGGCCTGGACCGGAAATCGACATCGTCGCGCTGAGTATATTGACCCTTATGTTGGGAGTATCGCGTGGTGGCTCAGCCAATCATAGGAGACCGAGCGACTTGGAGACGGCTCCGAAGAGGGGATTCGACCAGTGCATATATCGTTTGCGCGCTGAGAAGGGTGGACTATTAACATTGTAAAACTTGACCGATGTGGTTGCTCGTTTGGTTGGTTCCGGTGTGATCGGACCATAACTTTACATTTCTACAACAATCTCCACAACTGACGAAGAAGATGGCGACGTCCAGAAGGCTGTTGGAAGCTCTCTTAAAGAACATCAAGTACGAAGGAAATGCTATGGCAATTTCCAATGGTAAGCGCGAATGACTCAGAACTACATAATCTCTCGCTTCATTGTTTCATATTCAGTATTTCAGCAACTTCTTAGCTTGGGAATAATAGTAAAATCAGTAATTCATCCGACTCCGTTTTCACGTAATTCTCTAGTGGTAAATTCAAATCGTTACGCTCCAATTTAAATTTATTATTATTATTATTTTTAAAATTGCCACTACTTGTTTTTATATAATAAATTCATTTCTTATACTATGCAATCTTTGCTTTCAGTAGGTAGCATTAAATATGGAACAAATTCCTTCTCCTGATACAATTGTTAGTTGGGTTAATGATCAAATCATACCACGATCTGAGTGTGAAGATTCTTAAAGGTGTTCTGCCAGAGCTAGGTGTTGTTAAATATAAATTTAGATTTCAACATAGTGTTGAGGTCTTGGCGCCCATTAATACAACGTATCTTAGTCAGAGTAAACATTACATTTATCACCTCAAACGTGGGACTTGTTGTGGTTTTTCCACACTCTCGCCAGGAGAACAGTTACACATAGCTACCACACCCTACATCCGAGGCAATCTCTTTAACCCAGGTCTACCCCTACAGTTCTTGTCCTCGACCCTCTCATCCATAACTAAGCTTGCTATTCCTGGTTGTCTTAATATGTGTCGTTCCAACCTATCTCTTCTCTTCATTAGCAGTCGCCAGAAACATCTCTCCACTCCCACTCGTCGTAATAGCTCTTCATTTGTTACCCTATTTACCCATCTGATCTTCATCATTTTCTTGTAAAACCACATTTCAAACGCTTCAATTCTCCTCTTTTCTGCTGCACCATTAGTCCAAGTTTCACTTCCTTATAGTGTCACGCTCCAGACAAAAGCTTTCAAAAATGACTTCCTAATACCTAAATGTATATTCGATGTCAACAGATTCCTTTTCTGTAGAAATGGCTTTCCTTGCCTGAGCCAACCTGCTTTTTATATCCTCTTTGCTTCGTCCATCACTGGTTACTTTCCTTCCTAAATAACAGAAGTCTCCTACTTCCCGTAGCGTTTCACCTGCCAATTTGATGTCCATAGAGGTTTCTGATTTATTGCGGCTGCATTCCAATAATTTTGTTTTACATTTATTGATTTTCATCATGAATTCTTTCCTCAAGACGGAGTCCATACCATTCAAAAAGTCGTTCAAATCCTGTGGCGTATCGGCCAAGATGACGATGTTATCAGCAAATCTCAGAGATGAAATTATTTCTCCTTGAATCTTCGCTCCCACTTTAAATTTTTCTCCAATTTCCTGATTATTGTGTTTTTAGAGATCTTTGAAATGCGTTGCCCTCGCACATGGTGTAGATGCATTGTCAAAGGAAAACATACCATGTTACGAACATCGGCCGCATAACCTGTACCGAATGCCTATTCTGAACAGCAGTTCATTGAACTCAGAATTGCCAACATTTTATTGTATCTTTCCATGTGGTTTATCTCTGAACCTCAACATACAGAAGAGTGCTTTAAAATCATGTCTTGTGTAAATTTTGGAAAAGGTAGTGAGTGTAGTTTTTTCCGGAGTGGATACTCGCTCGTAGAAATTCTTTTCAGTAAAATAGACTGGTTCACAATTTTGTAAGTGCACATTGAGGTACGTGACGGCGGGATGCCTTAAATGTTACGGAAACGGCAATAGCCGCCACAGAGCTTCGTTGCTACTGAAATAACGACCAGACTGATATTTGTACCTAACTATACAGGATTTGGGAGCCCAGTGTTTATGAAATTGAACGTAGCTATATCGCTACCTTTATTTAGTAGCCGCTACTCTAGTGTTTAAAAATTAAAAGTGTTATTAGAAGGCTCTTTCCCTAATTCTTTTACCCCTGGCACTACAGACCATGAAGGGCCTAGGCCTATCATGCGACCGCTTCCCAGCCATTTGGACTGCAGATATTGTGGTGATGCGTGGTCAGTGCATCGTGTCCCCTCGGCCGTGAATCTTGTTCTTCGTGACCAGGCTGCTGCCTCTCTATCAGACAGCTACCGAATTGTCCTCACGAATCTGAGTGCACTCCGTTGCAGCCCTCACGTCAGTGTCTAAAATCTCTGACGGAGCCGGGAATCGAACCCATGGCTTCCGGATGAGAGGCAGGCGCGCTACCCTGTTCTTATTGTGTTTATATACAGTACATCTTGAAAAAGATTGCCTCCTACAGGGATATATAACAAATCTGATGTCGTACCTTGAGGTTCAGTTGCCATGGAAACGGACATGCCATTAGTTCATCAGTTTATCAGAGTGAAGATAGTTTTCTGCGAATATCTTTGAAACTGTTAGTTTTAGGGCCTTAAAATGTGGTTTTTGGTGTCCCGTAGGAACATACCGAGTATTGTTTCTTGCCTCGAGAGGCGTAAAATGAGCTTTGTCCGGTCTGTATGCGACAACTTCGATATTTTTTCTCGGTTTAGTATTTTTGGTGACTGATACTATTTTACTCCAAAGAGCGTATTGGAGAACCCGTGACATCTACAACAAGAAATGCATGTCCTTACATACAAAAATCAAACACTATAATACGGTGATTAAACCTGAAGTGCTGTATGCAAGTGAAACCTTGGTACTTAATAAGAAAGGTGATCTGGAAAATATCTTGAAGGAGGAAAGAAAGATCTTGAGGAAAATTCTGGGCCCAGAGAAAAGTGAAGAAGGGTATAGACTCAAATCACGCAAAGCCACGGAAAAACTATCCAACCTCGCCGCAGACATCAGGAAACGAAGACGAAAATTCTATGGACACGTTCACAGACTCTCATCTTCAAGGTTAACTCACAAGATTTTGACATACTCTGGAAAACTGAAGAACGTATCTTGGATACAAGATGTTAAAATGACCTGGAAAAGGCCCGGATAGAAACATCAGAAATACTAGACAGAAATGTCTACCGTCAGAAGATAAATAAATGGGTGGTACAGCCAGAGAATGAAGTCCCCAGAAGATCGGGGACTAAGTGGTCAGAAGAAAGGAAACAAGCGCACAGTGAAAGAATGAAAGCAATATGGTCTGTTAGAAAGGCGAATCATAAATGTAATGCGTGATCCAATAGGGTCCATACGCACATAATAATAATAATATATATAAGGAATAGCCACGAACCTACTACGTTGTCGTAGGAAGGCGGAGAGGTGATACTCCGACGTGGTGCGTCCCAGGTGGCGGATAGGGGGGTCCTCACCAGTTTTGCTGGCGGATTTGAGCGAAATAAAGTAGCTCTCGCGGACCAAACACACTCCCATTTCTCATCAATCAACCTATCATATTCCATTCATCACCTTTCCAGATCACATCTGGAATTGTAATCCCTGACTACGGTCAGATTATGGGTCCTAGACCAGACAATCAACTCATGTATGAACAGTCTTCTAATGAACTCTTCCACCGCAAGGCACCATTCGGATACGGTGGGGTGCTGCGTAGAAGAGTCAGGTGAGTCGGAGCACCTGGAAACCCGAAAGTCCAAATACAAACTCAAAATTAACAAACATAGGGAATTTTCATTTTTTGCAACATTAAACATAAATTCGTTAATTAAAATTGGAAAACTTAATCATTTAACCGATATATTGGACCAACACAAGATCTTAATAACAGCACTTCAAGAACTTAGAAACACAGATCAAGACCCCATTGAATCTGGAGGATACCGTCTCTACAAGGGACCTCCAGGACCACGAGTTATGAAAAATGTCCCCCAATTTGGTATGAGATTTTTAGTACATACCAGTATTATTGATTCAGTGGAAGACTTTTCGTCGAACTCATCAAGGTTAGCAACTTTAACAATTAGGACAGGAAACAAAATATACTCTTTGATAAACGTTCATGCCCCAACTAATGACAAGAATGTCAAAAAATTTAGAGATGAAACGGACAATTTTTGGGAAGAACTTGCCTTACTAATATCAAACATTCCAGACACTCATGTTAAAATCTTGCTTGGGGATTTTAATGCAAAAATTGGTCAAGAAAGAAAATTTCGTCCAATAGTAGGTAAGTGGCCAGCTCACAAATTCACTAACAAGAATGGTCAAAGATTAATCACCCTTTGTGAAGAACATGGCCTACGTCTCGAAACTACTAGATTTAAGCGAAGACCACACAAACTTATGACCTGGAAATGCCCTAATAGTGCACTAGGGGAATTCCAGATAGACCATGTTGCAATGGATAAAAGTTCTACAAAGAAATATATAACGTGAAGGTACTACGTGGGGTCGATGTTGACTCTGATCATTATATATCCAAGATAAAGATCAAGTTAACTCCACGACGTAAACAAAAATCGTCAAACTCGACCATGCAAAGGCAATATGACCCTAGTTATTTAATAAATAATGTGTTCTATAAAGAAAAGTCTAAAACTCTCTTAAGTGACAAGCTAGAAACGATGGTTGACACACTGAAAACCGTTGCTGTCGAAATTGCCCCTATTAAGAAAAGGAAAAAGCAAGCATGGTGGAATGAGGAATGTGATGCTGCAATTCGGAAAAGACACACAGCATGGCTCAATGATCAGCAAAAGAGGACCACACAATCGCGAGAAGAATTAACCATTGTTCGAAGGGAAACTGCCAAAGAAATTAGGAGAATTGAAAGAGAAAATCAAAAAAAGTCCATACAAATTATTGATGATTCCTTTAAGAAACACAAAACAAGGGACTATTACAGGACATTTCGTCAATATCATTCTAAATACAGCCCTCCTACACTATTAATGAAAGATAAATCAGGTAAACTAGCCCACATACTGATAATGCTAAAATTCTAGCAGATTATTTTAGAGAACTACTAAATGCTGATGAACCTAAGGAATATCTTGATTTTGAGCCTAATCCAAAAAATAAAACAAATTTACAGAACATTATTCCTCCTGACTTGACTGAAGTATGTGCAGCGATTAATTGGCTCAAAAATTATAGAGCAGCAGGAGATAATTCATTGGTAGCAGAACTATGGAAATATGCAAATGAACAAACCATCCCCAACCTCCATAAACGCCTCATCGATGTATGGAATTCGGAACAAATACCAGAGGAATGGGGAATGGCTGTAATCCACCCAATTCATAAAAAGGGTGATAGATCAGACCCGAACAACTACCGTGGGATTTCTTTGCTTGATGTAACATACAAGATTCTATCTAGAATTATCTTGACAAGAATTCAACAACAACTCGATCAAGAACTAGGAGAATATCAAGGAGTGTTCCGACCAGGTCGCAGCTGTCCGGATCAGATCATCAGTCTGAAATGGATAATGAAATATTATAGAATGAGACAAAAGGATTTGGTCATTACTTTAGTGGATTTTAAGAAAGCTTATGACAGTATCCATCGAGGGTCATTACTTAACATCCGTAGGGAATTTGGGTTATATCAAAAGCTTATCAACCTCATCGGCGTTACTTTGAAAGATACTAAATCAAAGGTTAAATTTCGAGGCGCCTTGTCTGAACCATTTGATATCCGGACTGGACTTCGACAGGGAGATGGTCTATCACCGTTATTATTTAATTTTGTTCTTGAAAAGATCATGCGTGAGTGGAACATAACTTGTCATCCAAATGTAAAGATTGGTACTAATATAAAACTGAATTGCTTGGCCTTTGCGGATGACCTTGCACTGCTTGCAACCAGTATAGATGAGGCTAAACACCAAATTGAAGAACTTGGGTCTATTGCAGCAAAAGTAGGACTTCAAATTTCATTTGAAAAGACTGAAATAATGGCATCCATTGATGTGAAAACACAAGCTATTACATTGATCAACAATAAAGAAATTAAAGTTGTACACAAATTTAAATATTTAAATTAGGGGAGATTATAACATGGAATTTGAATGAGAAAGCGTCAATCGAAAATAGAACAACAAAGTTAAGACAAGCGCAATATATTACTTGGTCTAGTTACCAAAAAAATCACTCTCCATAAATGCCAAATTACGACATTACGAATCAGTTATTAAACCGGAAGCAATATATGCTTGTGAAACACTTTTCAAGTTAAACACTCGATCAGTTACTGACACATTACAGAAGATTGATAGAAGAATTCTCAGAACTATAATTAATAAAAAACATCAGGTGGATGGTCAAAGGCGTCTATTACCAAATGAAATGGTTTATAAAGAAACTGAGTCTATAGTCGATACTATGCGAAAAAGGCGAATTGCTTTTTTTTTTGTCATCTCTCACGCCTGCCGGATACCAGACAATTAAAAGTACTATTTAATTATTTTTTCAAAAGTAAAACAAAGAACTCTTGGTTTATGGAAATTCAAAATGATCTGGATGAACTCGGCTTGACAATGTCCCAAATTGCTAACAAAGATGAGAAGAATATCTTGAAAAACAAGAACATCCGACTTCCCTTAAAACCTTGACCCGCAAAACTTACACCATAAGCGATGCAGAGAGAGCGGCAAGGTCGACTAGAATGAAAATGTTTTGGGAAAAGAGGAAAAATATGAAGCTGAATCTTTAATATTGTTTTTGAGATATGTATATACTTGTTTTGGTTAAGGGCTCCAATGAGGGCGTAACATATGTAAATAAAATGTAAATAAATATAGGGAATAGGGATATAGGGATTATTTGATATGTGTAACCAGGCACTGATACCATAAGATTTCAGGGTAATATGATCGTAAGTAACAATAATATCCATTAGTAACTTTATCAACAATTACCACTTCGAGGAAATCTCACAGACACAATCTATCCAGTACTGAAGGATGATGAATAATAGGCCGTTTTAGGCAACACCTAAAGCCATAATTCTCCATGGGGATTTCTGGTATACATTGGAAAATTATAAAAATGCTAGTTACGATAGTATTGCCCTTAGCCGTCGACCTCTGTACAAGCCATACTTTTGCTATGGCACACCCAGGATACAAACCTAAAACCTTAGGATTTCTGGCCTGCAGTTCTATTCATTTGGTTTTTCGTTCAGTCACTGTCTGCTCAGCAACGATACATCTACTGGGAATAACAGCACTGTACTAGTAAGGTCCACACTGTGCATATTGTCATTTTAACACTGGTTAATGTTTACTGTTCAAGGACCTCATTTGATATTATGTGAACTTCTAGTAGTGTTCTTTATCACCGTACAAAATATTTCATGCTGAGTAAATATTGTAAACTAAAATTTATTGTGTTTACTGTATTGAACTAGACTGTGATGATTTTATTTGATTTATTGTTTCATTTCAGGGGCTTGAACATCGTATTCTAAGTACACGGGGCTACATGACTGCATTGTCGCAGCCCGTAAACTAAGGAACCAACCAACACCGTGTTCATCAGCCCTGTGTATTTGGCTGTGTGTAGTATTAGTCTTATACCCTGTGTTATTGTGGTTTCTGTAGCAGTGTGTGTGTATTTGTAATTTAGGCTAGAATTGGAAGGAGGCAGCCATGGCCTAGAGTTAGGAATCATATCAGCATTTGCCTGGAGTAGAAGTGGGAAACTACAGAAAACCACATCTAAGAGACTAAGATGGGAATCAAACCACACTTCACTTAAATATCCTCTGATAGGCTTAGTGGTCCCGATTCCAAAACTCAGACCATATTTTATTTTTCTTGGCGGAGCCAGGAATAAAAATCAGGACTTCAGGGTAGGCAGGCAATAATGCTAACCAATGTACCACAA
Organism: Meconema thalassinum; assembly: GCA_946902985.2. Classification (NCBI taxonomy): domain Eukaryota; kingdom Metazoa; phylum Arthropoda; class Insecta; order Orthoptera; family Tettigoniidae; genus Meconema; species Meconema thalassinum. The sequence goes on along the minus strand of OX336390.1, from coordinate 382,390,597 downwards.
GGTGGTCACTTTTATCAGAACGTATGTGGTTTTTGCTTGAAGTGCTACTTGTTCTACAAAGAAATACATAGACTACCTAATAATCTCCAATTGTGCACTTTGTGGTGTAGTTGATTAGTATAATAGGCCAACAGGCCTGAGTTTGATTTCCAAATCTGGGTACCAGTATTTCACTTCTGGTTTGAGGTCCTGGAGCAATACAAATCATCCAAGTGGTGTCAATTTTGAAGATTTGATCAGACTAGTAAGTTACAGATCTTATACTTGTTCTATGTGCTTGTAGGATTGGACAAGGAAGTGAGAGTGTGGAACACCTACACATCCGTAGAGAACACCATCAAGAACCTGATGACCTCCCTGCGAGCAGTGACTGAGCTTCAGAACCCTGCCATAAGAGACCGTCACTGGAAACAACTAATGGCAGCCACCAAGGTCAGGAGATGCCTCGCGAGTCAGTGCATGGGCAACCTTGCTTGCTTCGCTAAAGCATTTACACTTTTGCTAAGCATTTGGTCTTTAAATTAGAATGCTGTGTCTCTGTCTTGAAAACCAACCGACACCTGACAAGATAAAGTTGAAAACAATAATAAAGACACTTATAAAACTTTGAAGTTTAAGAGTTGAATATGAACCATCATTGGAACTGGAATATGAATTTCACGTGTTAACCCATTTCACCATAGCAGTCCACCCATGAAGGAAGCCTTTTATTGACTCCTGTTGCAATGGCTCAGCAGGAGTGCTATGTGAGTGCCGAAGAAGGTTTTGAGAACTGATGTTTCATTTTCAACTCTTTTGCTTCGATGGATGACTACAATAAGAGAGGCTATACTCTGAAGTCATTTCTACATTATTAAGTACACAGCAAATTTGTACTGTTTGTATCTTTTATACTTTGCCTGTCTTCCTTTCCTGTGTTTGTCTGGTTCCCACTCTGTCCTAAACCATCCATTTCAAGACAGAAGATCTCAAAAGAATTGCCCCCCTGATGGAGGCCATAGCACTGGAGTGTTGATGTCAGGAAAGCCCACCTTTGAAGACAGTGGTTTGTCTGACTATGGGGATTGTCCTTGTTGTATTTCCCTTTTATCTCTCTCTCTCCTGGAAGTAAAGCCGGCGGGCCCATGTCATAGATTTATGGCATTTAAAAGAAATTCCCACTAACTACACTTGTGTGAGGCTAAAATTTGTAGGTTAGATTTGATTAATGCTATATTAGTTCCAACGTTCGCCACCAGGTACTGATTGCGATGACATCTAGTAGCCAAGTCCGCAGCTAGGTGTTGTGGACGGTAGCATTTGGTAGCAAAAGTAGGAGCTTCTTGAAAATTGATCGTCTGCAGTCCTTACCTGAATCACAGATAACACACACTAATACAGACATCACAACACCGGTTATCAGACAAATTCTACACATACCCAAAGTACACGGGGCTGCTTGACCGCGTTGTCGCAGCCCCTAAACTAAAGAAGCGACCATCTCTCCCTCCGACTCCTCCTCCTTTATCCATGTTTCTATCCTTTTCCTGTTCACTGATTGATTGTATCTCCACCTTGATGTAATTTTCCTATATACAGTAGATTAATGGCCAGAATTCACGACACATGTGGTTTTTGCTTAAGATACATTTGAGACTGTTGTTGATCATACCATTCATACAACAAATGGTATTTTGGCTGCTGCAGAGGAAACAATTCCTTCCTCATCTGGCAACTCCCGCTGGAAGCTTGTGCCTTAGTGGACAACCGAGATTGCAGCGACCATTATAGATCATTGACGAGCTTTCAAACGCTATCGAAGGCAAAATACCGTGCCCAGCCTTATCACCTTTAAAAGGATGCATACTAGAATTGTATGTGTTGTCTATGACGGCATATACTCTTTCATCCCAAGTATGGGCTAAGCTTTGTGAGATCTTTGGACTCCCGACATTGTTGACGATACTCGGAGTCTCCATCAACATGGACATCATCACTGACCATCTCGCCATTGCCAACAGTATTGGAATGCATTTCTCTAATGTATCCATCCCCAGAAGTTGTGATCCATCATTTATGACTCTGGAGTGGGAGATACAGGCTCACCCCTTGTCATTTGCCGCAGCTGCTTTGGAGTTTTACAATGTACCATTAACAGAATGGGAACTGCGCAGTTTGCTTGCATGTGCTACAGAGAAGTCTGTAGGTTCAACTGTATTCAACAAACACAGGTCCAGTCGCCTGATCAGCCTCTCAAAATCTCTCTCTACCGCTGGTGTTAGTGGAGCCCCAGATGGTATTATGTGCGTAACATCTCCCAGAAGGAGAAAAGGAGGGGAAGTTAAGACATCAGATCTACCACCTGGTTGTAATCCAGCTGAGAATCTGGTGAGATGTAAAAGTTACATTCTTTTGCCATTGCTGGCAATAAAGTACGAACTACAACTGCTTCTAGCTGAGTATGCAGCGGCACCTCTTCACTAAAGAGACTAGAATGGACAAGAGTGCAGGTGCCACAGATCATCCACCCAGTCTTTAGAGAAGAGTTTGAAATTACTTACTGTTGTCCCATGTTCAGGATGAACCTGGATTCTTGAAGACAGACAATGTTTGCCATTATCATCATCACCATTGTTGACCAACTCCAGTTTTTCGGGTTTGGTATACAATCCACCTCCATCTCTGTCGATCCATGATCCATTCTTCGTTCTCAATCCTTTCCCAATCCTGGCCTCTCTCCAGTACATCCTTCTTCACCAGGTCTGTCCATTATTTTATAGGTCTGCTAGCTGGTCTCCTCCCTCCTACGTCTCTTTCATACTCCCTTCTTGCAATTTTATTGGCACTCATTATCTTCATGTGGCCAAACCATTTCATTCTAGCCTTCTGGATCTTTTGTAGTATAGAGTCTTTTCTCACAATTTCTCTGATATTGTCATTCCTGATTTTGTCTTTCCTGGTCCTCTGGATCGCAGTACGCAGGAACTTCATTTCTGCTGCGTGGAGTTTCGAGTTGTCCTTCCTGGTTAGTGTGGTGTTTCCAGCCTGTATGTGAGGATTGGTGTGTAGTATGATTTGTACAATATCGCCTTGGTTTTGAGTGGCACTTGTTTATCCCAGAGTACTTATCTTACTTGGTGGTATAACTGCATTGCTTTGCTGATTCGATTGTTCACTTCACATATGACTAGGCTGTCTTTGGATACTATACTACCCAAGTATTGAAACTCTGAGACACTGTCCAGCTTTGTGCCATTTTCTATGATTTCTGGCTCGTTGTCACCCTTCTGTACTTTCAACACCACCATTTTCGTTTTGTTGATGTTTAAAGGCTCGGTCAAACAGGAAGTGGGCTGCCCACGCGAACCAGGCCGCCTGACCGCTGCTAACTCTGTATCGTGTAACATTACATCATCCTGGTTAAACATAAAGCGGTCTACCGCGGCGGACCAATTTAGTTCGCGGCGGGCAAGTGAGCAGTTGTGATTTTCCACAAAGACCGCGCGGGCTGGAAGCATGGCCGACGAAACGGAGAAGTTAATTGACCTTGTGCGCGAGTGCGTTCTACAGTCATTCGAATATATACAACAAAATGGTTTGGAAATAACCTCAACTCGCAGCATAGTTTGTGATACTCGTCCTGTCTTTTTTTCATTAGTATCATGCACCCATTTTCTCTTTCGTCTCGCTCGACCCAATGCGAACAGAAAAAGCAATTCTTCTTCGTCCGAGGAACTGCTGGACATGTAAAATTAACACCACGAACAGAAAACACTGATATGCACTTAATCGCGATTGTTTTCACACTGGTTGGTCTTGACTTGTCTGTACTCGGTTTGACCACCCCAGTCTGCGACGGGCTGCGGTCGTTCCGTCAGTGCGGGCAGCCCGCGTCCTGTTTGACCGAACCTTAAGCCATATCTTTCAACCTCCTGGCTCCACTTTCGCAGTCTTTCTTCTACATTCTTTTCTGAGTCACCCCAGATCACAACATCATCTGCAAAAGCAAATACATGTAACTCTTCTTGTCCCTTCCCTTTTAGCGTTTTTATTATGGCATTCATCACAACGATAAATGAAAGAGGTGACAGCAGGAGCAGCTGCACATTATGTGCAGAAGTGCTGCAGCACCTTGTTTTAGTTGAAAACTATTTACTTTAATAATATTATCTACAATCAAATACTGCACATTAATAAATACGTCAGACAAAAAATAAGAAATATTTCAACTTCCCTTGCAACGAGGTACAGTAGAACGTCGTTCATCCGGACGTCAAACAACCGGAACGTCAATTATCCGGACGAGCAAAAAAAAAAACCTACTGTTGTGATGCGGAAGTGCGCGCTGCCTACAGTAGTGAGTCGATTCTCGTTTTCAATTGTTGTCTCCTACCGTTTGTTTACTCTATAATGTTTCAACGTATTACAATATGTGAGTTGGGGGCAGATGATCTCGTAGTTCCGCCCCTTAAAACAACAATAACTACTGTAACTAACAATATGTGTGTGTACTGTATTACGTTGTGAAAATGGCTTCTACCAGTGGCAATAAGAAAAACCGAAATCGCAATGTTTTATCGATTGAGAGGAAGGTGGAGATCAATTAACTGGTTAGACAAGAGTGTGCAGTCTAATTAAACCTTACAGTGTTGGAAAATCCACAAATTATGAGTTGAAGAACCGAACAGGTGAACTTCTGAATTATACATCGAAGTTAGATAGTGAAAAAGGGTCTAAAAAGAGAAAAAAACACGGGTGAAAAATTGGAAGAAGTGGCGTACTTATGGTTTATTCAAACATGAAGTAAGGGATGTTCCATTTCTGGACTTTTGTTATGTGAGAATGTGTTGCAGCTAAATGAGAAGCTTGGTGGTTATTACTATAATGCACTGTGCATGTTTTTTCCTATGAAATAAACGCATGTTTGATTATCCGGAAAAATTATTATCCGGAACACTTTCGGTCCCAATTAGTCCGGATAAACGACGTTCTACTGTATTTAGTCGTGTGCTCCACTCCGTGTCCGGCTCGGGCTGTGTAGATCGCAGCTCAGCGAAAATTTCTACGTTTATTGCCTGCAAATAAAACGGACTCTGCCTTTTGCGCGTGCGTGCCCAATTTTCCCGTTGGGCTGTTGGGAGAACAGCCAAGACCATCGCTGAGACAGCGATTCTTCGTTCGACTACAGATCGGCAGCACTGGTCACGCGAAATGAGAACGTGTCAGGACGCACCTTCTAGACCCTGCGGTAGCATTTTAGAGGGAATCGCTCAAAGCAAATGGGGGAAAAATAGGGGAAGCCATCAGCTGTTCCCGCCATAGGGTCTTTTAACGCTCACAAATTACCCATTCTATTTTTTTTATCGATAAACTATACAAAGTATAATTTCTATGTCGTCAAAATGAGCACATGATATTGCGATTTTTTTAAAATTATAAAATGTCCAGTTTTTAAATTTCACAGTAGCAATATAACACGTAAATTTGCATTGCGACGTTGCTGATTTCATTTTATTTATTTTGTTAACAATGAGCAGTTCTGTTTTTGCACGCTCACACGAAGTGTTTCTGTGTTCGTGAATATTTAGTCACGTCATTGCAGGTGTAATTGTGGGTTTAATTAATTTTGTATGATGAATGTGTGTGTTGAGTTTGCTCAGTGGAACGCCCCTTGAGTGTTTCTGAGTGATTGGTTATATAAATTATGTTTCTAAATATTTTTATATTTCGGAGAGGGTATGGGTAATATCACACAACTGAGTTTCTTCACCAGCCGCCACTGGGTGACAGGTAAACGATGGTACCATAACTTGGTGAGATGTCGAAAGTAGCTATTACAGTTCCATTGTAATAGTGCCATAGTGTGAACTTAAGTAGATGATTGTCTTCTAGTTACGCTTGACCATTTGTCACCTGTCTCCATCTTAAGATGGAGATGTTGGGGATGGAGAGCATACCTCAATCTCCACATCACCGTCTGAAGACGAAGAAGCTGGAGTGAGCGCTCTCTTAGGTGGCACGAAGGTTCTCATCGGACTTATCCTCTCTCGCTCTTGGTGTAGACGAGAGCGGGGCCAAGGGACCTTCTCCCAGTCCAAAGACTGGGTGTTCGTCCCCGGCACGTCTCAATCTTTTTTTTTTTTTTTTTTTGTAGAACAGCGCTGATTTATTTGGGGAAGTAGTTGGTCCCTTCCCTCCAGGCGTCCTTGCAAAACTAGATAGCCCTTCCTGGCACCGCTCCAATGGTGGTAGTGGGAGTTGACTTACCAACAGGTGTCGGAGCCGCCTTGCTAGCAGGAAGCCAAGAGAGACGGCGTTGAATCGTTTCTTTCATGCCCACCATTATCTCTTCCTTTTTAAGTGGGCTGCTTGAGGCTCCAGCCCTGGCCGGTGAAGGCTTCTTCTACGAACGAGTCGGAGATGGTTTCCTCAGTGGCATTTTCGGAGAAGTTGCCCTCTCCGAGGGCGTTGGGATGAGTAGCAGTTTCTTCGAAGAGACTTCCTAACTACTGGCCTTGGAATGGGTGAAAACTGTGTCCATATACTTCTGCAATATCACCTCATCTTCACAGATAGGAGTCAAATAACATCATCATCAAGTAACAGCTCCTGTTTCGCAGGTGCTGGTGACGAGCCTCTTCCACCTTCCTCTATCCTTATACAGCTTTTCCTCTTGGATTCTATCCCACTGAAAACCACTAGGAGATGTCCTACTTAACCACATTGATCCATCTTCTCGTTGGTCTTCCAACAGGTCTTTTTCCAATCACAACCATTTCGGTGTGCCTTTTAGCAATTCTTGTTCCTTCCATCCACTGTACATGACCATACCATCTGAGCCTACTTCGCCATAATTTTTCCAATGCACTGAATTTTAAACCTGCTTCCATTCTATTCGTTTCATTCCTTATCTTGTCCTTTTTTTGTTCGCCGTAGCATAGCTCGAACAAACTTCATTTCAGCAGCTTGAATTTGATTGTTTTCTCGTTCTATCAAGGCACAGTCTCTAATGCATAGGTCAATATTGGAATGTAGTATGTAATGAAGATGGTTAGTTGTGCCTTATGGGGTACTTGATCATCCCCTAGCCGATATCTTATTTGGTTGTAAAATTGTGCATCTTTATGCGTACGGTTTAAGACTTCACTTCGAGTTGAATTTTTACAGTCGATCACACTGCCCAGATACTTCCATTAAGTTGTAAATCTGTATTCCCTCCATGTCTGCTGACTTTCATGGCTACAGTCTTAGATTCACTGACTTTGAGAATCTTCAAAGCAGTAGTTCCATAGTTTTTCTTGCATTTCCTTTTCATCTCTCCAGATCATGACATCATCGGCGAAGACAAATGCATTTAATTCTGGTCCATGTTTTTCCTTTAATTTCTTCAAGATATCGTCCATCACGATGATGAAGAGCAATGGAGACAAGGCACTCCCCTGTTGAACTTCTCGTTTGGTCCCGAACCATTAACTCTCTCCATTGCCTACGTGAACACTGCTGATACTCCTCTGATATAACACCTGAACTTTCTCAATCAGGGTCCTAGGCACATTTCTCCTCTCAAGGCATTCCCAGATTTTTGCTCTTGGTAGGCTGTCATATGCTTTTTCTTTGTCTAGAAAGGCCAGTATGATGACATGTTTATCTTTCTCCAGATAGGGGATAGGCGAGGTGCTGCACGGAGGGAGAGTAAGGATGGAACATTTTGCCCAACTACACCGTTTGGCGTCGACCGTGTTTTATAGCACAAATTTAGGTTTTAATCGCTAACCGTTGGAGATACACGAGAAGCGATAAGGACCTTTCGGATAGAAAATTACATTTTAAACCTCGTATATGCCATCAAAAGTTTACTATTTCTCAGCGTTCTCTTTTTTTTTTCTAAATAGGTATTTGAAAGTTTGAAGCCAAAGGGTGTAGTGAAGTCAGTAGGGGGCTACTAGGAGTTATAACGAGTGACACGAGCCACTCGGCTACGCTGAACTCTCATGTATATTTCATGAAACCATGGGCATGCGACATGTCGTTGGACTCCGGCTGACGTGCTCTTTCCTATGGACCTCTCATTATATTTTTCAATTTTTTTTGAAAATGTTTGTTTTTGAAAATAGTCGATAGTTTAAAAACCAAACGTTGTGTCATGGTTGAAGCGAATGGTCTTTATGTCCTCTATGTGTTATAATAAAACTTATTTATTTTTGATGTTTTATTTTAAACATCCCAATTTTGAAATTCATATATTTTGGAAACTATGAACTTTACAAAAAAGGGTTGTGTGACGTAAATGAAAGGTCCTTACCCTCTCTACCCTCAAAATAAATTTCAAGCCTCTAGGATAAAAACTTGTAGTAGGTAAGTTTAGTAGTGTGAATTTGAGAGTTCTCCTACACAGCCTACTTTCCTACGAACTTTGCCGATATCTCCCGAACCCATGATCGGATATTAACGAACGAGGTGTTGTTGGCGTTGGGGTGACGCCCTCTTTGCTAAAAATGTGTGTGGGAAATCCATTTTTTTTTAATTCCTGTTTTTGAGTTTGGCGCTATTTTGGAAACGGTGGAGTTGAGAAAAAAGTTTGTTTGACATTAAAGAAAGTTCCCTAGGCCCTTTAGGCGGAAAGCAAGTTTCAAGTATGTAGGACAAAAAGAAATGATAGCCTACCTTCTCTCGAACATTGACGATAATTCACGAACGCCTGGTCGGATTTTAACGAATGAGGTGTTGTTGGCGTTAGGATGACGTCCTCTTCGCTATGAATGTGTGTTTTTTTTTTCAATTTGTTGGTTTTGAATTTGTCATTATTTTGGAAACTGTGAAGTTGAGAAAAAGTTTGTTTGACGTTAAAGAAAGGTCCCTAGCTTTTAGGCAAAAACCAAGTTTGAAGACTGTAGGGCAAAAGAAAATGGATTTTGAAAAAATGGTCACTATTTTGGAAACTAGGAATTTTACAAAAAAGTTTGTTTGACATAAATGAAAGGTCGCTACTCTCTCTATCCCCAAAATAAATGTCAAGTCTCTAGGACAAAAACTATGCATTTTCAAACTTTTTTTACCTTTTTTTAATTTTTAAAATAAAGAGTGTTTATAGACAGAGAGCCGGTAGCGCTAGGCGTGTGTTACAACGAGGCTATCACTGGCCATGGTGAATACAGTAAATGGCACTCCCAATCGAATATAGACAGTACATTAGTTCAGACAAAATGGTGAATTCAATTGAATACAATGTTGTAGGCTATTATGATTCCAATGGAATGCAAGGCAATTTTCGATGCGCCACATGTAGCCTACTTATATGAGCGGAGAAGCTAATTTAATCCTAATCTAATTGGGCTCATAGTCGTATAGACCAACTGAAAGTTACAATTCAATATAGATGAATTCGGTGATAAGGCCAAAGTTCAAGGGGGGATTGTTAATGCTGAGCTTCTGAAAGAAGAAAATTACAGAACAGACATTGGCAGGATCTTAACTCAAGGAACATTCTGTGACATTCTTAACTACGAATGTATAATAGTTAAATGGTCCTGTGATGTTTTACATTATCAAAGCGACTAAGTAAGCAGTACATGATTTAGTGAGTTTTATATATTTTACTTAACGGTCAGCAAAAATCAAATTAAATATTTTCTTTCTAAAACGATAATTTGCTAAAACAATGGGCGTCGTCACAAGTACGAGTAACGTACAATACAAATTTATCACTTCGCACAAAATTCATTATTCTAAGAAGAGCAATGCGAAGTATTCCTGATAGCTTGTTAAGAAAAGGAAAAACGTGATGGATCCGCTGTAACGGCCAGTAAAAACTAGATATTTGAAAACAGTGCTATTTGAATTATTAGGCAGATTCATATGTAGGGATATTTCCACAGTTTAATTTAACTCAGTAATTTGGAAATATCTAACTATATGTCCTCCAGTTACCGTATTTAGAAAATAGGCGAACTGGATTTACATTAGCATTTTAATGAACTGCTTGATTTTTATATTATTGTAGATACATGGTGATAGCACTATTTTTTACCTGTTTTTAAGAACTGAACATTATGACAATGAATCACAAAAGAAGAAACGCGAACTTCCATGGACAAACACTGTGAACTAAAAACAAAACATTTCTTCCAATCTTGCCATAAAGCAGCCAACGGTTTCAGACCAGTCAAATAATGAATTTCACGTAGCAAGTAAGGAATGAAACGAAAATTGAGGGGGGGGGGGGGATAAAATGAAAATTCTAACTTGGCCCCCCTCTGGAAAAAAATCCTGTGGTCGCCCGTGACACTGCCGACAATGAATCTCCTTTGCCTCACTCCGGTATTCACCTCAAAATTCCTGCTAGTTTTGCCTCCTACATAAACCTTGGCCTGCGATCCTTCCATTGTCATTGCTACTAGTCTGATCAACTTCTTTGGCACTCCACATGCTTCTAGGACGTTCAACATCTTCGTTCTATTAATGCTATCAAACGCCTGTTGGAAATCAATGAATAGCAAATGCAGATCAACACCATATTCATAGCATTTCTCCATAGATTGTCTCATAACAAATATTTGGTCAGTAGTTCCCCTTCCTGGCCGGAAACCACACTGGTTCTCATCCAGTATTTCTTGAGCGTAGTTGCTCAGTCTCCTTTGCAATATACTTGAGAATATCTTACATACAACACCTAGTATTGTTATCCCTCTATAATTTCCACATTGTAACTTATTACCTTTCTTGAAGATGGGACAGATAAGGCCAACCTTCCAATCCTGAGGCATTATTTCTCTTTCCCATATCTCCCCAATCAGTTCATGTATGTTCCTAGCTATCCCTTGTCCTCCATTCTTTATTACCTCCGCTATGATCTGATCCTCTCCTGGTGCTCTTCCATTTCGTTGACGCTTCACTGCCTCCATAACTTCATCTATGGATGGTTTAGTGACCTGTGGCTCTACATTCATGTAGACCTGGCTCTCATTCATCTCGTCCTTACGTTCTATATTTAACGTATCTTTAAAGTGCTCCGCCCATATTTCAAGAACTCTCTCTTCCTCTCCAATCACTTTTCCATCTTTATCCTTACACGAGTTCTCCCGTGGTTGAAATTCCTTTTTCATTCGTTTCGTTGCTTGGTACAATTTCTTACTTTCATTCTGGCTGTTCAATTCTTCAATTCTTTCCATTTGTCTTCTTAGATACATTCTCTTCTTCCTTTTCAGAACTCTATTTGCTGTTCTTCTACTTTCTTTATATCTTTCACAATTCCATCTTGTCTCTCTTTGAATCATAATCAATCTGTCTGCATTCTTCTGCTCTATATTGTACAGTCCCCCAGGGGTCTGCATCCCCTGGAAGCCACCCTCCATCATCTATCAAAACCATCCATTACTGGCAAATCTCATAAGTCCAGAACACCATCTTTTACACAAGCAAGGGCAGCTAACCAACCTGGAAGGCTTGCCAAATACTTGCATCACACTATAAACAGCTACACATAACTAACTGGGGCAGCTATGCCAGTGGAATGCTGACAGCACAACACCAAAGCTTATAAGAGGAGGGCCTTAAGGAGGACAGGCTCTCGATCATCAGTCATAGTGTGTGTCAGCCGGAGGCCATAGCTGTTATCATCAGGTGAGTCAGCAGTGTTCAGAGATCCTATATTTTGTGACCTACTCCACAAACTTGTACACTCAAACTTATAACATTTATCACACTTCCCTAAAAGGGACATACAATTTCATACAGCACTGACCAATAAATACTTGGTCAGTAATCTACACACTGCATTTGTAATTACACGCCTCTATACCTCCTAACATCCTTCCTGACTCTCGTCACGAGTAAGCGTGACAATAGTAGCCGGTAATCGCCTGCTCAAGTGCTATCGAGTCTCTCACACGCGACCGCTGGCTGCAAGCCAGCAGCATAGCTGACGCCAGCAGGTCTGTTACATAATTCCCAGCGACCAGCTGGGAGCCCAGTACATTAACCTGCGCCCAGCAGATCATCCCCTAATCGACGCCTACGTCTTCATAGGAGCACCCCCTATCATTTAAACATCGTACAACACTCTACACTGGTGAGCTTACCCAGCTACGGTAAGCTGCCCCCTTTAGAAATCACCTTCCAAATTAGCACAGCAACACGTACGTTTTAGATCCAACTACCTCCAACTAAGGGATCTAAAACAATTTGGTGGAGGCGCCTCTACTACGCACAGTAAGGGTGGGACTCATACAACGAGCCCCCGTAGTAGAAACGACCCCTACCGTACGCAGCCAAGCGAAGTAGTGAATTTTTTTTTTCTCAGACAGAAAGCATTATTTTTTGCTTTACACCACCCACACAAGGGAAATTTCTGTCAAACCAACCCCCCAGCCTCCAGAAAGAATCAAAGATCGCGTACACATTTCTTCTTATACCCACCCTCTACTCAGAATGGCACCACATGTAGAGGAAACAGAGATTATAAGCCATAGAGGAAATAGGGGTACGGCGATACTATTAGCATTATTGCTAAGATGCCAGAGGCACATACAAAGCCGACAAACACAGATACGGGCACTCCAAACAAAAATCGGGGCAATACAGGGCAAACGGCCATACACTCCGTCAGAGGGTAGGACAGCGCGATTAAGATGCGCACATAAGCACTTGAGGCACATACATGAACACCTCAATAGGATCCATGTCCAAAGAAACAGAATATACGAACAATTAATCACCACACATGGTCCTGTAACAGACAATGCAACCCTCGAGAGAGTGAGGGTGCACTACACAAGTTTACACACTCAATACAGGGAGCTCATTCGCGAACAAGCGTTTCTCCAACTGGCGGCCACAGAACTGTATAGGACACAAGCACATTGATACAACAGTTTGCCAGCAGGCCATGAGCCTCAACAGGCAGTACGCCCTAATTTGGGACGAGTACCGCGAGCTCCAGAATAACAAGGACATTTTCGAGTTCATGGTAGGGCCACCAGCCCAGCCGAGAGAGGACATAAGCGTAGATACGCTAACTCGGCAATTTGCGAGGATGTCCCTCTCGCCACGTACTGCCACACATGGGAAGGAGTTCACCGTGGTCACAGTCCAGAAGACGGCCAGGTTAGGCTCCAACACACTGCGGGACCCAAGTTACACCATTACACATCCCTTAGCTCCGGGTCAGAAGGCAACTTTGCCAAACCGAGGAGCACAACCTAGGCCAACCCCCTCGGAACGGACGAAAGGGCCTTAAGGAGGACAGGCTCTCGATCATCAGTCATAGTGTGTGTCAGCCGGAGGCCATAGCTGTTATCATCAGGTGAGTCAGCAGTGTTCAGAGATCCTATATTTTGTGACCTACTCCACAAACTTGTACACTCAAACTTATAACATTTATCACACTTCCCTAAAAGGGACATACAATTTCATACAGCACTGACCAATAAATACTTGGTCAGTAATCTACACACTGTATTTGTAATTACACGCCTCTATACCTCCTAACATCCTTCCTGACTCTCGTCACGAGTAAGCGTGACAATAGTAGCCGGTAATCGCCTGCTCAAGTGCTATCGAGTCTCTCACACGCGACCGCTGGCTGCAGGCCAGCAGCATAGCTGACGCCAGCAGGTCTGTTACATAATTCCCAGCGACCAGCTGGGAGCCCAGTACATTAACCTGCGCCCAGCAGATCATCCCCTAATCGACGCCTACGTCTTCATAGGAGCACCCCCTATCATTTAAACATCGTACAACACTCTACACTGGTGAGCTTACCCAGCTACGGTAAGCTGCCCCCTTTAGAAATCACCTTCCAAATTAGCACAGCAACACGTACGTTTTAGATCCAACTACCCCCAACTAAGGGATCTAAAACAATATATTTCCTACATTCATCATCAAACCATTCTTCATTCCTGTTCCTCTTCTTCTCCCCAATGGTTTCTTTCACAGTCTCTTCCAATGCATTCTTTATTCCAGTCCATTTCCTCTCTACAGTGTCATCCTCATTCATATTCTTTAATCTCTCTTCCAACTTCTTGTTCAGCGTGTCCTCAAATTGCTTAACAATTTGTTTTTGCTGAAACTTTTCCACGTCCCACTGTATCCTCTTAATTCCTCTGTCACATTCTACATTCGCAATTCGTTCTCTAAACAGAGCTTTCACCAAAAAATGATCCGAATCACAGTTGGGGCCCCTTGCAGATCTGACGTCAATCATTGAAGATGCATGTCTTCTTGAAATCAAGACATGGTCAATTTGATTTACCACTCACTGGCCTGGCATTTTCCAGGTTCCTTTGTGTATGTCCTTATGTTTAAAACAAGTACTTTTGATTACCATTCTATTACTTTCTGCAAATTGGCATAGAAGGTTCCCATTTCCACTAGTATTAGTATGTAAAGATGTTTACCTGCTACATACTGCAACAAGTCCTCTCTACCTATTTTGGCATTGGAGTCCCCAAGAAGTATTATCACATCATATTTTGGTATCATACTACATTCCTTTTCCAACTGGTCATAGAATGCATTTTTTTACTCTTCACTATCGTCTTCTGTAGGTGCATACGCTGATATAAGTGTCAGATTTCTGAATCGTCCCTTTAGTCTCATTTTACACATCCTATCTCCTAGAGGCTCAAATCCAAGAAAACTTCTTTTTTATCTTTGAACTAATGATAAAGCCTGTTCCACACTGACCAGTTCTTATTTCTGGACCACTGTATAACATTGTATAGTCCTTCTTGTCAATCCTACGGTTTCCCCCTCCATCTCACTTCCTGTAGCGCTACTATATCCATTCCATACTTCAAAACTTCCTCAGCTACTTCTGCCATTATTCCTATCTGCAACATCGTTCGCACTGTACGTTCCATGTTGCCATTGTCAAAGTCATATCCTTTTTCCTTGTCCTTAAACATTTTCCAGGTTCATCATCGTTAATTCCGTCCAAATTCCGAGGCTTCGTTGAGAGTCTCGTAACTTTTGAGGTTTTACAGTGTGGGGTTGTTAGCCCCACGCCCAGCCCCCAACCTGGAGGACCAGGGTACCGCTCTTAGTCTGGCTCATCACTTTAGACCTGTGCAGCTTGGGTGACCCAACCAGGAGCTTAAGCTCCCACTGGCATAGCTCTGAAGATCATTTGAACTCGCAAGCCCCCAAAACATCCGGCAATAACAAATTACCTTCTTCAAGGTGGCAGTACCGGCGGGGGGCTCAAAAACAGGAATTTTCAATTTATTTTTTAAAATTACCAACACACATTCTTTGCAAAGAGGGCGTCACCCCAACGCCAACAACACCTCGTTCGTTAAAATCTGATCATGCGTTCGGGAGATATCGGCAAAGTTCGTAGGAAAGTAGGCTGTGTAGGAGAACTCTCCAATTCACACTACTACCTACTACAAGTTTTTATCCTAGAGACTTGAAATTTATTTTGAGGGTAGGGGAGGTAAGGGCCTTTCATTTACGTCACACAAACGTTTTGTGAAGTTCCTAGTTTCCAAAGTATATGAATTTCAAAATTGGACTGTTTTCAAAAAAAACATCAAAAATAAAAAGTTTTATTATAAAAAATAAAGGACATAAAGACCATTCGTTTCAACCATGACAGAACATTCTATCATGTTTAGTTTTTAAACCATCTTCTATTTTCAAAAATAAAAAAAATAAAAAAATTCAAAGATATAACGAGTGGTCCATAGGAAAGAGCACGTCAGCCCGAGTCCAACGACATGTCGCATGCCCATGGTTTCATGAAATATAGATGAGAGTTCAGCGTAGCCGAGTGGCTCGTGTCACTCGTTAGAACTCCTAGTAGCGCCCTACTGACGTCACTAAAATAGTCGCTATCTTTAAATAGTGCAAAGTATCGAAATCAAAACTAGCCTATATGTTAATCAGGTAAATCAGCAACTCCCATGTAAAATTTCATGTAAATCAGACCAGTTGTTCTTGCATGATTGAGTAATACACAGGCAGACAGACACACCCCATCTCATTTTTATATTTTAGTATGTATATATGGTATATATATATGCAATGCTTTTTTCTAACAAATATTTAAGGGTTACCCTCAGTTGTAGTCGACAGAACATCACAATCTTGCAATTTTCGGCAATTTGCCAAGTCCGGTCATTGTTTGTGTTCAAATCATTAACTTTCAGCTTTTTAGAATCCTGGGCGGATATAAAATAGTTCGTTATTTTCTTCATCCTTCAAAACTAACCACACGCACAAAATGACAACCTACCCCGCCTCCATACACTATTTATAGCCTGCATGCTTATAAGAACGGAGTGCCGAGTTGCCGACCAAAAGAAACTGTTTCGATAGCTCGATTTAAATCGAGGATTACTCGAAATCTCCTCCAGCTGTTGTGAACAGCGCGTTGACACCAGCTGATCGATGAACCTTCAAGTCAGAAGTTATATTTGCCGGACTAGATTCAAATGTAGCAATATTTTTTTTCTTAAACAGTTTTCAAATGTTTAAGGGGTACGCGTACCCCCCCCCCCCCGTTCCCCCCTGAAAAAAGCACTGTATATATGTATATAAAATATATATAATAGCCTATATGTATTGAAAAGGCAGACTTTTCAATACATTTATAATATATATACATATTATACATAATATATGTATTGAAAAGGCGGACTAATCAAGTGTTTTTCAATTAAATCTATAATCTTCTCCAAGATTTTTAATCTATGGGAGAGCAGTGTTATCCCTCTATAGTTTTTACATGGTTTCTTGCTACCTTTTTTGAACAATGGTATAATTACACCCTTTGTCCAATCATCAGGGATTTTGTTCTCTCTCCAGATTGCATTCAACATTCCATCTAGCCAATGCACTCCGTGCATACCTACTGCCATCATCATCATTTCCCCTTATCCAGCTCCTGCCGGGTCTGGGTATTTATGGCACTTCTCCACCTTCATCTTTCTTTCCATCATTCCTCTTCCACGATCTTGTCCCAGTCCAGATTTCTTTTTCTTATGCTGTTCTTCACTGAATCAATCCACCTTGTTCTAGGTCTTCCTCTTGCTCTCTTACCCTTGCACTTTGCCTCCAGCATCTGTCTTGGTATTCTATTTTCCTCCATCCTCTTTAAATGTCCAAACCACCTTAGTTTATTCTTCTCAATTCTCTCATTTAGTTTCCCCATCCCAACTGCCTTCCTAACATCTTCATTTCTCACTCTGTCTTTCCTATCATACTTCTTAGGAATTTCATTTCACTGGCTTGAATTCTGCTCTCTTGCCTGCTTGTCAAGGTCCAAGTCTTAGCTGCATAAGTCAATTTGGGTACATAGTACACTTTATATATTATCTCCTTGCTTTTCCTTGGTACTTCCTTATCCCAAACAAGTTTTCTTACACTCTGATAGAATGCATTGCTCTGCTGTACCCTCCTGCTAAACTCCATGTCCAACCTTCCACTTTGCATTAATTCATTTCCTAGGAATTTGAACATGTCCACAATTTCAAAACTCTGACTTCTAATTTTAAAAGTGCCCTTTCCCTGTCTTTCCCCTCTTGTCATCACAATGGTCTTGCTTTTCTCTATACTGATTTTCATGCAGTATTTCTGAATATTTTCGTTCAGTGCATCCAGTTGTTCTTGCACATCTTCGGTTTTCCTTGCCCAGACCACAATATCATCTGCAAATAATAGTAAATTCATTTATTTATTTCCTTAGGCTTCCTTTGTTTCCTTTACAATTTCATCCATTACCATATTGAACAAAAGAGGTGACAGCACACTCCCCTCTCTTAGTCCAGTCTTGTTCCTAAACCAGTCTGTCTTCCCAACTGGGGTCAGTAACCTGCTAACACGGTTGTTGTACATTGCTTGCACCATTTCCAACATTTCTTTTCCCAGTCTCTTCTTAACCTTGGTTTCCCGTACCTTCACTCTGGGGACACTATCATATGCCTTTTCTAGATCTATGAAAGTCATGACCAAATCCTTTCCATATTCCCAATTCTTTTCTATCACCTGCCTCAAGCTAAAGATTAGGTCCACTGTGGATCTTCCACTCCTAAAGCCATACTGCAACTCTCCTTCCACCTTTCTTCCCATTCTTCTTTCTAGTATTCTTACTATCTGTGATATGAGTGTGATCCCTCTATAGTTATCACAAACTTTCTTGTCCCCTTTCTTAAACACTGGTATTATGAACCCTTTCTCCCAGTCTTCTGATACACGTTTCTGTTTCCACACACACTTTAGCAGTCGATACAACCATTGCATACCAACAGGTCCAGCAGCCTTTATCATTTCCACACTGATTTCATCCACCCCTGTTGCTTTTTCCATCTCCATAGACTGTACTGTTAATTCCACCTCCAGCATCGTTATATCGTTGGTTGGTTCCTCAGTTTAGGGGCTGCGACAACGCGGTCATGTAGCCCCGTGTACTTTGGGTGTGTGTAGAATCTGTCTGATAACCGGTGTAAATTGTGATGGTTGTATTAGTGTGTGTATTTGCTTTTAATTCAAGTAAGGACTGCCGACATTGATATTTTCCAAGTAGTTCCTACTTTTGCCGCCAAACGCCAACGTCAACGACCAACTAGTTCAGAACTTAGTTACCAGATGCCACCGCAGTCGGCTCCTGATGAAGAACGTAGGAACCTAAGAACGTTAGTCAAATGTTTAACCTATATATAATTTAGCTTCACAAAGGTGTAATTAGTGGAAGGTTCTTTAACATGCCATAAATCTTCTGCCACTCCGACCCTTACCTGCAACATTCGCCACGAGGTTCAGAGTTGAGTAGTGCCCTCATTCCAGGATTTAAGACACTGCGATCAAAATATCGTGGAACACAGCGGGACTTCAGGGTTCAAACTGTGGGGTGGACAGCTGGTGCGACACCAGGGGTCCGGTTAGAAATAGACTGCATGCATGGAAATGAAAGAGCAACGGGTAACATTGACCAAAATATAATTAAAATAAGAAACCATACATATAGGTGCACAAGGAACAAAGGGCATCATGAATAAACCCACATACAGGTACATCAAAATAAACAAAGCCTAGCTCGACTGAAAATATATGGGGGATGTGGATGAAAACCCCAAAGCTAAGATGCGAAATGACATCCGCATCGAAAGTACAAGCGTGGATATGAATCCCCACGACGACACACAAGAAGGAATGCATTAAGAAAATCAAAGCTCACAAGACATGTTAATTAAATTCACGGGAAATGTTAATCAAAGTCACTAGAAATGTTAATTAAATTCACGAGAAATGTCAATCAAAATCACTGGAAATGTTAATTAAAGTCACAAGAAAAGTTGCCCGGGAACAACCAAAACTATTAAATAAAATACTGTAACAACTACAGTTGCCAAGAAAGGTGTTACATGATTGTTACCACGTTACATGTCGCTTATTGCGACTGTATTGTCTGACTCGCCAGCCTAGAATGATTACACAAGGGGATGCTGGCTTGTCTAACAAAAGTTACGACCACGACCCTAACTCCGAAGACAAAGGAAGGAATCCAACTGTTTGCCCGGCCCAAAAATACATACCAAGAAAATTACATTTCCGGTTATGGCATTGTAATATTACATTCACAATAGTAATTTGAAGGGTATGATGGTGCCCGCATTTGGGACATTAAGCCCTTGAAATGAAACGATTAGTCTCTTGGCACAAGAAAAATGTAGGCCTAACACACAGTAAAAGATACAATAACCCAAAATAAATGTTTTTACATGAATGTTTCCTCGGAGAATCGCGAAAATCGCACACGCAGTTCCTGGTATCTTGCCCCATTCCAAAATGTTATCTTCAAAGCTTTAACTTAATTTCTTGGGACTCCGGGAAGAACACAAGGCATCTTCCCAGAGCCCGACAACAACATGACTTGACACTGTAGCAGTCCTTGGTAGAATGACGCCGATCGAGTTTCAGTCCAGCACATACGCGCCAAAAACGCGCCACTCAGGCGAGTTTGCCAATCTGACAGGGGCGCAGAATGACCTGTACGGCCCAGCACACAATGGTGCACAACGTATCGTATGTTGGCAGCATTGGTTAACAACCAAAACAGTGTTGCTAGACGTCTACTGAGTTTTAATGCAGTAATATGTTGCCGGTGACAGGGGACTCAGAGCGTGGGAACTGAAGCTTTTCTCATTTCCCACGGAGCCGTCCAAATGCTACTAGGGGTGCACAAGTTTGAATACACTGTCGAATCTCAGATTTTGAGCGGCTTCGGTGGCGTAGTCGGTAGCATGCTCAGCTTCTATGCCCAAGATAGCGGGTTCAAACCCGGCCGAAGCCGTCGGATTTTTTAAGAGCGTTAAAAATCCCTCAGTATGCCTTCCTTCGGAGGGGAAGTAAAGCCGGCGGTCCCATGTCATAGATTTATGGCATGTTAAAGAACTTTCCACTAATTACACCTGTGTGAAACTAAATTGTATAGGTTAAGAATGTAAACAACGCTCTTAGGTTTCTATGTTCGTTGCCAAGAGCCAACTGCGGTGGCGTCTAGTAACTGAGTTCTGAACTAAGCCTAGTAGTCGTTGACGGTGGCGTTTGGCGGCAAAAGTAGGAACTATTTGAAAAAAATCTAAGTTGCAGTCTGCACTTAAATTAAAAAACAGATACACACACTAATACAGCCATCACAATTAACAGCGGTTATCAGACAGATTCTACACATACCCAAAGTACACGGGGCTACATGACCGCGTTGTCGCAGCCCCTAAATTTAAGAACAAACCAACCAACCATCAGATTTTGAAACAATGCAGTGGGAAATAAAGAGTTTCTTGCCGCACGTAGGGTTGTACAATCTGCAGAGCTGTATAAACACACGTCCAGGATTTGCAATTCTCAAGTCCAAGGTTCGACCCCCAGAGTAGCTGGAAGAATGAATTCTTCCTGGGTTCGAATACCAATTGTTCCTCGGGATAATGTAATTGGCACATTCTCCCCTCCACAAACTTCACCATGGGACAGGAGCTGAAGACATGGTGAACAGCTAGGCACCTCTGTAGTCGAAGGGCCCCTCCAAGAGCCGCCAGTAGATCCTGAAGTGGGACCCTGAGGTAGAAAACGCCAAAATTCCTGGTATGGTACCTCCAACCCAGCCTTAGGTTGGGAGTACTCCAATCAAATTGTGGAAGCCCTGCTGAAACATACATAGTACAGCAGCAACAAGTCCAGGTTGACACTCCAGGATAGGGACCAGCACGTCGCGTCGCCTCTTACCACTCCAGCTAAGTTCCAGTTAAGGTTCCCTTATATGGAACGGATGCTACGGGCTAGCAAGCCAGCATTGAGCAGGGTCACCCCACCCTAGTTATTGGGTGAAAGAAAATTCACACGAGGATTTGGTTCAGTATTTCACAAAGCTCACTTGAGAGTTTATGTCGAAACAAGGATACTTCACCACAAGAATTTCAGTTTAGTTCAGGGCTTAATAAAAGGTCCACTGAAGGCATTCACTGGAAAGGGCAACCACTTTACCGAGCACAGAAGTTAATAAAAAAAACTCCAAAAACAACACTGACAATTACAAAATATTAAAATATTTAAATGGAATGATTTTACAATGACAAGGGAACCCAAAATTTACAGGGATCCTACCCAAAGGGAGTTGCTAGTTTCCCATCCAAAACAGTTAAGCAATTGAAAAATTTATGAAATTTACTAAATGGGCCTCACGCAATATGTGAACTCAGAACCACCAGAGAAAACAAGACATAATTAAAATAGTTACACAACATACACACATTCAACCTTGGATCGTCCCAGTATATGAAACACACTACAATTACATAAGAAAGTAAGCCCTTGTCTCATTTCGCAAGTAACTGCCCCTAACCACCCACGGTGGCGACACGGGGAACGCCGGAAACAGCAACCAACATCCATGAAGACAAGAAACCACGTTTAGATTACAGCACTCACCTACGACCAATGCTAATTCCACCAAAACATTACCAAAATTACAAACATCAACCTCACAAAAGTTACCAGAGGGTGGCAATAGAACTCAGGACACTTAGGTGACCACACCAAAACAAAGAATGACGTTACATAGCCAAAAACCAATACCCTAAATTTACAACCTCAAAGGAAAAGTAATCTTTCCAAACGACAACAGTTCAGACTGCTACCACAAGGTACTGCGCCCGAATTTATTTAAGGCCAATACCAAAGATCCAGACTGGATATGAACTAGGACCCAGGAAAAATAAAAGAACGAATTAAAATCTTGTATTCCTCAAAATTCTTGAGATATGGAAAACCTGAGTTGAAATAGTGAAATACTATGCATCATTAATAATTAAACAATTACGGAAGGCAAGAAGGAACGATTTAAATATGGTTGTATATTTATTATCTGAATGTAGGGAGGCCTAAGAATGCGTCACGCCACGAGGAGTGAGAGAAACGTCATGCAGGGGGAGAAGGGATCAAGGTTGATGACACACTGAGTGAGGAGAAGTTTATGGAGCTACGTCACACCGCAAGAGGCAGAGCGAGGAACTTGCCGTACACAGAGGGCAAGAACGAGCAGTTCCAAATTCAGATCGCGACGAGACAAGACTGCGAGTGGAGAAACAAGTAGTTTTTCAGAATAGTGCTACGCATTACAAAAGTGGAGAGGACGAGTGTGAAGTACAGAAGGCTGTGACTTGCAGAGCAAGGAACATTCTAACGCAGACCAGCACAGCATATAGACCAGTGATTTTGAAACACAGCTTGATATTCCAGTATTTCAAAAACGAAGCTATTATACATCACATGCAGATAGATGCAAACGTTTCACTTCTACAGAAGAGCTTCATTATTTCTACAATTTAGTTCATACTTGGAAATTATACAGAATGCAGTTCGTGAATTGGCAACGGGGAAGTTGTAAAAGTGTCATCATTAAAATGAGTATGACTACGTGCTAAGGTGCACATTAAAGGGAAGTAGAAGCTACAAAAATGAAGAGTTGAATCCAGAATTCCACAACATGGACGGCGCAGCGGAACATCTACGCGATGCGCAGAAATGCAGGACAAATCTCTACTTCTTAACACGAGTTCATATACATCCATTATACTCTCAAAGACTTTTATAAAACAAACGAATTTCAACCTTGAGAAGCGATGTCGGCGCAGTGAAGGGGTATCGTAAGAAGATCCGGACAACGTGCGGGAGACGAGCGAGGGAGTGCGGAAGAGACATGCTGTTTCACGGCGAGGTCGCTAACCCAGTTATGTCACCGACCTTGTTCCACTGGGAGAGATGTCCAGCAGGCCCCATCACAACCGGTCCGCATAGCTGTGGGCGGTGCGCTCACACACACACATTTGGCTTGCCAGACGAGACATGGCACTTCTGAGACCGTCTTCAACTCAAGGTAGAGAAGAGATTGATTTATATTTGGTAGAATTGTAGTCATGTTCTGTGTTTATCCTAATTGACAACCGTATAATTTTGTCATTGTATTTAAAATTGTGTAGATTTTGATCTAGTATTTTCGTATTTTCTTAGGAGTCATTTTTTTTTTCATTGAAAATTTCCGTCATTTGGACGAAATTTTATTTGCGTATGACAATTGTTAACGTTAAAATCATTTCAATATAAAATCGTTTAGAATTATAGATACTTGCGTTAAATTAAATAAATCTGTTTTATGCGCAGCGATGGAACGTATATTGAACAATTTAAGTACCGTATATTCAAAAAGCTATGTCACGAAGTGTCAAATATTTCGACCACTCATGATGTTGATTCGAGTGTCAGAAATTTATTTTAAACCAATTGTGAACAAAATTGAATTGTTACACGACACAAAATCTGATAAAAAAAATATAGTCCAAATACTTGATAGATAATTAAATCAATGAATACCAAATTCACTGTAATGAAACAGATAGATATGTAGAACCATATTTCCTAGTAACAAAGGTATTTCAAGAACCTTTATATATATATGTCCAGTAAAACATTTAGAGCATTAAGAAGCCTAGATAAATTTGTTAAACAAATATTCCACGAAGATAGTTAAGGCTTAAATATTTTCACGAAAGGAAGACACACTTATATCATTTGTTAAATATGAATTCTTGCTGATAATTCTTTGAAAGTTGCAATAATGTAAAACTGAATTTAAATACGTGAAAAGGAGTTAGGAAAGTTAAATCACAGGGTGATATAAAAGTAACTGTACAGAAGTAATTACAGAAGTGAAGTTATAGGCACGATGAAATTTTGTATAAGGATAGAGGAGATTGTTTAAGTTTGTTTCTTGAACAATATTCACAATGGACGTGGATATTTAATAAAGTTACTAATTTTCTTTGCATTGAGTAAGAAAATGCACTGAAATGGGAGTTAAGATTTGGAATACCGTGCAAGAAAGGAATAGTAGACGTAAATGAGTTACGTATTTTCACGAAAGGAGACTGAGGAGTCTCGTTTTTCTAGTTTTGATCACAGCGAATGTGACATTGTTTCAGTGTATTCGAGGAAAGTTCTGTACAGGGTGTTTAAGAAATAATGTGATTGTTGTATAATTTTGGAAGAGAAGTGTGTAATGAAGGTCAAATGCCATGCACTTCGAATATTCACGTTTATCAAAGAAAATGTAAACCGAGCAAAGAATTTCAGGAATTTTTCGAGATTTAATGATCAAATGGGAGAAGACAAAGTAAGAACAGTGCTTAACTTAAATGTTTGTCACCTATGTTCTATTGATTCAGACTAGTATTTATACTTTCAACCGATAGAGTTACGGTGTTTGTTACGGAAGTTGAGTTGTAAAGACTCATTTGTATTATAGGTAATTTAATCACTTCAACACAATTAAGTGTATATTTGTGCGAACCACGAATTATTGTATATATGAATATATTTAATACTGAGTAAATTTTTATTTTACATATTTAGATGTGGAACTACGGTTCAAATATGAAACGGAATGTATAATATAGGGTAATGTTTGAAATCACGCCGTTTCATAATTTTTTTTCATGTTTATATGGAGTACCGAATTCTCCAATCTTTAATTTCAGGACATGTTATATTAGTGCCACGTTTTAGTTTATTTTGAGTTTATTTATTGCAGTGTCAGGTAGACACTATTGATAGACAGGCAGTCAGTATATGTCTGTATTTTTTCTTAGCACAATAAACGGCTGGCGCTCCTTAGCGAATCAGCCAATTTTTATCTTAGCTGACATCGTTTTCATTTTGTCATCGCCGAAAATAGTACTGCTAGGTAAGATACAGGCGCTCACTATAGACAGACCTTATCACCCCTCGATATTGGAGTTTCTCGATTTGCTCAAATGTAAATGATAGTAGATATTTGTACCTACGCTGGTAGTACTATTTTCTTTTATAGATCTACCCTGTGTGTTCCTGGAATTCCCAATTTTTACTTAGCAGACAATGGTAAGTTTGTGAGCTGGGTAGTTACGTGTCTGCAATCCTTTACAGTGCAGCGGATATAGGTACTGATTGGTGAATTCGGGCGCATATAGATAGTAGATTTAAATGGCCGGCCCATCCGTGGGGCTCGATCGAAAGAGGTACTCGAGAGAGGCAGTTGGAAGCACTCGAGAGTGAGGCCATATACGGTTTGAGATAAAAGAAATGCCGATCCCAAATTTAATGATTGTTGAGGTGAACGCAACATCAGCAGATTAGTGGAGTACATTGCAGTTGTGAGGCATATTTCTAGAACCAGCTAACGACAATTGGTCTTGTAATATTAAATTAAAAAGTAAATTCACGTTGTTAAACATAAGTTAAGTCGGATGATAAAATGTAATGATGTCGGTTCAGTAAAATGGGACGATAAAATATACGTAATAACTCGCGATTTAAATAGACGTAAGAAGTATTAAGATGTTCAATGCATTCCATCACTCGTATAAAATGTATACGTTGGTCAATTATGGATATTCACTTGTAGTTTTTGTAGTTGATACTTCCCTTAGTCTCAAGAAAGAAGAAATTATGTCAGCGAACGACATGACGTTCATAAGAACGATGTTGGAGTATATGAAAGAAGGTCAAAGTGTATTGACCAAAGACATTGAAGCCCTCCACCAATTAACACACTCTAACACTAAACAAATGAAAGCCGAGATTCAGAAATCTGTAGCTACTGTGAAATCCGAAGTCAAGGCCGAGTTGTCGGTTGCTCAAACGCTTACCAAGGCTAGTATAACGTTAGCACAGGAGGAAGCCAAGTTAGCTTTAGAAAAGGCCAGAAAGGAAGATAGACTAGCTAGAGAAAAGGAAAGGGAAGAAACTAGGTTAGCTAGAGAAAAGGAATGGGAGGTAATCAGGTTAGCTCAAGAGAAGGCACAGGAGGAAATTAGGCTAACATTAGAAAAAGCACGAGAGGAAGACAGAAAGGTAGAAGAAGAGGCTAAAAGGATAAGGGCGGAGATGAGATTAGCTCAAGAAAAAGCTCGCGAAGAGGACCGATTGAGTCAGGAACAGGCTAGATTAGAAGATAGAAAAATCCAAGCCGAAATAAGAGCAGCGCAGGAAGAAGCCAGGAAAATTCATGATGAGGTTAGGAAAAATCAGGAAAAGCGCAGGAAAAAGCCAAGAAAATTCATGATGAGGTTACGAAAAATCAGGAAAAAGTGCAGGAAGAAGCCAGGAAAATTCATGATGAGGTTAGGAAAAATCAGGAAAAGGCTCAGAAAATTTTAGAAAGGGCAGGAAATGCACAGGAAGAATTAAAAACCTCATTTGACCAAGTCAAACAGGACATTAGTGTTACTAAAACAGAAGTAGGAATTTTAAGATCCGACATGATAGGCAAAGTATTAGAAGTGAAATTAGCTAACAGTAACCACATAATAGAGCTAGAGGAAAAATTACAGGCTAGTATTAGCTCCATTAAGGAAGAAAACACTACACATCATGTACACATTTCAGGGGCCCAGAACAGACTCAAGGAGCAACTTGACAGTCTACATGATACTGTTTGTGAATTACAGTTCAAGTTGGAAGGTCAAAGGAAATTGATTGAAGATGGCATTAATGTAGACATTAATGCCTCTATTGTAAAGGCTGTTACGGACATGAAGGAGGAGGTCGTAACAGTCACCACTAAAATTGTATCTGAAATCCATCATAAATTATCTAATGATATTAAGGCCATAGAATTAAGTTCAAACATAAATGTTAGTAGAGAACGTGAAGATCTATCCAAGCGGATAGATACGCTTCAAATCAATAACGTAGCCACGCTGACAGATATTGTAAATAAAGCAGATTTAAGTAATACAGACGAATTTGACAGGGTTAAACGTACAGTCGATGACATAAACATAGAACTGGCGAAAATTAGGTCGAGGCAGGAAAAGGAAACCAGCGAATTGGAACAACAATTAAGGTCACTCACGATTGAGGACGCTACATTTTCATCTACGTTAAGAGCTGAAGTCAGGGAGGACATCAGGAAGGACTTAACTAGATTCTTTGAAGCAAGAGATGAGAAATTGAAGGAAGAAATCAGGAAATTAGAGGCTATGACAGATAAGATAGAAGAGGATACGGAAAGCGTGAATAGTCAACAGCAGATTCCGAAATCCAGCTTTAACTTCATTCGAGAGCCATTTCGAACAGAAACAGGGGAACTTGGAGGAGACTTTGAATCTTACCAGAGTAGGTCAAATGCGAACATAATCGTCATCAAGAGTAACGACGAAAAGCCCAATAAATTCAGCGGGGTTGGAAATATCACTGCTGTGGAATTTCTTAGAGACATGAGATCGTATCTAGAGGATAACAGAATACCTCGTGAACGACACATGAGGGTAGTAGAGAAATATTTGGACTCAGAAGCATTAGTTTGGCACAGAGCTTTCAGGTATACTTACCATACATTCGAGGAATTCGCTATTGCTCTACAGAAGCGATTCTGGAGCAAGGAACTTCAACAAGACATACGCGCCGAAATTTATTCGAAAAAGTATGCTTACTCTAGTCCAACGAAGTACGCAAGCTTCTTTACAAAACAATTAGCACGCTTCCAATATCTTCAACCTCCATTGGCAGAAGAAGACCTAGTACATGCTATTTCATGCCAGTTACCAACTGAAGTTAGAAGGCACCTCATTTCGGCAAACGTCAAAACATTAGAGGGGATGGCAGAAATTTTGAGGAGACTGGATCACACGTCCAATGTGTCCAACAACTCAACCGGAAACCAGAACCAAAGAAGCAGAAATCCGGAATATAGAGAGATCCACACCATCCATGTTGATCAAACGCAACAGACGGAAGACAATAAAATGGAGTAGGACCAACTAGATCGAGAATTTATGGACAAAATCGCTTTCAACCAGGTTATCAGATGCCTAGAGAAGGGAGACCATATCAGAATCAGCGATGGAACGGAAATCAATGGAGAAACAGCTACCACCAAAAGAACAATGATTATCGCCGAGAGGGATACTACAATAGAGATAACCCGACGAATAATTACGGATATCGAGGATATCAAAACTGGAGGAACACAAACAACTATTCGAGACCGCAACAACAGCAGAATCAACAAAACCGAGGATGGAGAAACAACAATAACGTAAGGAGGTACTACGATGATAGAGAGAGAGAGAAAGTCAAGAATACCTGAGGAACCTTAGAGAAAGGGAAGAAGGAAACGCAAGAAACCAAAATCAGGGACAGCGTAACCAAAATCAGGAATCTCAGCCCGGATCAAGCGGAGACCGGAGCAATGAAGACCCAGGAGGGGTACAAACACAACTTCAAATTCCAAAAAGTAAAGGAGGACGAGAACATCACCGTAACTAGACATGTAATCGAGATAAACGAGTTGTATTAAGCCACGAACGAAGATCACCTGTATGAGCGAGAAGAGCCGAAAACAGGAAGAGTAGCGAGGCTACCCATCATAGAAATAGTATCAGAAGGTGAATGCCTGAGAACACTCCTACATACGGGGGCGACAGCGTCAATTTTGTCGGAGAACTGTTTTCACAGATTAAAAGACGGTAATTCACTCACAGCAATGCCCGTTTCAACTATCAAGGTCAGGGGTGTATTCAATGATATGACCATATGAAGTGTAAAGTCCAGGCATTAATGGAATTCTCCATCAATGAATACAAATACGAGCAGATATTCATAGTCTTGAACCAGATAAATTTCGATGCTATTCTAGGCATTGATTTTATAACGAAGACAGGAGCCGTGATTGACTTGCGTAACGGAGTCATAAAATTTAATGAAGGCCAATATCAGCCAGAAAACTCGAAGAAGGAGGAGAATGAGTGTAGTCTGATTGACGAAACTACAGAAGAAAATCTAGTAAGAATAGTCATGGAAGTCGAAGCAGAAGGGATACCTCACTATGGTAGGAAAATTGAGAACTTCGAAGATCAGAGAGAGAGATTAGAAGAATTGGTCACGACTTTTGCAGATGTATTTAATGATAAACCAGACATTATCAGAGGATATAAATATCAGATCAAGCTCGCAGAAAACACACCCTTTCAAAAGAAATTGTATCCGATACCGGAGAAATATCAATCAGAAGTGACGGAGCTAATAAAAGGCATGGAAAAGGACGGTATAATAAGAAAGCAAGCCACTCCTTATTTAAACCCTCTTACAGTCGTAAAGAAAGCAGATGGAAGTCTGAGACTATGCTTAGATGCCAGAGGCATTAATACTCTTTTGTTAAAAGAATATGACAGGCCACCAAAAATCAGGGAACTACTGAGGAGATTCAAGAATATAACCTGTTTCTCAGTGATTGATTTAACTGTCGCATTTCATCAAATAGAGCTTACAGAAGTCAGCAAATGTTACACGGGGTTCATGTTTAACCAAACCTGTTACGTGTATCAGAGAGTACCATACGGGTTGGTAAATTCAAGCCCAGCACTCATTAGAGCCTTGGGTGATAAGTTAAGTGATGAAGTAAAACAATTTGCCATTTGCTACGTGGACGACATTATCATATCTTCAGAAACGCCAGAGCAACACTTCATGCATTTGAAAAAGCTATTTGAAAACTTCAGAAGTGCGAACATCAAGGTAAAATTGAATAAATGCCATTTCTTTCAAGAAAAGATCAACTTTCTTGGATATACGATAGACAGATTCGGTTACCACCCGAATGAGGACAAGATAGAAGCAATATTAAAGTTTCCCAAACCCAAGAAGATCAAAGACATCCGAGCTTTTGCGGGTCTTTGCCAGTTTTTCAGTAGTCATTGCCCACGTTATTCAGAAATTATGGCTCCATTACATGAGCTCCTGAAGAAAAACAATAGATGGAAATGGGATGCAGCTGCCGAGAATGCCTTTATTCAAGCAAAGGAAATGCTCGAAAACAACATCAAATTA
The DNA here is from genome assembly GCA_946902985.2 of Meconema thalassinum. Lineage (NCBI taxonomy): Eukaryota > Metazoa > Arthropoda > Insecta > Orthoptera > Tettigoniidae > Meconema > Meconema thalassinum. Next base: position 382,360,255 of record OX336390.1, on the reverse strand, counting down.
GAATACCCAGACTTCGAAAGATCATTCATAGTAGAAACTGACGCCTCACGAATTGGTATTAGCGCAGTCTTGTATCAGAAGGATCAAGACGGCAACCATCACTATATTTCCTTCAGCAGCAGGAAGTTACACACGCATGAGTTAAATTATTTCACGACGGAGCTTGAAGCTTTAGCCGTCATAAATGCTCTACAACAATGGAAAAAATTATTGCTGGGACACAAGATTGTAATCAGAACGGATCACAAAGCACTGGAGTTCATTTTAAAGTCCGACTTGTCAAGCGATCGGATGACCAGGTGGACTATGTTTTTACAACAATTTGATGCCACGATAGTCCATGTTCCTGGAAAAGACAGATATTCTTTCCAGACATCCGACTCCTGAAAATAATGTGAGAATTAACGTTATCCAGACGGACGCAGAAGATCAGTAAACGTTGGATAAACTAAGAAGGATTCCTCTCTTTCAAAAGAAGCATGCACCATTTAGGAACATTTATAGATTCTTGCCAGGGAGAAAGAGAAAAGACAGAAGTGAAGGAAAGAGATCCAGAGGAAGGACATTTCAAGGTAGATACAGTCTACGGTAACAATTGCTACAAGATCGTAAGGATTGAAGACAACAGATCCATTGGAAAATTTAACCACTCCAAATTAAAGAGATTTTACCCAAAGATTCAGTAAATAAATAAATTCAGTCCCAAGAACAGAGAAACCAACTGTTATTAAAGAAAGTACAGGCTATACTTTACTTTAAATTGACAACGGGGAAGATCCAGACGGGATGTGAACTAGGACCCAGGAAAAATAAAAGAACGAATTAAAATCTTTTATTCCTCAAAATTCGTGAGATATGGAAAACCTGAGTTGAAATAGTGAAATACTATGCATCATTAATAATTAAACAATTACGGAAGGCAAGATGGAACGATTTAAATATGGTTGTATATTTATTATCTGAATGTAGGGAGGTCTACATTCTAAGAGTGCGTCTCGCCACGAGGAGTGAGAGAAACGTCATGCAGGGGGAGAAGGGATCAAGGTTGATGACACACTGAGTGAGGAGAAGTTTATGGAGCTTCGTCACACCGCAAGAGGGGAGGCAGAGCGAGGAACTTGCCGTACACAGAGGGCAAGGACGAGCAGTTCTTTCCAAATTCAGATCGCGTCGAGACAAGACTGCGAGTGGAGAAACAAGTAGTTTTTCGGAATAGTGCTACGCATTACGAAAGTGGAGAGTACGAGTGTGAAGTACAGAAGGCTGTGACTTGCAGAGCAAGGAACATTCTAACGCAGACCAGCACAGCATATAGACCAGTGATTTTGAAACACAGCTTGATATTACAGTATTTCAAAAACGAAGCTATTATACATCACATGCAGATAGATGCAAACGTTTCACTTCTACAGAAGAGCTTCATTATTTCTACAATTTAGCTCATACTTGGAAATTATACAGAATGCAGTTCGTGAATTGGCAACGGGGAAGTTGTAAAAGTGTCATCATTAAAATGAGTATGACTACGTGCTAAGGTGCACATTAAAGGGAAGTAGAAGCTACAAAAATGAAGAGTTGAATCCAGAATTCCACAACATGGACGGCGCAGCGGAACATCTACGCGATGCGCAGAAATGCAGGACAAATCTCTACTTCTTAACACGAGTTCATATACATCCAGTATACTCTCAAAGACTTTTATAAAACAAACGAATTTCAACCTTGAGAAGCGATGTCGGCGCAGTGAAGGGGTATCGTAAGAAGATCCGGACAACGTGCGGGAGACGAGCGAGGGAGTGCGGAAGAGACATGCTGTTTCACGGCGAGGTTGCTAACCCAGTTATGTCACCGACCTTGTTCCACTGGGAGAGATGTCCAGCAGGCCCCGTCAAAAACCGTCCGCATAGCTGTGGGCGGTGCGCTCACACACACACATTTGGCTTGCCAGACGAGACATGGTACTTCTGAGACCGTCTTCAACTCAAGGAAGAGAAGGCCCTCAGGGGCTCACATCTAGTGGGACGTGGGTTAGCGACCACGGGACCCCAGCTGAGTCCGGCATTGCTTCCACTTACTTGTGCCGGGCTCCTCTCCGTCTTCTTTCCTGTCGACCTCTCTTGGTCAACTCTTGTTCTTTTCCGATCCCGACGGTATTAGGGTATCCTAGGCCTAGGGAGTCTTTCACTTTCCCGCCTTAGTTGGCCCTTGTCTCATCTTTTCTTTCTTTGGTGTAAATGTGTGTGTGCGTGACAGGAGGTGGAATCCTCCCCTAATCACAAGCTGAGTGGTCGTGGCGAGGTGATGAATGGCTACTGGGTGAGTAGTCACAAGCGACCCACCTCCAGATAACTGGCGACCTCTGGAGAACCTTAGCCTTACCCCGGGCAAGCGGGGTTCTGCCGGGGGTTGACTTTTAGTTCCCTAGCTACTCGTGGGACCAAACATAGCGTCCATTATTTCACAGGGTGGCTCCCTTACAAAGCCGTCTTTAAAATTTAAGAAGAGGAAGTTTATGCCTCTAGTTTCGCCGCTTGATGAAAAGGATTCAACGTTTTTCCCTCGGTACCTTATGGTAACAAGGACCGATGGGCAAAATTTTACAAACGTTGATCCTTTTGATTTACATGATGCAATTGAGGGGAAATGGGGCAATGTAGACACAGTAAAAAAGCTGAGAAACGGCGCACTCTTGATAAAAACTCAAGGAAAGAGACAGACAGATGGTCTTCTTGGGACGACAAGTTTCGGTGGTATTCCAGTCGAGGTAGTGAAGCACCAGTCCCTAAACCTGAAGAAAGGTTTAGTATTTCATAGGGACCTGGTGAACACTACCGACGAGCGTATCCTGGAAAGAACTGGAAAGCATGGCGTTGTCGAGGTGAGACGAATCAAACGTAAGATGAATGGTGTACTAGTTGACACCGGGGCGTTCATCTTATCGTTTGAGTCGGATAGCCTGCCCAAGAGGATCAAAGTGTCAATGTACACTCTCGATGTGCGACCGTATATTCCTTCTCCATTGCGGTGTTTTCAGTGTCAGCGATTTGGACATACCTCATCTCGTTGCTCGGGAAAGCCTATCTGTCTTTCCTGTGGCAAGGCCACTCATGAGGGAGCGGAATGTACACCACCTCCCGCATGTCCAAATTGCAAGGGAGAGCACTCTCCTCGCTGGAAGGAATCTCCTGCCTTCCTAGAGGAGAAGAAAATTCAAGAAATAAAGACCTTAGACGAGCTCTCCTACACTGAAGCACGCAGAAAATATCGCTCCATGGCCTCTCCTATTTTCTCAGTATCATATGCTCAAAAGGTATCAAACGAATGTAGTAATCAAGCGGCAAACTTGACATCGGCAAGTTCTAAAAGAGTTACCACTGTTAAAGGGGCTACAAATAGCCCTATTATCACCCCTGTTAGCCAGAAGAAGGTTACGGAATCTTCTTCTGGCATCCAACAAAAGGCGCAGGTGCCTCCAACTAAACCGGCGCCATCGGAGAAGGCAACTCCTCCGATAAGGCCAGTGAAGAAGCAATCTCCGACTCGTTCGAGGAGGAAGTCTTCGCCGGCCACGGCTGGACCCACATCCAGCCAAACAAAACAGGGAACAGGAACGGCGGGTAAGAAAGAGACTGTTCATCGCCGTCTCTCTTGCCCTCCTGCTGAAAAGGCAGCTCCAATACCTGCTGGCAATTCTGCTTCCACGACCACCGGAGGAGCAGTCCTAGCAAGTGCTGCATTGTTTGGCAGGACGGAGACGTCAGGGGGGAAGGGACCAACTACTTCCCCAAATAGACGTCAAAGTCGGTTCAAGAAGAAAAGTAGTCGGGACGTGCCGGGGACGGACTCCCAGTCATCGGACCGGGAGAAGGTCCCTCGTCACCGCTCTCGCTCTTCACCAAGGACGAGACCCGGAAAGTTCGGCGATAACCGTTCGCCAACCAAGAGAGCATTCGCTCCGTTTTCTTCGTCCTCCGAAGGAGATGTGGAGATTGAGGAATGCTCTCCTACCCTATCACCCACTCCTAAGGATAGGGATGGTTGGCAAACGGTTAAGCATAAGTAGACGACTATCTTCTACTTAAGTCCACACTATGGCACTATTACAATGGAACTGTAATAGCTATTTTCGACATCTCGCTGAAGTACGCCAATTGATTTCTCAGTTTACGGCAAACATTGTCTGTCTTCAGGAATCCAGGTTTCGTCCTGGACATGAGACAACAATGCGACACTTCAAACTCTTCTCTAAAGACCGGGTGGACGGAGCTGTGGCCGCCGGTGGCGTCTGCACTCTCGTCCACTCTAGTCTCTTTAGTGAAGAGGTGCCGTTGCGTACTCAGCTAGAAGCAGTTGCAGTTCGTACTTCGTTGCCACTAATGGCAACAGTATGTAACGTGTACATCCCGCCTGATTCTCAACCGGATTACGGACAGCTGGAGGATCTAGTCTCTCAGCTCCCCCCCCTCCTTTTCTCCTTCTGGGAGATGTTAATGCCCACAACACCATCTGGGGCTCCGCTACCACTAGCGGTAAAGGGAGAGATTTTGAGAGGCTGATCAGGCGGCTGGACCTGTGTTTGTTGAACACAGGGGAACCTACGCACTTCTCTATTGCACACGGCACTTATTCAAGTGTCGATATTACCTTGTGCAGTCGTGCGCTGTTTCCCCTGCTACAGTGGGGTGTACACGACGACCTTTGTAATAGTGACCATTTTCCAATTATCGTTACTCTTCCGAACCAGAGAGCCATCGAGTTACCAAGTCGATGGCTTCTCCGTCGGGCTGATTGGCCAACTTTCACGGCACGTGCGGTGTTTGCCGAAGATACCTTTGAGAGTGTCGACGATCATACCATTCACATAACGAATGGTATTTTGGCTGCTGCTGAGGAAACAATACCTTCCTCATCCGGAAACTCACGCCGGAAGCTTGTCCCTTGGTGGACAGCCGAGATTGCAGCAGCCATTAAAGATCGTCGACGTGCTTTCAAATGCTATCGGAGGCAAAACACCATGGCCAACCTTATCACCTTCAGAAGGATGCGTGCCAGAGCCCGATATCTGATTCGGGAGAGTAAGAAAACGACGTGGGAAAAGTATATGTCGTCCATGACGGCGCATACTCCATCATCTCAAGTGTGGACTAAGCTTCGCCGGATCTCCGGACTCCCGACATCACTGTCGATACCCGGAGTGTCCATCATTGGAGACATCATCACGGACCATCTCGCCATTGCCAACAGCATTGGCTCGCACTTCTCCGATGTATCCTGCTCCGGGAGTTACGATCCTACATTTCTGACTCTGAAGCGGGAGGCAGAGACTCACCCCTTGTCCTTTGCCACTGCTGCTTCGGAGTCCTATAATGTACCATTCTCTGAATGGGAACTGCGCAGTGCGCTTGCACTGTGCAGGGATACGGCTCCTGGACCGGATAACATACATAATCAAATGTTAAAGCATCTGTGCGAATCCAGTATAAAACAACTGTTGATCCTCTTTAATCGTATATGGATTGAAGGGGAGTTTCCATCTCAATGGCGAGAGGGGATCGTGATACCGATTCCTAAGGCTGGAAAGGATCCCAAGTTTGTAAGCAGCTATAGGCCCATTTGTTTGACAAATGGCCTATGTAAGCTGCTCGAAAAGATGGTGAACCGTCGACTGGTGTGGTTCTTGGAGGATAAAGGTCTCCTGTCTGAGTACCAATGTGGATTTCGCTCTCATAGGTCCACCACTGACCATCTGGTGCGACTTGAGAGCGCCATACAGGAGGCTTTTTTCCGAAAGCAGCACCTAGTCACGGTTTTCTTTGACCTCGAGAAAGCCTACGACACCACATGGCGCTACGGGATCCTTTCCACCCTTCACAAGTGGGGACTCCGTGGTAACTTACCGACTTTCATTGCGAATTTCATGTCCGTCCGACTCTTCCGTGTAAGGGTCGGTAGGACATTATCGCAATACTATACCCAAGAAAATGGAGTTCCTCAGGGTTCAGTGCTGAGTGTCACCTTGTTCGCGATTGCCATTAATGGCATTGTTGCCGCCGCCGGGTCCGCGGTAGTTCCATCGCTGTATGTAGACGATTTAGCTCTGCATTACAGCTCTGGAAGTATGGCAGTCGTGGAACGGCAATTGCAGCTAGCTATCAACCGGGTCGACAGGTGGGCTCATGACCGGGGTTTTCGTTTTTCAGCAGCGAAAACCTCCGTCGTCCATTTTTGTCGGCTACGGAGGCTACATTTACACCCTGAACTACATCTCAGGGATGCTGCGTTGCCGTTGGTTGACACTTATCGCTTCCTGGGGCTCCATTTTGACAGCAAGTTAACGTGGCAGCACCATATACGGCAATTGAAAATGACATGTCGCAGGAAACTGAACATGCTCAAGTTTCTTAGTGGCACTACGTGGGGGGCTGACCGTGCGGTGCTGCTACGGTTCTACCAAGCCCTCGTCCTGTCCCGGCTAGACTATGGTTTTGCGGCATACGGTTCAGCAAGGCCGGCAACCTTGAAAATGCTGGACAGTATCCACCATAGTGGCGTTAGGCTGGCTACCGGTGCCTTCCGGACCAGCCCGATACCCAGCCTACTCGCCGAATCGGGTGTTCCACCTTTAAATTATAGACGCCATATGCTTTTAGCATATGCTCCCAATGTGCGTCAAATGCCGCATCACCCGACCTATCAAGCTCTCTCCGGTACCCAAAACCACCAGGGTTACGCCAACCGGCCTCGTGCCACTCGGCCGGTTGGTATTAGACTTGATAGCTCGTGTACTGAAATAGGAGTGGCTGTAGGTCCCTGTATGATCCGGACATCTAGCGAGGTGCCTCCGTGGCAAGTCCCGCGTCCGGAAATTCGGTTAGATCTGCACCGAGGTCCTAAGGTGAACACGGATGCCTCCGTTTACCGGAGGCAGTTCCACAGCATAGTTCACCAATTTCCGGACGCTGGCATTCTATACACGGATGGTTCGAAGGTGGACGAGAAAGTGGGTTGTGCTTACGTTATTGATGGTGCAAATACCAAGATCTCTTTGTCTGAGGCCTGTAGTGTGTTTACTGCAGAGCTCGTTGCCATCTATGAAGCTCTGCAGTTTGCACTACAGGATGCACGAATCCACTTTCTCGTGTGTACCGACTCTTTGAGTTCGTTGCAGTCAATTGCTACATGTTTCCCGCAACACCCCCTGGTGCAGCGAATCCACGACCTACTAGCCGGCCTGTGCCACGCTGACACTCGAATCACCTTTCTGTGGCTTCCAAGCCACATGGGAATTGTGGGAAATGAGTTAGCAGATCAAGCTGCAAAAGAGGCGGTATCACTACCACCTCGACCAATGGAGGTACCCGCTAGAGATATTCGCTCTCAGTTACGCCTACAAGTTCTGGCTTTTTGGGAGAGTCAGTGGCTAGCTGACCCACTGCCCAGTAAACTGAGAGCGATCAAGGGAACAACTCGCGTGTGGCGGAGCTCCTTCCGGGCCCGGAGAGAGTCCGTCATTTTGTGTAGGCTAAGGATAGGTCATACAAGATCCACCCACTCGTACCTAATGAGAAGGGAAGACCCCCCACTTTGTACCTGTGGAGCCGTATTCACCGTGGCCCACATTTTTACCGAGTGTGTGGATCTTGCTGACTTACGAAGAAACCTTGGTTTGCAGACGACACTCAAACTTATATTAGCCGATGACGCGGTGGCTGCTGATCGCGTTATCCGCTTTATAAGTGAGAGTGGATTAGGGCCAGCAATCTAAATTTTCCAGTGAACATTGACTCAACGACTTGTTCGTTTTTGAATGATAATGTTTTGTTTTTTCCGTAATTTTTGTTTATTTTTATAATTTTTATTTTTTATTTAATTGTTTGTTTTTGTTTTATTAATTTTTGGTCTTTTTAAATTTAGATGTCCACCTCAAAATTTTAAATTCAATTCAAAATGTGTATTCTTTAATCTGTGTTAAGAGAGGCAGATGACCTCGTAGTTCCGCCCCTTAAAACAACAATAACTAACTAACTAACTAAGGTAGAGAAGAGATTGATTTATATTTGGTAGAATTGTAGTCATGTTCTGTGCTTATCCTAATTGACCAACCGTATAATTTTGTCATTGAATTAAAAATTGTGTAGATTTTGATCTAGTATTTTTCATATTTTCTTAGGAATCTTTTTTTTTTCATTGAAAATTTCCGTCATTTGGACGAAATTTTATTTGCGTATCGCAATTGTTAACGTTAAAATCATTTCAATATAAAATCGTTTAGAATTATAGATACTTGCGTTAAATTAAATAAATCTGTTTTATGCGCAGCGATGGAAGGTATATTGAACAATTTAAATACCGTATATTCAAAAAGCTATGTCACGAAGTGTCAAATATTTCGACAATTCATGATGTTGATTCGAGTGTCAGAAATTTATCTTAAACCAATTGTGAACAAAATTGAATTGTTACACGACACAAAATCTGATAAAAGATAGTCCAAATACTTGATAGATAATTAAATCAATGAATACCAAATTCACTGTAATGAAACAGATAGATATATGAAGAACTATACTGTAACGTGATAAACCATATTTCCTAGTAACAAAGTTATTTCAAGAACCTTATATATATATATATATATATATATATATATATATATATATATATATATATATGTGTCCAATAAAACATTTAGAGCATTAAAAAGCCTAGATAAATTTGTTAAACAAATATTCCACGAAGATAGTTAAGGCTTAAATATTTTCACGAAAGGAAGACACACTTATATCATTTGTTAAATATGAACTCTTGCTGATAATTCTTTGAAAGTTGCAATAATGTAAAACTGAATTTAAATACGTGAAAAGGAGTTAGGAAAGTTAAATCACAGGGTGATATAAAAGTAACTGTACAGAAGTAATTACAGAAGTGAAGTTATAGGCACGATGAAATTTTGTATAAGAATAGAGGAGATTGTTAAAGTTTGTTTCTTGAACAATATTCACAATGGACGTGGATATTTAATAAAGTTACTAATTTTCTTTGCATTGAGTAAGAAAATGCACAGAAATGGGAGTTTAGATTTGGAATACCGTGCAAGAAAGGAATAGTAGACGTAAATGAGTTACGTATTTTCACGAAAGGAGACTGAGGAGTCTCGTTTTTCTAGTTTTGATCGCAGCGAATGTGCCATTGTTTAAGTGTATTCGAGGAAAGTTCTGTACAGGGTGTTTAAGAAATAATGTGATTGTTGTATAATTTTGGAAGAGAAGTGTGTAATGAAGGTCAAAAGCCATTCACTTCGAATATTCACGTTTATCAAAGAAAATGTAAACCGAGCAAAGAATTTCAGGAATTTTTCGAGATTTAATGATCAAATGGGAGAAGACAAAGTAAGAACAGTGCTTAACTTAAATGTTTGTCACCTATGTTCTATTGATTCAGACTAGTATTTATACTTTCAACCGATAGAGTTACGGTATTTGTTACGGAAGTTGAGTTGTAAAGACTCATTTGTATTATAGGTAATTTAATCACTTCAACACAATTAAGTGTATATTTGTGCGAATCACGAATTATTGTATATATGAATATATTTAATACTGAGTAAATTTTTATTTTACATATTTAGATGTGGAACTACGGTTCAAATATGAAACGGAATGTATAATATAGGGTAATGTTTGAAATCACGCCGTTTCATAATTTTTTTCATATTTAAATGGAGTACCGAATTCTCCAATCTTTAATTTCAGGACATGTTATATTAGTGCCACGTTTTAGTTTATTTTGAGTTTATTTATTGCAGTGTCAGGTAGACACTATTGATAGATAGGCAGTCAGTATATGTCTGTATTTTTTCTTAGCACAATAAACGGCTAGCGCTCCTTAGCGAATCAGCCAATTTTTATCTTAGCTGACATCGTTTTCATTTTGTCATCGCCGAAAATAGTACTGCTTGGTAAGATACAGGCGCTCACTATAGACAGACCTTATCACCCCTCGAGATTGGCGTTTCTTGATTTTCTCAAATGTAAATGATAGTAGATATTTGTACCTACGCTGGTAGTACTATTTTCTTTTATAGATCTACCCTGTGTGTTCCTGGAATTCCCAATTTTTACTTAGCAGACAATGGTAAGTTTGTGAGCTGGGTAGTTACGTGTCTGCAATCCCTTACAGTGCAGCGGATATAGGTACTGATTGGTGAATTCGGGCGCAGTACGAAACCCAAGCAGAAACTGAATTCAATGACAGCCAACCTTGTAAATAGGCTGTATCTCATTACTACCAAAAGGAATGTTCAAATTCCACACCCAAGCACATAGCTTGACAAAATTCAAAAATGAGCACAACATTAGCATAACACCAGATCTCCAAATTCGCCCAAGTTAACGTGGTCCACCATAAAAAACACATGCCGAACAAATTCACACTCACACACTTCCAAGAAATCCAAACGACTGCCACAGTCTACAACAGAGTTCTACAGCACTACAACGAACACCGACAGGCGTCATATACACATCAACAGGCACGGGGCGGTTAATGTCCCCAAATTCACAACTTTTCCAACCTAACAACTTTCTATGGCCTCAGCATCTCCAAACTTTTCACAGAATTACGAGCCACAGGAGTGGTAAATTATACATTTCAAAAGAGCACGGGGCAGTTACTATCCCCAAAGAATACACACCTAACACAGAACGAGAACAAGATCACAAACTTGAAATACCTCCCAAAAAATTGTAATACATTCAATACTACAGTCTGATCCAACTCCAATGCACGGAACAGCTGACCGACATCTTGGTAGAGCACTCAGCCCAACAGCTGAAGCTCTCCAACCATAAATCACACCCAAATTAACGGGGATCATACAAAATTTAATTCCAACCTACAATACTCGAAAATTGTGACTATATTAGTAAGTCAGCAGTCTAACAGGACATTTCTGCAGAATTCAAAGAACCCACTGACCAACCTATCTAAATACACTCTTAACTCACCAGAAATTGCAGCTTGAAAGTAGTGCAGATCACCAACATAATTTCTAAAACCAACACGCCAGAACAACGGAACAGCATATCAGACTCAGAATCACCCTGAGATGTTTCACAACCTTACCAAAATCACATACCAACTTCGCACAATTTGCATCAATTTTACCCCAAAGGAAAAGGAATTTCTAAAATCACATAGCCTGTAAACACGATGAGACAAGACACCACCAGTAGGAGCAGACAACAGCTACTCATAAGGATTACGGAAGGTAGCATAACAGATTGATTTCAGCGGAACGGCTGGGTCATCCCCCGTCCAACAGAACTCGACAACATCGTATCCACAGGAAATAAAACATTCCAAATTCACAGTTTATAACTTCTCAGTTTCTCGTTCACCAGCTGGCTTACAGTATGATAAATGAGTCCTGAAAACGCTCTTCCTTACTCGATCTTCCAACAACACGGCCACCTCAGAAGGGAAAGACAAGATTTTATAGGGTCCCATAAATTTCGTTTGGAGCTTCCCTGACACCTGATGACCTGGGGCCTTCGGCCAGAAGTTCTTCTCATACACGAGGTCTCCGACAGAATATCCACTTTGCTTACGACCCAAGTTATATCTCTGGGCAAACTTATCGGCTTTTTTTTAAGATTTCCCTAACACGTTCAGGACAGGGCTGGTCAGGCAGAAGATCATGAAGCGACCATAAGTTAGTTAGAGGGGAATTTGGCACAAACTCGTGCATAAGAGAGAAACGAGTCTTACCGTACGATTCATGCTCAGTGGTGTTGAAAGCATAAGCTAGCCAGTGTAATGAAGAGTCCCACTTGGCATGGATATCTCGATGGTAGGTGATAAGCGCAGCTTACAAATTGCGGTTAACCCTTTTAGCCAGACTAGGGTTAGGGTAATATGGCGTGGTGGTTACATGGGAGTTAGAGTAGTCAAATAAAACATTTCTAAATTGATGAGAAAGGAAGGCTTTAGCATTATCGGAAACTAGATATTGACAAGGACCACAAGAAGCAAAAATCACCTTCAAACACTTGATGATTAGTAAAAGAATTACACATTCTTGTGGGAAAAATCCATGAAAAACGGGAAAAATCATCCACCCAGACAAAAGCAAAGCGGTTTCCCACCCTGGATCTTGGAAACGGGCCCACGAAGTCGACATACCGCTTTGCCATGGGTCTAGACACAGTTTCGGAAGCTAACTTACCGATTTTACCACTAACAGCGGGCTTACTCACATTGCAACTATGACATACCTTGGTTCGAATACCAATTATTCCTTGTGACAATGTAATAGGCACAAATCTATGACATGGGATCGCCGGCTTTACTTCTCTTCCGAAGGAAGGCATACTGAGTAATTTTTAACGTTCTTAACTAATCCGACGACTTCGGCCGGGTTTGAACCCGCTATCTTGGGCATACATTGTTATATCATCCTCTGTTGTAGAGTCGTCTGTTTGTATCACTTCCATCTCACCTGTACAATTGTTCACGTTCAATAGTTTATCGAAATACTCCGTCCATCTTCCCTTTATCTCTTCTGGGTGTCAAACAGCTCTCCATCTTCCTTTTTCACCAGCTTCGTATTAACTCTTTCCTCTTACTTCTTAGAAGTCCATACAGCATCACTTTACTGCCACTGAGCTTGCCACGGTGGGTGAGTGGTCATAGTGTCGGACTACCAACCCCAAGATTGCAGGTTCGCCCCTGGCCATGGTAAGTGATTTTTGAAGGCGACAAAAATCACGATACTCATGTCATACGTTGTTGGCATGTTAAAGAACCCATTTGAATTCAGTAGGCCGTGTTCAATGACAAAATTAATCTCGGGATTTTCTGCCAACACAAAGTTTCTCCATTCTCTACTTGAAAGCGCTGTAGTGTCAAGGAGTTTAGATATCTAACCTCCTTGACTTTCATAGCGTTCAAAGGAACGACGAGATTCGACATGCAAGCTACCCTCTGGGTGTCAATTAACAAAGCTTGCACCAGGCACCCGAGGCCATACGATATTATTATCTGTTTCCATTCTTCGTGTAAATTCTTCCCAACTTTTCTTCTTTGCTTCTCCTACCACATTCTTACACATCCGTTTGCTGTCGTGATACTTCCTTTTGCTTTGTTCTGTTTGCCATACAGACTTCTTTTCTTTCATTGCTTTCCTCACTTCCTCGTTCCACCACGGTGTCTCCTTTTCCCTCACTCTTGTTGATGTCCTACCACAAGCACTCTCTGCTGCACTAACAACTGTCTTTTTAAAGTGGGACCATTCCTCTTCTATGTTTTTCACTGCTGCCTTAATCATGTCAAATAACATACAGTTTCTTAACACTCACATATTCTTTTGGATGAAACAGTGCTGCTAGTTTGATGCTGTCATTAGCTTGGAGGTCTCCTAGCTGTAGCTGTCACTTGTTTGTGCTGAGGGAAGTCTGTAAGTAAGGAAGGCACAGATTTAGGCAGAAGAAATCTTCTAGTTGTGCTGACACTATAAATTGTCTTCTGTAAAATGCCTATTGCAAACTACTGACCTTTCCAAGGGACTCCACCCACTACCTGGTGTATCACCTTGTCGAAAACCGCTACAATACACTTATTCCTTAATTCCTGATTAACAGGAAACAATTAAATGGAATTGATTTACACATTTCCTGCCGGGATGTACAAACAGGGGCGGCCGGTGATATTGGACTCAAGGACGCCGCCCTCCTACCCTCCTCCCTCCTCCCTCCTCATAAACCACGATGTTCTCTCTCCTCGCAACTAATGTTTTGCCATCGTGACAAAATGTGTGTAGTTCCTCTCCTTGTCGGTAGAGCGCACCGGATGCTCGTGAGGACTCATGAAAAATCGTCCGCTTTGTTATTTACGTTGCCATGGCAACGAATACCTTCAGTTATCCCCTGTCCATCCTCTCACGCGCTACGTCACGAAGTGTGTGGACTCAGTCATATTGAAGGGGGCGTGGTGGCTCAGCGGTCTAGCTGAATGCCTTTCACCAAGGCGGTCCGGGTTCGATTCCCGGTCAATGCATGTGAGATTTTCGATGTGAAATGCCATGTCCTGTGGTTCGGATTCCACGTAAAAAGGAGGTCCCGTGGCTCATGATCTCGAGATTAACGGTCACGTTAAACTACAAGCTTCCTTCTTGTTTTTTCAGTCATATTGAGTCTGATGCAGCCACTGCCTGCCCATTCAACGATTACGGCATTGGTTTATGCGTACCACGGCCGTCTGTGTACAACCTCGTTTCCAAATATTGGCGCTAGGAAGCAGCACCAAGTCACTGTGGCAGACATAAGTTTTGTATTGATGTTAATGGCGAAGTTGGAATGTATTCTGAATGATTTTATTATGTAGTACTGCTGCGTGCCCTTTTGTAAATCACAACTGGGCAAGTTAGAATACCGGGGAATTTCATGAGATACAATCGGACAATTCATTGCGTGAGAAGTGGTTACGTGGCATTTCCAGAGAAGGTGACAAGAGAGGAAGCAAATGGTTACCTTCTGATCGCTCTGTTCCTTGTAGTCTTCATTTTTTCCTGAGAGTTTCAGATCACATAAATTATTATAAAATTGGTTACAACTAGTGGGATGTGGGTTGGCGGCTATGGGACCCCAACTGAGTTCCTTGAGCTGAACTCCTCTCATATCTTTCATGTCAACTCTTACCCCAACGTTATTAGGGTATCGGAGGCCTTAATTAACTCTTGTCTTTTTCTTTCCTGATGCCCTAATTTTTGTAGGATCAGACCTCATTTTGCCCTTTTCTGCCTTCTCTAAGAGGCCCTACAGAAGGTAGGGTGTGTGTTGTCCCACCAGGCACGGTGCACCTTAGATATCGATACACCCTCAATGATGGAGATAATTGTTGTTTAAAGGGGTGAATTATCTAGGTCATCTACACTTAGTGGTTTAGGTGATGGTGAGAAATTTTAATGAAATGAAATCTACAGCTAGGCTTAAGAAATTACTGACTAACAACTAACTTATGTACTGGAAGAAGAAAACGACAATAATAAAAGAAAGAAACGAATAAGGGAAATAAATGACGGAAAAGAAATGCCCTCCATCTTCGAAGGGCAGATAACCTTGCTGTTCATCCCCTTATAGCAAGAATCAACTTTCGAAGAATGAGTATTGAGGTACTTGGAAACTACTAGAGCCATTAAAGGCAGGTAGAAAAGGGAAAGGGGAGAGGGTCCGCCCCAAAGTCAATGCAAAAAGGGGAAAATAGATCTCGCACTGGAACACATCACGGTCGCCAACTCCCGAGCTCAAAAGCTGAGCTCTTGAAGGTGTAGCCCTATCCAGGGTGCACCTCGTGTGGTGGAGCTTCACACACCCTGCCTCCTTTAAGGCCTTGTGTAGAAGGCATTAGATGTTATGAAACTAAAAGAAGAGGGCTGTCCCCTCGAAGAATGAGGGTATCAGGATAGATGATATGAGGGTCAATTACGGCAGGAAAATGAATGACTCCCTAGACTTTGGATGCTCTAATGCTATCCGGGTTGGAAGAGAACAAGAGTCGACTAATGGAGGTCGACAGGTAGATGACATAGATGATCCCAGCACAAGTGGAAATAATAACCGCCTCTGCTGGGGTCCAATTGTCTCCAACCCAAGTTCCACTAGGCCTAGTTGTGAACCCTTGTGGTGGGGATACACCCTCAAGGGCTCATGGCTAGTGAGGTTGGGAATTTGCGACCCTGATGGAGTCCTGAGCTGGTTCCGGTATTCTTCTTTTTCCAATGACTGGGAGCAAATATTTTTAATACCTTTGTTACTTCTTAAAAACAAAAGTGCCTAGTCCAAACGAAATAAGGAAATCAAGCTTCAAAAATATGTGAGAAGAAAAAACACAATTCATGTATGAAATCATCTCTGTCAGTTACTGGAAAAGCATCACAAAAAGCAGTTTACATCTTAAAAGGTTGAGTCCCCCCTCAGTAAAATTCACGAGTCGCCACTGTGTACAAAGCAGAACACAGCAGTTAACTATTTGAAGAAAATACTCACTTAAACAACTACTATCTGCAATGTTAAACAGGCACGAATGCTGAAACCAGGGCAGTACAATGCAATCCTAATGGTCACTAGCGGAACTTCATGGTGCTTATTTTTTAGCCCAAAACTGCTTGCATTTCCTGGCCTTGTATATAGTGTAGCCAATTATTTATACAGTAGTGTAAACATAATTTTATTTCTACTTTTTTAAAGTATGTTTATTTTCACAAACATAAATTGGTAACTTTTGTCATGATTGCTCAAGAACTACACGACCAATACAAAGTCATTGGCAAGTGGGCTGAAGCTGGACATACAAATGATGTTTTCAAATGGTGGTTGAGCTATTGGCTTGCACTGCACGGGGCAGCAAGCAAATTTAAGTTCCTTGAATGCAGTGAGTGTTTATGGGAGGTACTAAGGTATTTGGATGACACAGAACTGTGCTTATGGGTGTACGTTATAGTGCTGGAAGTTGGCTCTTGCTTTATCTTAGAGAAATGTTCATCATGCATGCAAGCTTCGCATCTGCCAGCTGAGGCCTATATGTTTCAGTTTTCAGTCTTTCTCTCTATCTTCCTCTCTCGTTCTGTTCCATGCTGCAAGTGTACTGAACGTTTTGGAATAAAATACACTGTAAGTATTACTATGTGTTACCATTACCATCTGCTCACTATCTTTTTGACTCGAGGCTGTTTCACTCTACCTGTCTGAGAGCTTTTCTTTCTCATCATGTTCCCTTCTAATTTCTGAAAGGTAAGATAGTGTTTATCTTATTAATTACATTTTGTTGAGGTCTCTTGGTTTGTTTCTTTGTATGTGTTTCTCGGTGAATTTAGGATCACATTGATTTCCCATCCTTGTCATGCTTACTATTGTTATCAAGTTGACTTCACTGCTAGATTTTGTGTTATTTTTGTGATGTATATGCTTTCCTTATGTAAGCTCACTAAGCATGAGTGTGATACGCACTGACTCTATTTCATTTAAACAGTTACATTTTAGAATCTAAGCCCCCTCTCTCAATCTATGGAGATTTTGGGGATCCTTTTATTGAGGAGTTTTATCTATGGGTAAAAGTAGAATATCTCTTTACAGAGCTCACAACTAATGAATGGGAATGGTTACCACAGGAACTTAAATCAAGCTGATTCCACACACCTTCTTCCCAGCGTCTTGTTTTCTTCTGACACTGATACTGTGATACATCTATCCTACGCAGACTTTTCTATAGGAACCAAACATCTTATTACCTCCGTACTGGTTACATTATAGTGAATCAGAATGTATGTTTACAGGTTAGGTTTGTAATGGATGATGAGACAACACTAGATGATCTACTGGCATTGAACTTGTACCAGTTTGAGGAAGAAGTGAAGAATATTGTAGACCAGTCAGTGAAGGAGATGTCCATGGAGAAAGTATTGAAGGACTTGAATGCAACATGGTCTGCAATGGAGTTTGAGTATGAGGTTCATCCACGCACTAATGTGACTGTGCTGCGAGCTAGTGAAGAGCTTGTTGAAGTGCTTGAAGAGAACCAGGTAAGTTCAAAACACTACTTCAAAAAGATTTTGAAATTAAAGCATTAAGCTGGGTCACACACTATATAGACATCTGGACAAACATCTCTGCTCAGAGTTATTCATTCTCTCTCAAAACTACATGATATAGCATGCAAGTAAGTCTTGTTTCGTTTAGTTACTGGGATATAAATTCCATTAGACTTAAACAATATAATTATTACTGAAACTGGAGTTTAATTTGGAATAAAGACATACCACTGAAGGCTAAAAGGGTGATGTACAAGACCTATTACTTACCAATAATGGCGTATGGAGCATAAACTTGGCCGAATACGAGGAGAGATGAATGTAGAATACAGGCAGTCGACATTAAATTCCTGAGGAGTATGGCACAGAAGACTAGGAGAGATAGATTGAGAAATGAAGACATTCGAAAGGAAGCGAATGTATAGAAGCTGAATGATAAGCTGGATCAGAATAGATTGAGATGGTATGGACATGTGAAAAGGATGAATGATGAAAGAATGCCAAAACAAGTGATGGAGAGACGGATGACTGGAAAGAGAGTTCGAGGAAGACCTAGAGTACGGAGGTTGGATTTGGTGAAGGACAGTGTGAGAGAACGAAACCTGGAGTGGAGTTCAGTGGTTGAGGAAGGATGGTGGACAGAGTAAAGTGGAGGGGTGTAATATTTGCTCCGACCTGGCCCAAGCTAGAAAATCGAAATTGATGATGATGATGATGATGATGATTACTGAAACTACAATCTTAAAATACAGATTACAAATGAATGAATTTCTCCCTAATTCAGGGCACCAGAGTTGATCTATACGAGACCTTCCCGAAAAATAAATTAGTTTAAAACCCTCTCTGCTGCTGAGATCTCTTGTTCTTCAAAGCATGAGTATTACATATGTTAAACTGATCCATACTAAGAGTATTACCATACTCCCTTGAAACATGTAAACTGGCAGGAATATCTAAGCCTAAGTACTGAAATGATGATAATAGAAATTGAACAGGTATTATTCTCAGCTCTGTAACATTTAAACAACAATAAAAATATGATGCATCATAATCCAAAATCACTGCTGTAATGTATGCCATTCGCTGTTACACCAAAAACACTAAGTGAGGAAGAGAAACTTCTCCCTCCACAGAAGAATTACCACAAGTTAGGAACACATTGTTCTGATGAGTTTAGTAGACTGCGATTACTACCTGATGGCACAAAACTGCACAAGCCCAATAGATTGAAGAGGAAAGGTGGTGAAGGAAGGTAGTAGAGGGGGTAACTACTACTGTGCTGCCGAGAGTGAAACATCTCGCAATACAGTTGCAGTTACCAACAGCCCTTGCAAACACTTCCATAGCAACTAGAGAAGGAAACATTACCCTCCTCTCTCAATCACTCTGCAAC
Source organism: Meconema thalassinum (assembly GCA_946902985.2). Lineage (NCBI taxonomy): Eukaryota > Metazoa > Arthropoda > Insecta > Orthoptera > Tettigoniidae > Meconema > Meconema thalassinum. The sequence continues at coordinate 382,341,278 of OX336390.1, read as the reverse complement.
AAATGTATTCCAAAAACCAAACCCCGTGGTGCTACAGCCCATGAAGGGCCTATGCCTACCAAGCAACCGCTGACCAGTTATTTGGCCTGTAGATTATTAAGGGATGACGCGGAGCCAGTGCGTTGGGTCCCCTTGGCCGTTAATCTTGGTCTCCATGATTGGGGCGCTGCCTCACCGTCAGACAGCAACATAATTGTCCTCACGAGGCTGAGTGTAGCTCATTCCAGTCCCTGCTGGAGCTGGGAATCGAACCTGGGGCCTCCGGGTGCGAGGCAGGCACACTACCCCAACACCACGGGCCCGGCATAGCACATGGACTCGCCCGCATTCAAAACTCATTGTTTGCATATGCCATCAGGTAATGACCGCATTGCAGTTTCATTGATTCTAAATTCTCACTTCAATAATTACTCTCACATAGTATTTACGCCACTATGTCACTTTCCTTAGGTCAAGTGAAATACGGAATATTGATAGTATTCAGAAATTCTTATTGATAATTTAATAAACATAAACTAAGTTGTGGGAACGTGTATCGAAAGATTCGGTGACTTCTTCAATCACTGTTTGAACCAAGTAGAGCAGCGGTGCTTTTACGAAATTTCACCTGATTGGAAGATATACGTATTTCACATTCTCCTTTATCAGTAGGTAAATAGATTAAATCATTTAGGTAGTAATAATTAAAATAAATTTAGTGAAATTTGGTGTAAACATATAGGCTAACTTAGATCTCTAGTATGGCGTCAGTAAACAGAGTTAGTGTCTCGTCAGGTAGTGTAACCGTTACGGATTTATGCTCGTCGTGCAAAATAAAAGTAAAAAATGCAAATAAAATCATCACAAGATCCCAGGTAAAATTGAATGAGGAGAAGAGTGAAACCGATTGTCGTAATATACCGGTACCGTCATGCGAATGTCATAACCTGAGATACGAACTGCCCTCAAAAGATGAAATTATAAAGCTGATAAAGGAAGATATTGCTAAGTTAATGGAAGAGATGAATAAATTAAAAGGAAACAGAGAAGATAACTTGGTCAACAGTGGTTGTTGGTAGTGTACGATCGAATAAGCCTAGGCCTAAAAATGGAGTAAATGAAATTCCCATCTCAAATTCATTTGGAGCGCTCGTCAAAGAGAATGATGACTTTTCTTCATGAAGAAAAGAAGAAAGTGATAAAGAGAAAATCCAGGAAGATGCGGATATTTGCGGATAGTCACGGGCGAGATATAGCAGCAAACGTTCTGGAGAGAAGCATAAGCATGGAGGTCACTTCGACAGTGAAACCAGGAGCTCCCATTCAAGCGGTCACGGACGGGATGGTAGGAGATTGTGCGTCCCTAACTTTAAAGGATTTCGCTGTTATCATCACTGGAGCTAACGACGTGTAAAGAAAGGAGAGTAAAAAGGTAACCAAAGATTTAAAGGGTACATTGCCATCTATGCTTAACACAAATTGCATTATTGTAATCATTCCGCAGAGATATGACTTAATTCCCAAATCATGTGTAAATGTAGAAATAGAGGCTACAAATGTAAAAATTCATAAAATTTGTAAGAGTTTTCCTAATGTCCAAATTATAGATGTAAGTAAATTAGATAGGAAGTTCCACACTCGGCATGGCCTACACTTAAATGGGTTAGGAAAAGAGTATCTTAGTGATGAAATATGCAAAATTGTAAATTCAAAGGGTAAGAATAGTTCAACAGTGATATCTTTAGAGTGGAAGCAAGGAAACTGGTGAAAGAAGCCAAACGTGAGGTTTGTCATTCAGATCTTTTGATGTCAAATTTAACGGAGTGCAACAATGGTATTTCGGATTTGTCCAGCAACAATAATAATAACAATTATAATAATAATAATGTAAAAATATCACCAACACAAGCTTGCAAAAGTAACAAATTTAAAATTTACCACCAGAATGTTCGGTCTCCCTATAATAAAATTGATTACCGGACACATAAATCTAATGCTTAAAAATGAACTTAAAGACATCTCAGCACTATGTATTTCAGAACATTGGCTGAACGAAGGACAACCCGAATTAATTCGATTCCCAGGGTTTATACTAGCTAGTAAATACTCTAGATCTAATATTAGCCATGGTGGTACTTGTATTTTCTTAAGAAATAATTTAGATCATGAACAGTTAACAGCTTATGATTATCTAATTATGGAACAGGATTTTGAATTTTCTGCCGTAAAAATACAGCAATTTAAGTTAATAATTTTATGCGCATACCGTTCTCCTCCAGGAAATTTTCGTTTATTTATAGACAAATTAGAATTGTTACTCAATAACATGAGCAAAGTAAATTTCGATATAATAATTTGTGGGGATGTAAATGTGGATTTCTTAAAATTTGATAGAAATTGTCAATTATTAACACAGTTGCTAATTTCCTATGGACTGAAACCTACAGTAAATACCCCTACAAGAATAACAAAATTTAGTAAAACCACTCCTGATCAAATGTTTTTAAATACAGATAAATATCACCATTCAATAGAAGTCTATTGTCCGGGTTTTAGTGACCACCATGGACAAATACAGGGTTTTGAAGTACCCGAAACAATCACTAATAATGATAATGGAATAAAATCAAAGTGCAGGTGATTCACTGAAACAAATGTTACAAATTTTAATGACTTATTAAATAAGGAAACAGGGTCAGAAATTTATAAACTAGAAAATGTAAATGATAAATTTAATGCATTTAACAGTACCCTAAAACACTATTTTGAAACAGCATTCCCCTTTGAACAAAGAACTATTAAAAATAACAAAACTAGCAATTGGAAAACAACAGGGATTAGAAATTCATGTCAAAGAAAGAAATTTCTACACAAATTATATAAACAATACCACACAACACCTGAATTCAATTTATACTACAAAAATACACTAGCATAATGATAATTTTATTTCCCAAATCATCTAATAAAAACAGGGCTATGTGGTCCGTGATAAAGTAAGAAACTGGAAAATCTGCTAAAATACAAAGGAACATTACACTGACCAGCAATAGTAAAGTAATTAATAATCCAGAGGAAATAGCAAACACTTTTAATGACTATTTTCTGGAAATTCCACAAAAATATTAAATAAATCATAGGTAAATACAATAAATTATAATAATAAAATAAATATATGCAGTGATTCTTTATTTAAAAATGATGTCACAAGTGAAGAGGTAAGAATAGTTATAAAAGAGCTAAAAATAAATTCTGTGCTGGCATTGATGGCATCCCTGATGCAATTTTAAAGAAATGTGCAGAGAATATAATAATTCCACTTACGCACTTAATAAACAGTTCAATTCTCTCAGGAACTTACCCGGATATTTTGAAGTTTTCAAAAGTAATTCCAGTGCACAAAAACGGTTCATAAGATGAATTAGATAACTATCGTCCTATTACCATACCAACTGGTATTTCCAAAATTGTGGAAAAAATCATGTATAAGACTACTGATAAGTTTTATAGAAAAAAATTAAATACTATCAAACTCACAACATGGAATCAGAACGGAAAGATCTACACAGACAGCAATTTATGAATGTAGTATTAGTATACTGAAATTAATTGACAATAAGGAACATGTAACTGGCCTATTCTTGGATTTATCGAAAGCATTTGATATTGTTGACCATACAATTCTCCTTACAAAACTAAATCAATATGGTATTAGAGGTCTAGCTAATAAATGGATAGAGTCTTACTTAACAAGGCATAAACAAATAGTAAGCTTGAGGCACAAGGATGATGGAACCAAATTCCTTAATGAAACATTGTCCAATGAGGGAATTATTAAATTTGGAGTACCCCAGGATCGGTTTTGGGCCCACTACTCTTTCTTCTATATATGAATGATATAACACAGAACGTTGATTCTCATAAGGAAATTTTGTTTGCGGACGATACAACACTCGTAATAAAAGATGAAACTAAACAGGTCTTACAGCAGTCTGCTGACTCCGTTACAGAGGAGGGGCTGGCTGCGTGGCTCAGGGGTAACGTTTTCGCTTGCTGGGCCCAAGGTTGCAGGTTCGTATCCTGGCTCAGTCAGCTGGCATTTGAGGGTGCGCAAATGCGAGGGAGCCGTGTCCGTAGATTTACTGGCACGTTAAAGATCCCCTTCGGGGCAAAATTCCGGCACCCCGGCGTCTCTAAAAGCCAGTGTAGTTAAAAGGGACGTAAAACCAATAACATTATTACCGTTACAGAGGAGTTAACCAAATGGTCACAAGATAATCACCTCATAATAAACTATAAAAAAACAGTATCTCTAAATTTCCACACTATACAGAATAGGAATCCTGCTACTAGGAGCTCTAACTAGTGACACGAGCCACTCGGCTACGCTGAACTCTCATGTATATTTTCATGAAACCATGGGCATGAGACATGTCGTTGGACTCGGGCTGACGTGCTCTTTCCTATGGACCACTCGTTTTATTTTTCAAGAATTTTTTGAAAATTTTTGTTTTTGAAAATAGACGATAGTTTAAAAACTAAACATGATAGAACGTTGTGTCATGGTTGAAACGAATGGTTTTTATGTTCTTTATTTTTTACAATAAAACTTTTTAATTTGATGTTTTTTTGAAAACAGTCCAGTTTTGAAATTCATATATTTTGGAAACTAGGAACTTTACAAAACAGTTTGGGTGACGTAAATGAAAGGTCCTTACCCTCTCTACCCTCAAAATAAATTTCAAGTCTCTATGATGAAAACTTGTAGTAGGTAGTAGTGTGAATTGGAGAGTTCTCCTTCACAGCCTACTTTCCTACGAACTTTGCCGATATCTCCCGAACGGATGATCGGATATTAACGAACGAGGTGTTGTTGGCGTTGGGGTGACGCCCTCTTTGCTAAGAATGTGTGTGGGAAATCCAATTTTTTTTTGAAAATTCCTGTTTTTGAGATAGGCGCCCATTAGGCGGAACGCAAGTTTCAAGTGTGTAGGACAAAAGAAATGATAGCCTACTTTCTCGCGAACCTTGACGATAATTTCCGAACGCCTAGTCAGATTTTAACGAATGAGGTGTTGTTAGCGTTGGGATGACGTTCTCTTTGCTTTGAATGTGTGTTGGTATTTTTTTTTAAATTGTTGGTTTTGAATTTGCCATTATTTTGGAAACGGTGAATTTGAGATAAAAGTTTGTTTGACGTTAAAGAAAGGTCCCTAGCTCTTTTAGGCAGAAACAAAGTTTCAAGTCTGTAGGGCAAAAGAAAATGAATGTTGAAAAAATGGTCGCTGTTTTGGAAACTAGGAATTTTACAAAAACGTTTGTTTGACATAAATGAAAGGTCGCTACCCTCTCTATCCCCAAAATAAATGTCAAATCTCTAGGACAAAAAGTATGCATTTTCAAACTTTTTTACCTTTTTTTTTATTAAAAAAAAGAAGAGTGTTTATAGACAGAGAGCCTGTAGCGCTAGGCGTGCGTTACAACGAGGCTATCACTGGCCATGGTGAATACAGGAAATGGCTATTTCGACGGGGCGATGTATGTCAGAACGACATAACGAGGGCTCGCTTTTCGATATTTTCCTATGACAGATGAATGAAGGTGAATATTTGAAAATCCCTCATGGCGATCTGCGTGACCATGCCCGGAAGAAATGAATTGCTATTTTGGCGGGTTGGCGGGGCAGCTTATTACGGTTGGTTTTGTGATATTTCCTATGACGGTTGGAGGCGAATATTTGAAAATGTATGCTAGGATTTTTTTACCCTGATTTGACTTACTTAACTTATTTCCTTTCGCTCAGTGCAGAGCATAGGGCATCCAAGAATGATTTTCATCGGGCTCTATTTGTTGCCAAGTTCTTCACTTCCCTCCAAGTCTTTCCCGCTTTTCTGGCCTCCTCTCCAATGGTGCGTTGCCAGGTGTTCCTTGGTCTTCCCCGTCTCCGAGCCCTTTGATGATTCCAGTCCAGGGCTCCCCTTTCTACTGCATCATTCTGTGTCCGCAGAGTATGCCCAATCCAGACCCATTTCCTCCCTTTAATGTGGACTTCTATAGGTTTTTGGTTAGCCCTATGCCGCAGCTCTTCTTTTGGGACTATATCTGGTCATCGTATACCCAGAATTTGACGCAGACAACGATTGATGAATACTTGAAGTTGGTGGCTGATAGGATTAGTAACTTTCCATGTTTCACATGCATACAATAGGACAGCTTTCACATTGGTACTAAAAAGTCTGATTTTCGTCTTCCTGGATATGTTACAGTTTCTCCATACTGGATAGAGCTGCACAAAAGCCCCATTTGCCTTTTTTATTCTGCTCTTGACGTCCTCTTCAGCCCCTCCACTTCTCGTTACCACGCTTCCCAAGTAAACAAATGTATCGACCTGTTCTACATCTACTCCTCCCACAGTGAGACCAGCCTGTACTGTGGAGTTCACTCTCAGCTCCTTTGTCTTTGGGTTTATCTTAAGTCCAACCTTAGCAGCTTCAAGTTCTAAGTTTGCCAGTTTTTCCTCTATGACTCAGAAGCGCTGTGCTAGCATACAGACGTCATCAGCAAAATCAAGATCCTCCAACCTGTCTCGAAGTCCCCACTGTATCCCTCTCTTCCTTCCTCTCCCTACCTTCCTAAGAGTATTATCAAGAACAATCAGGAACAAAGTGGGAGAAAGTATACAGCCTTGTCGTACTCCTGTCTGGATGGTCAATGGCTGGGATAGCTGACCCTCATGCAGGACTTGACATTCATAACCAAAATACATCTCTCGTATGATGTTAACTATTTTACTTGGTATACCATATTAATTTAAGGTCTCCAACATGACCTTCCTATTAATTGAATCAAAGGCCTTCTCAAAATCTATAAACGTGATGTACAGTGCTGCTTGCTATTCGTTACTCTGCTCCACAATAATCCGTAAAGTGGTAATTAAGTCCACACAACTGCGGTGTTCCCTGAATCCAGCTTGTTCTTTCCTCAACTTCGACTCGATAGACTTCTTCACGCGATTCAAGATTATCCTGAGAAATACTTTGCTTAAATAAAGAATCACTGCATATATTTATTTTATTATTATAATTTATTGTATTTACCTATGATTTATTTAATATTTTTGTGGAATTTCCAGAAAATAGTCATTAAAAGTGTTTGCTATTTCCTCTGGATTATTAATTACTTTACTATTGCTGGTCAGTGTAATGTAATGTACGGATAGTAAGGTAATACCTCTCCAGTTGTTACAATTCGTCAAGTCACCCTTCTTTGGGATTTTAACAATCACACCTTTCTTCCATTCCTCAGGCAGCTTCTCTTCAAACCAGATCTTTTCCATCAATAGCTTCAGGATATTAGCTGTGGTGTCCATGTCCATCTTGAGGCTATCTGGTGAAATGTTGTCGACACCGGGGGCTTTTCCATTATTCAGCTGTAGCAAGGCTTCTTTGATTTCAGCACAAGTTGGACTGTGCAAAAGAATATTTGGATCAGAATTTTCAGGTTCATCATTCCTCTCTTCGTTGTGTTCATTAATCCCTCGATCAACATTAAAAACTTCGGTGAAGTATTCCCTCCACCGTTCTTGTTGTTCTTCTTGAGTTGTGAGTAAATTTCCATGTTTTTCTTTTATGGGTCGGTTCTTTCGGAAACTTTTCTTGGACAGCACTTTTGTGATGCGGTACATTTCTTTGTTGTCACCCTTTGCAGCATCATATCTGTTCTTATTCCGAACATCTGTGAGTGATCTCCTGCCTTCTTCGCCATCTCATCGATCCAATTACTCTCATCTCTCTTCACACTCTTTTGAACTTCTTTGTCAACGACCATGTATTCTGCTTGCACTTTTGCTTTTGCTTTCTGATGTCGAGTCTTACTCTTATTCAACCTCTCATTAATCATTTTCCTATGAGTTATTGCCTCCCAAGTTTGTTCTGACATCCAATCCTTCTTGAGAGGATTGCTCTTTCCCAAGACTATTTCACTTGTATCAAGGATGATGTTCTTTACATTACTCCAGGAAGATTCAATATCAGTTTCTGCTGTATCAGATTGGAGTACCTGAAAACGATTTCTTAGCTCCAATTTAAATTCTTCTCTGACCTTCTCCTCCTTCAACTTCCTCACATCAAATCTCTTGCTCTCTTTTTCAAACCTCTTCTTTGCCTCCATGATCTTCATCTTGAACTCAGCCAGCATCATATCTGCTCTTATTCCGAACATCTGTGAGTGATCTTCTGAATCTCCTACTCACTGCGATGTGGTCAATTTGGTTCTCAGTGTCATGATCAGGGGAAATCCACGTGATCTTATGACACCTCTTATGAGGAAACAAAGTACCTCCAATAACAAGCACCGAAGTTTGTGAACTTTTTCCCATTTCCATCCCCAAGGCCATGCACACCCATCACATGTTCTAGTCCCTCGTTGTTCTCTCCTACCTTAGCATTAAGGTCTCCGATTGTTATAATGACATCTCTCTTACTGCTTTTCTTTACTGTCTCATGTAGAAGGGAGTAGAATGCTTCCTTAAGTTCTTCTTCTGATGGTTCGAGGGTGCATAGCATTGTATAATCGTAACATTGCGAATGCGAGTCTTAAATCGTGCTGATAATATTCGCTCGGAAATGGGTTGCCAACTTATAAGGCTTTTCTTTGCACATTCAGTAAGCAAAAGACCAACTCCATCTCTGCGATCTGCATTCTCCTCGCTCCTCCCAGAGTATATGAGGGTAAGTCCTTCATTAATTTATATCTCACCAAAATCTGGCCATGTTATCTCACTGAGCCCAAGTATATCAAGTTTATACGAGATCATTTCTCTGGTCACCTGCCTCAGTCTACTACTCTCACCCAGAGTCCTAACATTCCAGAAACCTATTCGTGTCTTCCTTTTCGTGCCAAAATTGTCAACATGAGATCCGTCCAGTTTTCATTCTTTTCAGTTTCTTAAATAATAAACAATTTCGGAGAGTGCGAGTTATTAGCCCGAGGGTTCCTAGATATCTGGTAGGGCTGCCACCTTAAGGACTGAAAACGAGCCCCCGCAGGTTTCCAACTGTACCACTGAATTACAGCTCCACCTGGATATAACCTACTGATGTCGCTGCTGCCCACCATCACGGTGTAGTCTGTCATTTAGTCCAGTATTTCACCCCCGACTTACCGGCATGGGTGACCCTGCCAGGAGCCGAAGCTCCCGCCGGCATTGCTCTCGGGATCACTGAAACACACAAGCCTCCCCACCACGTCAAGGAACCAGGCTATGGGGGAGGTTTTTAACCTGGAGAGGATTTTAACGTTTTAGTCAACGGTGATGAGCGAGACAGATCTCTTGACACAGCAGACGGTTGTAGAATATGACCAAGTGATTCTTTGACGTGGTGAAAGTTTGTGGTTAACATGGTGATGTATTGAGGATGGCCGCTTGCTAATGATTATTATTATTATTATTATTATTACAGTAAAATGTTTAAGACACACACGTTTTGATTGCTAACACACATAGTCCTGCTCGCTGGAGACTGAATACTGTACCTAGCCAGATGCCTTGTCAGAGCTGTTGCTGCTGCTGATAAGGCAGGAATGTGCTTGCAGGCAGGAAGTGCAGTGTCAGGTTACTTGCCTCATTGTGGCTAGCAGATGTGACGTTTAAGCAGAGACCGCCATGTTGGTTCCTAGACAGTCGTACTAGCGATGTATAAGAGGCAGCCAATTTGGTTCTTTATTAAAATCATGAAACTAGTATAAGGTATAGGAATCTTAAGCTTAAGGAATGTGGGGAGGCGTGGGAACACATGGGAGACAGACAACAATTCAAGTTCAAAACGCTGAGAAAATGCAACTCTCTCTGTTGCTAAGTAGACTGATAAGGATTGCGTTAGTGATGCACTTGGCATTTTAGCAAACGGACGTATACAGTAGAGCTGTGGAAGAAAGAGCCTTTTTATTTTCGGTAAGTACCTATGAATGATTATTTTAATAATGTAATGCTAATGAACCTTAAATTTGTAGTTATTGATAAGGTAATTAATGATTTTTTAAGTTTATTTGTTTGCAGATAACCGGTATACCTCACATGTCTGAGAGAGAAGAAACCTTTGAACTTTTGAGCCCACTAGAAGAAAACAGCAAAAAGCCAGTACAAGTCAAGGTGACATTATATTTTTTAAACTAAATTGTTTTATTTTTGTTCGATATTTTTTTAAAGAAATGCATGTATTAACCTGAATTTAGGTATTTATGGCAGTTTATTTTATTTATTTTTAGAAAGTTGTAAAGAAAAGCTTTACTGCTGCAGCAGTCGCTGAAAGCCCGAGACGCACTAGAGTGAAACCATTGCCAAAGAGTGAACTATTCAAAACTCAGGTAAGCCTAATTTAAAAAATGCTATCTCATTTTACCACTACTGAAAACCTCCTAGACAAAAAATAAATTTAAAAAATTATTACCTGTTCATGACTGGGACGATGATTACTTTCTTGAATAATGGCTATGTATTGGCAACTGGTAGAAGACCATATTGGTTGTTGACCGGGAAAGTACAAAGCTATATTGGATTTTTTAAAAGAAAAATGTAAATTCAACTGATGGGGTGTTCCCTAGGGACTCAACGAATATCCACAGGTTTGAACATGATAATCTGAACAAAATGACATGCCATTCATTTTTAAGTTTATACCCAGTATAATTGTTAAAGGGGGGATGTAAATGACTGCAGCTTTATAAAAAAAAATAAGGAGATGGGTTACTGTTAGTGCCGACATACAGTTTATTTTTAAATATTTTTTGATTGTGTTTTCTATTTAATGTCAATTAACGTTAAAGTTTTATTTACATGTATTGATTAATTAATTGATTGATTGAGTGATGGGTTATTTTGTTTGTATTTTAGGTTTGGTTATGCACCTTTAACGTAGTGAACAGACAGTGAACAAGCATACATTATGCTTTAAAATTACTCTGTGTTCTTGTGCAACGTTAATAACTTAAAATAAGAAAAAGTTTTATTATAACACATGGCGTTAGTACCAAATACAACAAGTGAGCAAGTCGGTTTACCATCTGGGATAAATTTAAAATCTGAAAATGATCGTTGGTTAACATTTGAATCATGGCATGTAGGCTTTTTGTCTACACATACACTTGCTGGAGCTGGTTTCTATTACTTGAACCGAGAAGATATGGTGCGTTGTGTGTTTTGTCGTATTGAACTTTCACACTGGGAAGAAGGGGATGATCCCTTTAGAGACCATTTGCGATGTTCTCCATGTTGTCCTTACATGCATGGAAAACAAGTGGGTAACATACTAGTGTATCCATTTTACCGAACCACAAGGCCATTGGCTACTACTTACGTTGCTGAATCACAAATAAATAATAATAATGATGTATTACCAGCCAACGGTAGTGTTGATATATGTGGCCCTTATGCCATAGACAGCGTTGGATTGGCATGTGCTTTTGAAAAATTGGGAGTTTGCAAGACTAAAGCACTAGCACACCCAGAGTACAGCTCTGTTGAAAAACGTTTACAATCTTATAAGAATGTTTGGCCATTAATATTAAAACTCCTTACAAAACTGTTAAGTGATGCTGGATATTTTTATACTGGTGAAGGGGATAAAACAATATGTTTTCATTGTGGATTTGCTTTAAAGAATTGGCAGATAACTGATGACCATTTTGTGGAACACGCTCGTTGGTTACCTAACTGTAGATACATGGTGTTGCTTAAAGGTCAGGAATTTGTGAACAATATTTGTGAACAAAACGTGATTGCAGCACACGGGATAAAAGTGCCTTTAGAGTTAGAACACGCAGTATAAATACATGATGGTAAAAAATGTGATAGACCAACAAATACAAAAGTGTGACCAACAATTATGTAAAATTTGTCATCAAGAAGAACTAGGTGTTGTATTTTTGCCTAGTGGACACTTGATAGCCTGTGTCAAATGTGCATTAGCAGTTAACACTTGTGCTATATGCAGAAATTAGTATCTGCTACAGTTTGGGGATTTGTTGCATAAATAGTATAATTTATTAGCAATGCATAGTGCAAAATACCTATATGCACAATATTATTACAAGCTGTTGTAGTGCGTAATAGATATGTTTTTGTTTTGTTTATAGACTACTACAATGCATGTTTGGAATGCTGTGGGACAAACATGTGGCTTAGTGACAAAGAAGCTCAGCGAATTGCCAACGCATATTCCATTCCGCATTATCAAGATTCGGAAATTGAAAACAGCATATGATGATCGTGTACTTTGTGTATGTGAAAACTTTGAGACATTTCTGCATACACGGTTTAATGATGTGTCGGAGAGTGTTTTTGATGAAGTGAATAATGCTATAAATCCTGTACACATAATATATGAAGGTTTTAAAAACAATAGTTGTATGGTCCGTTTTAATTAAGTAAATAAAACACAAATGTGAAATAATAATGGAACATATAAGTGATGGCAATATGCTAAAATAAAAAATAAAATATGTGCATAGAATAATATTTTGGTTTTTAGTATTGTCTTAAAAAATATTATCATGAAACCAAAAAAAATGTATATAAAGTTTGTAAATAAATGTAAATGATGTTTTTTTTTCGAGTGGTCTCCTCAGAGACCTAGTGCAGGTCTTTCTATTCGACGCCCGTGGGTGACCTGCGCGTCGGGATGAGAGATGGAATTGATTAAGGTGAATGAAGTTGGAGAAGGATGTGGAAGGAAGCGGCCGTGGCCTGTCAGAAGGTACGGTCCCAGCATTTGCCTGGTGATGAAAATGGGAAACCACGGAAAACCATTTCAAGGACAGCCGACGGTGGGGCTCGAACCCACTCGTCTACCGAGTCAGCAGAGGGCTTGGCCCCTTGACCTGACACTGCTCTTTAGCCAGCGTAGCCACTACTGTCGGTAATGATGGTATAATGTTGTTTTATTTTATACAAAGTTAGAATATTTAACATTCCAGAGTATAAATTATTATGACAATAGATGCACACTGAAAACAACTCTTTCTCTCTTTACGATAGTCTGTTATATTTTTTAAACACAAGGCTTGTTGTAGATCTTTTTATAGCAATGTCCATTGACTGTTGTTTTGAAAATCTGGGGAAGCCGCAATGGTTTTATAGGCATAAAAACCTTATTGTTATTGCTATTTAGTCATTTTGATCCTCTTGCAATACTACCTTTTGCATATCAAGAGCAGATGACCCAGCTGTTCCACTCTTTAAAGCATCATCAACACTATCTCTTGCATAGTTTGTGATGTTGATGGCTCTTGCGACGTGGAAGATGGATTAAACTTAACTTTTAGAAAAGGGGTTAAACGTTGCTCCTTAAACAATCCACTATTTTGAGTAGCAATATGGTTCTCTTGATTTTTTGTCGACAGGAACTGTGTTTCATGCAGTACACTACATTGATGATCACTGACACTTAAAACCTCACTATTTTTAGTTTTTAGTTCACCACGACAATGTTTGGAACGTTGTTTCGAGCAACGCCAAATAACAGTTCCATTATTTTGGTTCGTTTCAAAATATATGTATATCCTTTATAGTATGCATAAGGCTTACCATACCTAGTTACTGATACTTCCATGTCAACTGTCAAGCATAGACTAAGCTCTAGAAAAGTCAACTTGGTAATAAGAATAATAGTTTAATGTGAGAGCAAATATGGATCCAAAGAGTTGAGGTGAAAGTGGAAGCAAATAAGCAAATATAAGAACCAAGAGTGGGGGAGAAAGTGTTAGCAAAGTGGTAGACCCATTACACAATCATTTCAGAACGACGAATTCTTGTTCAATTTCTTTGATTTCCCAGTCGTGACCGGTATGCCCAGTTTGTTGTATAGCATGCAAGTGCCGAAGCTGTTGAATTAGCTTACTGGGTTTGTTCCAGAATACAAATTTAACAAATGATTTTCAGGTGTAAACAAAGCATTACCATTATCATCATCATCAACATGATCATCATTATGATTATCAACATTATCATCATCACCATCATTACTATTACTATATAGTCCTTTTTGGTCCTCTTGCAATACCACTTCATTTATAGTCTGTGCTGAATTTGATAGTGTTGAAGGTTTCTTGGACGTTGACAACTGTCCTAACATGACTTTTTGAGGACATGATAAGTCCTTTTGAACAAACACTGCAGTATCTTTAGCCGCAATATCGTTTTCTTGAACTTGCTTTTTAGCATTTTGATAATTTTTTGTAAACAGCAACCGTGGTTCGTTTGGAGCACTACATCGATGAACACTCACACTTAAAACCTTTCCATTTTTACTTTTCAGATTGCCTCGATATTTTGTTGACTTCTCTTGTGAGCATCGCCAGAATATTATTCCATTCACATTCTGACGATTATAGTTATAAGAGTAGCCTTGATAGAGTGCACGTTGCCTACCTTTGTTGGTTGTAGTAAGTTCCATAGTAGTAACTGACCTGTCAGTACGATGTTCACACTACAAAGGTTGCAACTGTATTGGTGATGGAGTGACTTACCATAAGCTTATAAATTGGCTTATGTGTTGGCTTTCTTGTGTTGGCTTTTTGTGTTGGCTTTTGGGTTGGCTTTTTGTGTAGGCTTTTGTATTGGCTTTTGTGTTGACTTTGTGTTGGCTTTTGTATTGGCTTTTGTGTTGACTTTGTGTTGGCTTTTGTATTGGCTTTTGTATTGGCTTATTTGACAAGTTATATTTGTCAATGCATTTAGTGGATTCTTTTTTCTTGGTCTTGGAAAGTGTCTGAAAGAGAGGGAATATTTGAAGACTTAGGCTCAGCTTACCTCACCTAACCTAACTGTACCTAACCTAACCTAACTTCACCTAACTTAACCTAACCTAACCTAACTTTCCCTAACCCCACCTAACCTAACTTAACCTAACTTAACCTAGCCTACCTTCACCTAACCTAACCTAACATCACCTAACCTAACCTAATCCAACTTCACATAACATAACCTAACTAACCTAAATTTACCTAACCTAACCTAACTAACCTAAATTTACCTAACCTAACCTTTCAACTCTGAGATGATAATTAAATTCCATGCATAGTCGAGTTGGAACCCAAGACCTCAGGGGTAAAAAACAATTATTTTTGGTGGCTTATTTTGGTAGCTTATTTTGATGGCTAACCTAACCTAACCTAACCTAACCTAACCTCAGCTCACTTGGGATATCACTAGTGAGTGTTCATATACTCCGCTAGGTAAAATGTTAGTAGTTCAGGTAGTGCCTCATATTTAGCGCCAGGTAGTGGAAAGATACTTTTGCGTGTTGCATGTGACTCTTGTAAAGTTTGACCACGTGCAAGACGTGCTTGTATAAGCTCTGTATATAAACTCAATATACAATTAACCAGTAAATGTTCAGAACTAACATGTATAGCCATGTTTAGGGTATATAGGAGACCCTTAGCAAGAAAGGCTGTCTAACCCACTAGTGAACAGCCTTGTCATATGCAGTAAGCACCTGTTGGCAAAAAACAACAATTTGAGATAGCCAACAACATATCCATTAATGTATTTGGACTGGAAGAAGACAACGAACTGTTTTATTTAAATACATTAATGGCTATGTTGTTGGCTTTCTCAAATTGTTGTTTTCTGCCAACAGGTGCATACTGCGTATGACAAGACTGTACACCAGTGAGTTAGACAGCCTTTCTTGCTAAGGGTCTCCTATATACTCTAAACATGGATATACATGTTAGTTCTGAACATTTACTGGTTAATTGTATATTGAGTTTATATACAGAGCTTATACAAGCAATTTTTGCACGCGGTCAAACTTCACAAAAGACACATGCAACACGCAAAAGTATGTTTCCGCTACCTAGCGGTAAATATGAGCTCTACCTGAACTATTAGCATGCTACCTAGCGGAGTATGTGAACACTCACTAGTGATATCCCAAGTGAGCTGAGGTTAGGTTAGGTTAGGTAAAGTCAGGTTAGCCATCAAAATAAGCTACCAAAATAAGCCACCAAAATAATTGGTTTTTACCCCTGAGGTCTTCGGTTCCAGCTCGACTATGCACAGAATTTAATTATCATCTCAGAGTTGAATGGTTAGGTTAGATTAGGTAAATTTAGGTTAGTTAGGTTAGGTTAGGTTAGGTTAGGTGAAAATAGGTTAGGTTAGGTGAAGTTAGGTTAGGTTAGGTTAGGTTAAGTTAGGTTAGGTTAGGTTAGGTGGGGTTAGGGAAAGTTAGGTTAGGTTAGGTGGGGTTAGGGAAAGTTAGGTTAGGTTAGGTTAGGCGAAGTTAGGTTAGGTTAGGTAAAGTAAGGTTAGGTTAGGTGAACTGAGGTTAAGTCTTTCAATATTCCCTCTTTTTAGATACTTTCCAAGACCAAGAGAAATGAATCCAATAAATGCATTGACAAAAATAACTTGTCAAATAAGCCAATACAAAAAAGGCAATACAATAGCCAACACAAAAGCCAAAACAAAGGCCAACACAAAAAGCCAACACAAAAGCCAACAGAAATAGCCAAACCAAAAAAGCCAACACATAAAACAATATATACGTTTATGGTAAGTCACTCCATCCCCAACACCGTTGTAACCTTTGTAGTGTGAACATCGTCTGACAGGTCAGTTACTACTATGGAACTCACTACAACCAACCAAGTTAGGCAACGTGCACTCTATCATGGCTACTCTTATAACTATAATCGTCAGAATATGAATGGAATAATATTCAGGCGATGCTCAGAAGAGAGGTCAAAAAAATGCCGAGGTATTCTGAAAAGTAAAAATGGAAAACATTTAAGTGTGAGTGTTCATCAATGTAGTGCTCCAAACGAACCACGGTTGCTGTTTACAAAAAATAATCAAAATGCTAAAAAGCAAGTTCAAGAAAACGAAAATGCGGCCAATGATTGTGCAGTGTTTGTTCAAAAGGACTTATCATGTCCTCAAAAGGTCATGTTAGGACAGTTGTCAACGTCCAAGAAACATTCAACACTATCAAAGTCAACACAGACTATAAATGAAGTGGTATTGCAAGATGATCAAAAACAACTATATAGTAATAGTAATGATGGTGATAATGATAATGATGATAATGATAATGATGATCATGATGATGATGATGATAATGGTAATGCTTTGTTTACACCTAAAAAATCATTGTTAGATTTGTATACTGGAACAACTCAATAAGTTAATTCAACGGCTTCGGCACTTGCATGCTTTACAACAAGCTGGGCATACCGGTCACGATTGGGTAATAAAAGAAATTTAACAAGAGCTTCGTCGTTCTGAAATGATTGTGTAATGGGTCTACCACTTTGCTAACACTTTCTCCCCCACTCTTGGTTCTTATATTTGCTTATTTGCTTCCACATTCACCTCAACTCTTTGGATCCATATTTGCTCTCACATTAAACTATTATTCTTATTACCAAGTTGACTTTTCTAGAGCTTAGTCTATGCTTGACAGTTGACATGGAAGTATCAGTAACTAGGTATGGTAAGCCTTATGCATACTACACAGGATACTCATATATTTTGAAACGAACCAAAATAATGGAACTGTTATTTGGCGTTGCTCGAAACAACGTTCCAAACATTGTTGTGGTGAACTAAAAACTAAAAATAGTGAGGTTTTAAGTGTCAGTGATCATCAATGTAGTGTACAGCATGAAACACAGTTGCTGTCGACAAAAAATCAAGAAAACCATATTGCTACTCAAAATAGTGGATTGTTTAATGAGCAACGATTAATCCCAGTTCTAAAAGTTATATTTAATCTATCTGCCACGTCGCAAGAGCCTTCATCATCACAAACTATGCAAGAAGTAGTGTTGTTGGTGTTGTTGTTTTAAAGAGTGGAACAGCTGAGTCATCTGCTCTTGATATGCAAAAGGTAGTATTGCAAAAGGATCAAAATGACTAAATAGTAATAACAATAAGGTTTTTATGCCTATAAAACCATTGCGGCTCCCCCAGTTTTTCAAAACAACCGTCAATGGACATTGCTATAATAAGATCTACAACAAGCCTTGTGTTTAGAAACTATAACACACTATCGTAAAGAGAGAAAGAGTTGTATTCAGTGTGCATCTATTGTCATAATAATGTATTCTCTGCAATGTTAAATATTCTGACTTTGTATAAAATAAAACAACATTGTACCATCATTTACATTTATTTACAAACTTTATATACATTTTTTGGTTTCATGATAATATTTTTAAAGACAATACTAAAAACTAAAACATTATTCTATACACATATTTTCATTTTTCTTTCAGTCTATTGTCATCACTTATATGTTCCATTATTATTTCATATTTGTTTTTTATTTATTTAATTAAAACGGACCATACACCTATTATTTTTAAAACCTTCATAAATTAAGTGTACAGGATTTATAGCATTATTCACTTCAATAAAAACACTCTCCGACATATCATTAAACCGTGTATGCAGAAATGTCTCAAAGTTTTCACATACACAAAGTACTCGATCACCATATGCTGTTTCCAATTTCCGAATCTTGATAATGCGAAATGGAATATGCGTTGGTAATTCGCTGAGCTTCCTTGTCACTAAGCCACATGCTTGTCCCACAGCATTCAAAACATTCATTGTAGTAGTCTATAAACAAAACAAAAGCATATCTATTAGACACTACAACAGCTTGTAATAATATTTGGCATATAGGTATTTTGCACTATGCATTGCTAATAAATTATACTATTTATGCAACAAATCCCCAAACTGTAGCAGATACTAATTTCTGCATATAGCACAAGTGTTAACTGCTAATGCACATTTGACACAGGCTATCAAGTGTCCACTAGGCAAAAATACAACACCTAGTTCTTCTTGATGACAAATTTTACATAATTGTTGGTCACACTTTTGTATTTGTTGGTCTATCACATTTTTTACCATCATGTATTTATACTGCGTGTTCTAACTCTAAAGGCACTTTTATCTCTTGTGCAGCAATCTCTTTTTGTTCACAAATAGTGTTCACAAATTCCTGACCTTTAAGCAACACCATGTATCTACAGTTAGGTAACCAACGAGCGTGTTCCACAAAATGGTCATCAGTTATCTGCCAATTCTTTAAAGCAAATCCACAATGAAAACATATTGTTTTATCCCCTTCACCAGTATAAAAATATCCAGCATCACTTAACAGTTTTGTAAGGAGTTTTAATATTAACGGCCAAACATTCTTATACGATTCTAACCGTTTTTTAACAGACCAGTACTCTGGGTGTGCTAGTGCTTTAGTCTTACAAACTCCAAATTTTTCAAAAGCACATGCCAATTCAACACTGTCAATGGCATATGGGCCACATATATCAACACTACCGTTGGCTGGTAATACTTCATTATTATTATTATTATTTATTTGTGATTCAGCAACGTAAGTAGTAGCCAATGGCCTTGTGGTTCAGTAAAATGGATACACTGGTATGTTACCCGCTTGTTTTCCAAACATGTAAGGACAACTAGGAGACCATCGCAAATGGTCTCTAAAGGGATCATCCCCTTCTTCCCAGTGTGAAGGTTCAATACCACAAAACACACAACGCACCACATCTTCTCGGTTCAAGTAATAGAAACCAGCTCCAGCAAGTGTATGTGTTGACAAAAAGCCTACATGCCATGATTAAAATGTTAACCAACGATCATTTTCTGATTTTAAATCCAACCCACATGGTAAACCGACTTGCTCACCTGTCGTATTTGGTAATAACGCCATGTTTTATAATAAAACTTTTTCTTATTTTAAGTTATTAACGTTGAACAAGAGCACGAAGTCATTTTACAGCATAATGTATGCTTGCTCACTGTCTGTTCACTACGTTAATGGCGCATGACCAAACCTAAAATACAAACAAAATAACCCATCACTTAATCAATCAATTAATCAATCAATACTTGTAAATAAAACTTTAACGTTAATTGGCATTAAATAAAAAACACAATCAAAAATATTTAAGAATAAACTGCATGTCGGCACTAACATTAACGCATCTACTTCTTTTTTTTTTATAAAGCTGCAGTCATTTACATCCCCCCTTTAACCAATATATAAATAATGGCATGTAATTTTGTTCAGATTATTATGTTCAAACTAGTGGATATTCGTTGAGTCCCTAGGGAACCACCCATCAGTTGAATTTACATTTTTGTTTAAAAAACTCCAATATAGCCTTGTACTTTCCAGGTCAACAAACAATATGGTCTTTTACCGGTTGCCTATACATAGCCATTAACCAAGAAAGCAATCATCGTCCCAGGCATGTACAGGCAATGAATTTTTTTTGTGTAGGTTTTTTTTAGTAGTGGTAAAATAAGATAGCATTTTTTAAATTAGGCTTACCTGAGTTTTAAATAGTTCACGGTTTGGCAATGGTTTCACTCTAGTGCGTCTCGGGCTTTCAGCGACTGCTTCAGCAGTAAAGCTTTTCTTTGCAACTTTCTAAAAATAAATAAAATTAACCGCCATAAAAACCTAAATTCAGGTCAATACATGCATTTCCTTAAAAACATATCGAACAAAAATAAAACAAGTTAGTTTAAAATATATGTCACCTGGACTTGTACTGGCATTTCGCTGTTTCCTTCTAGTGGGCTCAAAAGTGCAAAGGTTTTCTTCTCTCTCAGACATGTGAGGTGTAACGGTTATCGGCAAAAAGAATTTTTTTAATAAATCATTATTTACCTTATCAATAACTACAAATTTAAGGTTCATTAGCATTACATTATTGAAATAATCATTCATAGTGTAACAGTTTGGCTAGCCCACACTGTTGGGAGATAAATGTAACTGTTTACCTTTGCCTAAGCTATGTTGTTTTAATGGGCGCCAAGACCTCAATGCAATGTTGAAATCTAAATTTGTATTTAACAACGTCTAGCTCTGGCAGAACACCTTCAAGACACTATTCACTCAGATCGTGGTATGATTTGATCATTAACCCAACAAACAATTGTATCAGGAGAAGGAATTGGTCTATATCTAATGCTACCTACTGAAAGCAAAGATTGCATTGTAAAAGAAATGAATTTATTATATAAAACCAGTATAGCAAAATTAATAATAATAATAAGTACAAAATTTAAATTGGAGCGTTGTGATTTGAATATTACCGATAGAAAATTACGTGAAAACGGAGTCTGATAAATTGATTTTACTCTTATTTCCAAGCTATGAAGTTACTGAAATATGAAATGTAAAACAAAGAAAAGTGAGAGATTGCGTATTTCTGCGTCATTTGCACTTACCATTGGAAATTGCCAAGGCATTTCCCTCGTACTTGCTGATGCTGTGAGCTTCCCACAGTCTCCCGGACGTCGTCATCTCCGTCGGAATTTGATGATATTCTGGTAGCTTAGATAATTCTATGGTCCGTACCTCGGACCCAAACACTCGTACAACCGCACTGGTTAAGTTTTGCAAAAGTTAGTCTTCAACTCCACTGAACATCGGAGCGACACGCACTTGCAACCGTACTCCGCAAGTTCTACACAGATAGTCCTCGTTTCACGGCGCGTCGAACGATATATCCACACGTTGGCTCCCCCACCATGGTACCGACATCTAGCTTACGTCGTCTCCCCTGATTGGCTGAGCACGCCGCCAGTTCCCCTCCTCTGCCTCATTACACTCGGCGCGCGAGAGGGAGAAGTCGTTTTCCGTCCCAACAATTCGCCTTTTCTAGACCTTGCGACCCAGCCTTGCGTAATACTTCTCGACAGGAATCAGCTTGTACTTGAAATCCCAGTGAGTCACGTCTCTCGATATACCCTAACTGACGAAAACTCCGTAAAATTCCGTAATCAGATAATTTTCTATGATATCGTCGTTCGTAATAATTTGCTGGATAGCGTTTTCTAAGACATAGAAAACCTATCTGAATGCTAATAATTTTTATAAAATGCTCCGAAAATACCTTAATAATAATTATAATAAATTAATAATAATAATAAATTACCATGAAAAATTCTCTTGGCTGAACAATTTGCCGCGTAAATAAATATAGAATGGCTTCCTACTGACTTATGCCAGTTGCATAAAACCCCTCGAAAAACACGTTACATATTCGCCTCGGATCATCGGATGATTTACCGTGACGACGGTCCATTATCCGATTATCCCAGACACGTTAATAAACCCCATCCAAAATACATATTACATAAACGAAATCACCCTAAATTACAGATATATACACTCATTTTTTTTTTCACGCACTTTGCGTCAAAGTTTGTTGTCACTATGGATTGCACTTTGCAACCAGTCCAATGTTTTACATATGGAATAGTGTTCCACGGATATTTCCGCCTCTCAAATTTCTCTATGTTGGAGAAATAGACATAATTAATGTGTGAGCACTATGTATTTATGATGTCATATCACACGCATTGAAGGTGTTCTGATATATTTATATCACCATAGAACTCCCTAATTTCACTGGAGGTCCCCTCCTTATGGTGACATTTAATTCCACTTATCACTCAGCACACGATCACACTATTGTGGCAGCGCCTCGTGACCATAATACTTAATCTCTCTTTAACGTAGATTAAATTAATATTGACTTCTGAAAAAAAAACAGTAAATGCGCATTACATATAACACCAAATATTTCTGTGCCGTAAGCGCCCTGTCTTGTTAAGTTCCCGTTAACCATATTCTACTTAATACTAGCTCTCAACACAGACCATTTCTCCTCACACAAATAATACCATTGTGCAGATTATCTTAAATTACACACTTACAAATCTTACATGGCGAGGCCGTAAACAGAAATCACGTGTGCTGATATGTATGAGTTTCATGAAGGACTGTCTCGCATTCTGATGGCCCATCTTTTATCTCGTGGACGCCTTAAGCTAACAAGCCCTATACAAGCGCTCCCCCATCTCTTGGAGATAAATGGGAACCCATCAGCGCTGCCAAAATGGCCTTGGTGCATCGAGACAATTTAGTGCTCAACAGCATCCGACAATCCCGTCATATTTCCCTGTACCTTAAAACTCTCATTTACTTACATACTACCCCCCTGTGTGACTTCTGATACGCCTGCCTTAAGACCAGATCCTCCCACGCACCAAATACCACACTTACTCATTTGATAGGCTGGCTCGCCAGCTAAACACACAACACACTCACTTTATGACACATATTTTCGTAGACTATGTATATTATACGTCCCGTATAATCTGTTTCCCTCACTATTCTCCAGCACATATGCTGTTTTGCCAATACGTTTGGAAACTATAAATGGGCCCTCGTAGAGATAAAAGAACTTGGACATGACTTTTTCTAGCTTATTTGACTGTTTCGGCACTCTAAGTAAGACTCTGTCTCCCGGCTCGAATAGGTCAAATTTAGTTTCTTTTTGTTGGCGAATTCTCTTTTGTGCTGACTTAGATAAATTCTGTTTCGCCAACTGGACAATACAATCCATCCCCGGTTGCTTACCCTCATTTAATCCCAACACCCTAGCTAGTTCATTTTGTGGTCTTTTTCCGAAGTGAACTTCGTATGGCGTCAATTTCGTGCTCTCATGCTGGACAGAATTCAGCCAAGTCTCGACCTTGGGAAGATGTCCAACCCAGGCCGCATGCTTGTCATGCACTAGAGTCCGAAAAAGACGAGCCACTTCCCTTAATGGACGCTCTGCAGAATTACCCTGAGGGTACCTTACAGAGGAATGAACGTGTGTTATACCAGCTTCCTGCATACTGGTTCTCCATTTCTTTGCAGTAAACTGTGGTCCACTGTCAGATAGTATCCTGAGAGGAAGGCCAAACTCAGGTACATACTTATTAATGATCAGACGGCTACACGCTAGTCCCGTGGCTTTCCTTAGCGGATATAGCTTGACATTCTTACTAAAAGCGTCAATAACTATAAAAATGTATTCGTAGCCGTACTGTCCTTTAACGATCGGGCCAAATAAATCCACACACAGTAGTTCGCCGGGACTACTGGTGAGAACTGCAGATCTCTCCCCCACTAAATATTTAACTGGATATTTACTCCTTTGACAGGTGTCACACTTAGCTAACATCCTCCTAACATACCTTCCCATTTTACTCCAAATGAAGTCACGACCAATTTCATAGAAGACCTTGGCAGCACCAAAGTGTCCTAATTCCCTATGAATGAACCAAATTAGCTCCTCCCGCAAAGTGGCAGGAACACATATTGCCCACCGATTATTCCTACATTTCCTTGCAAGAAGCCCATCCTGCATCTTGTACGTGAACCGTCCTACTTTCACATACTCTTCTTCACCTATTTCCAACCTAGCCAGTGGCTCCTTTAACTTAACGTCATCACGTTGCTCCACTAGCATATTTCTCAGTGTCTGTAACGATGCCCTGTTGCTACTGTCCACACATGCACATATTAAAATACCGTCCTCTGCTTTAACCAGAGGATAATCCCTACATAAATTAGTGTCCCTCGATAGCATGTCTGCAAGAATGTTATCTTTACCTTTAATATATTTTACTGTGAATTCGTATTCCTGCAGAGCAAGAATCCACCTACTAACTCTGTTAGAACTGAGTTTACAAGTCCTCATATACAGTAATGCATGGTGATCTGTGTGGATCTCAAATTTCCCCCCTACTAAATACATTCTAAATTTCCCTAAACTGAAAACAATACCTAAAAGCTCTAACTCAGTAATCGTGTATCTTTTCTCCGCTGCTGTCAGTCCTCGCGAGGCTAAAGATACAATGCACAGATTACCCTCATCATTTTTCTGACATAATACTCCAGCAATGCCTATATGTGAAGCATCTGTCATAACCACATATTCCTTATCTTTTAACGGATATTTCAGCACTACAGCTTTCTCAAAACCTTCCTTCAGCGCTCTAAAAGCCTGATCATGCTTGGACTCCCACCTCCACCGAGTCCCACTTTTAAGCAATTCCCTGAATGGTTCTACCAACCCTGAGTATTTAAGAACGAACCTCCTGAAAATGTTGCAAATTCCCAGGTAAGTTTTTAACTGTTTAACATTCTGTGGCACCTCTGCGTTAAGTATCTTATTAACCCTACTTTCTTCTGGTGTTACACCTCTACTCGACACTCTATGACCTAAAAATGTCACTTCTGACTGACAGAATGACGACTTAGACAGCTTCAAAGTGAAACCTGCCTGATCTAACTTCAGAAAAGCTATATTTAAATGACGTAGATGCTCCTCAAAACTGCGTGAACTAATTACCATATCATCTATGTAAATGGTTACAAACTCTCCTGTGTCATCCCCTAATGCGATGTTTAAAGCCCTAATTAAAGCTGCTAAACTACTCTTTAACCCATAAGGTGTTCTACAAAATTGATAAAGGTTATATTTATGACTAAAAGCTGTAAATGGTCTATCTTCGTACATAAGTGGCACTTGCCAAAAACTGGAACTCAAATCTACACAAGTGAAATACTTCTTCCCCTCAAATGTTTGCATTAATTCCTCTATTGACATAGATTTCAGCTGATCTGAACTAATTCTACTGTTAACCAAACGAGCGTCTAAACAAATACGAACCGTGCTGTCGGTTTTGGGTACTGTGATCAAAGAATTAACATATGGACTGTTAGAGTGCTCAATAATCCCATCTTCAAGCATCTGGTTAATTTGTGCCTCAACTGCACTCTGATAAGCGAAAGGTACAGGATATCTATGTCCTGTGAATACTGACCTATCAATAACGTTCAATGAATGTGTATAGCAATTGGCCATACCAATGCGATCCTCAAAAACTCTCCTATTACACCATAACACATCATAGAGCCGAACACACTGTTCATCCTCTATATTTCCCTGAAATGCAGCCTCACGTAACGAGTCCTCTAGACTTCCGTTCGTAATCACACTGCCCACAAAACATGGAGAACCCCGCTCTACGGCTGGCGATATCTCATTTAAAGTACAAATCACACCTACAATACTACTCCTCTGAATACGGTCATTGAACGCTACTTCTACTTCAGAATCTCCCCATTTAAATTTCAAACTCCCTACATCATAACATAAGTTACCAGACACTCTACTTAGCCACTCTGAACCCAAGATAACACTGAATACTAAATTTGGAATTACAAGGCAAATCTGCTTCTCTACATGATTATTAATTTTAATGTCTACTAAAACTTGCTTAGAAATTACTTTAGACCTCTTCCCAACAGCTGTGATAACAAAAGTGCTTTTAATTGGCATCTCCTCAAAATTTACTCCAGTTCCTTTCATTTTATCATAAAATGCCCTACTTATGCAACTCTTCATACAACCACTATCAATTAAAACATCTGTGTACGCCTCGGACACGTTAAATTTAACTATGGGGCTCTTACTAACCACTTCCTGAATAATACCTTCATCATTTAGTTCATGTAATAATTCATTTCTTACATTTAGGTCATAGGGTTCCTGTATAATTGTATGGACAGGGCATGCTACAGACTGAGATTCTGACCTTACTTCGCAGCCTGGTTCGCGTTTAAAGAACCGCTACAGCTGGCCGTAGTACTAGTTACTACTGCACTGGTCTGGTTGTTCTGAGTTGTGTTGTCATTGTTTGGCTGTATATTACTACCACTAGGCTGTCCTCTTCCTTGACCCCTATTCTGGTTGTAATTATTGTCGTTATAATTCCTCCCTTGATTTCCCCTGAAATCATTGTTTCTCCCTTGATTTCCCCTGAAATCATTGTTCCTCCCTTGATACTGATTACCATAGCCATTTCCTCTGTTCTGATTTAGCTGATTATTGTTATTTCTATTTTGAGCATTGGCCCCTTCGCCACCGTTCCCTTGAACTTCTTGATGCCTGGCTTCATTAGGCCTATTATTATTATTACCCTGGTTCCGATTGAAATTGTCCTCATAACCCCCTCTCCCTAGTGCATCAAATGTGCTTAACAAATTTTCTACTTGTGATATTGTCTTTACATTCTGGATACAAGCAGCCTCCTTGATCCTATAGGGAAAGTGCCTAAGTAGCAACCTCACCACATCAATTTCCTCCTTCAAGCCATCCAGATATTTACACACTAATACCTGCCCTAAAAAGTATTCGGTCATGGTGGAGCTTCCTTTAGGGTTATATTTACCACACACTACTCCCTCACGATGCTGCGACTGAATAACCTCATTCCAGAACTTTTCACAGAATTTCATTTTAAAATCATTGATATCAGTAATCTTGTCTCTGTAGACAGCAAACCAATTCCTCGTTTCCCCCACAAACACTTGTTCTAAAATTTCAACTACCTGGCACCACTCAATACTACCATTTTCCAACCTCTCCCCGAATTTATTTTCTATAGTGTTCATGAACTCCATTGGGCACCCCTGTCGATTGCTGAACTTACCCAGTTCTACCTCCCTGTGTGTGCTATTCACAAAAACTGGCCTATTCTGACT
Organism: Meconema thalassinum; assembly: GCA_946902985.2. Classification (NCBI taxonomy): domain Eukaryota; kingdom Metazoa; phylum Arthropoda; class Insecta; order Orthoptera; family Tettigoniidae; genus Meconema; species Meconema thalassinum. Next base: position 382,313,856 of record OX336390.1, on the reverse strand, counting down.
ATTTTCTTGCCTGATCCTAGCTTTTAATTTTAATTCTAATTCTGCGATTTTCTCCTCAGCCTTCCTCCCAATACTGTTTACTGTTAATTTAATGTTTCCTTCTGATTCTTCTACTTTATCATATAGCTTTGCTTGTTTCTCCTCAATCTTGCTAATGCTCTCTCTATTACTCTCTCTTAAATCATTTACTTCTGCAACTATTTGTGAGTGGACTTTCTCAATTCTACCCCCCAGCTGTTCCTTAACCTCTTTAGTAGCTTCCTGAATTTTGTCAATTTCTCCCCCCAATTGCTTTTTGACCTGCTGTGTTTCCAGTTGCACTAGTTCTTTTAAATTTTCAGCCTGTGTACTGATTCTAATTTCCAACTCCTCCTGTACTTTTCCTAATTTTCTGTCTACATCTGCAATAATCTCTTTAGCCTTTTCTTCCATCACCCCCCTGATCTCACCTCTAATCAGTTCGAATTTGTCACTCATTTCCCTGCTGTTTTGTTCTAATTTAGCATTTAAAGTTTCAGTACTCTCTCTATATTCCTTACTGTTTTGTTCTAATCTGGCGTTGTTTTGTTCCAGTTTAGCATTTAAAGTTTCAGTACTCTCTCTATTTTCCTTACTGTTTTGTTCTAATCTGGCGTTTAAAGTTTCATTACTCTCTCTATTTTCCCTACTGTTTTGTTCTAATTTAGCACTTAAGGCATCTGTACTTTCTTTATTTTCCCTACTGTTTTGTTCTAATTTAGCATTATTTTGTTCCAGTTTTGCATTGTTTTGTTCTAATTTAGCATTTAAGGCATCACTACTAACTTTGTTCTGATACATAAACTCGAGAAGTAAAGTTTTTAATTCTGGTTGGCCGCCTACACTCCCTGTTTCAGTATCGGGATTTACCTCCGCTACCCCGGTACTACCATCACTCGACATACTGCTCGTATCATCACTCTCCCGTTGATGACCACTACGTAACCTCATCTGTCTTTCTTTCTCATCCCCCATAATGATATACACTGATACAGACAAATAACCCCCAAAATACAGGCACAGAAATATATACCCTTCTCCTTCCACAAATGTTATTAGGTTTTCAGCCCCAAGTTGTCGGCGACAAATGTAATGGGAATTAGTGCCCCATGTTGGTAGCGACAAATGTAACAGTTTGGCTAGCCCACACTGTTGGGAGATAAATGTAACTGTTTACCTTTGCCTAAGCTATGTTGTTTTAATGGGCGCCAAGACCTCAATGCAATGTTGAAATCTAAATTTGTATTTAACAACGTCTAGCTCTGGCAGAACACCTTCAAGACACTATTCACTCAGATCGTGGTATGATTTGATCATTAACCCAACAAACAATTGTATCAGGAGAAGGAATTGGTCTATATCTAATGCTACCTACTGAAAGCAAAGATTGCATTGTAAAAGAAATGAATTTATTATATAAAACCAGTATAGCAAAATTAATAATAATAATAAGTACAAAATTTAAATTGGAGCGTTGTGATTTGAATATTACCGATAGAAAATTACGTGAAAACGGAGTCTGATAAATTGATTTTACTCTTATTTCCAAGCTATGAAGTTACTGAAATATGAAATGTAAAACAAAGAAAAATGAGAGATTGCGTATTTCTGCGTCATTTGCGCTTACCATTGGAAATTGCCAAGGCATTTCCCTCGTACTTGCTGATGCTGTGAGCTTCCCACAGTCTCCTGGACGTCGTCATCTCCGTCGGAATTTGATGATATTCTGGTAGCTTAGATAATTCTATGGTCCGTACCTCGGACCCAAACACTCGTACAACCGCACTGGTTAAGTTTTGCAAAAGTTAGTCTTCAACTCCACTGAACATCGGAGCGACACGCACTTGCAACCGTACTCCGCAAGTTCTACACAGATAGTCCTCGTTTCACGGCGCGTCGAACGATATATCCACACGTTGGCTCCCCCACCATGGTACCGACATCTAGCTTACGTCGTCTCCCCTGATTGGCTGAGCACGCCGCCAGTTCCCCTCCTCTGCCTCATTACACTCGGCGCGCGAGAGGGAGAAGTCGTTTTCCGTCCCAACAATTCGCCTTTTCTAGACCTTGCGACCCAGCCTTGCGTAATACTTCTCGACAGGAATCAGCTTGTACTTGAAATCCCAGTGAGTCACGTCTCTCGATATACCCTAACTGACGAAAACTCCGTAAAATTCCGTAATCAGATAATTTTCTATGATATCGTCGTTCGTAATAATTTGCTGGATAGCGTTTTCTAAGACATAGAAAACCTATCTGAATGCTAATAATTTTTATAAAATGCTCCGAAAATACCTTAATAATAATTATAATAAATTAATAATAATAATAAATTACCATGAAAAATTCTCTTGGCTGAACAATTTGCCGCGTAAATAAATATAGAATGGCTTCCTACTGACTTATGCCAGTTGCATAAAACCCCTCGAAAAACACGTTACAATAGGTACTTACCGAAAACAAAAGGCTTTTTCTTCCACAGCTCTACTGTATACGTCCGTTTGCTAAAATGCCTAGTGCATCACTAACGCAATCCTTATCAGTCTGCTTAGCAACAGAGAGAGTTGCATTTTCTCAGCGTTTTGATCTTGAACTGTTGTCTGTCTCGCACGTGTTTCCACGCCTCCCCACATTCCTTAAGCTTAAGATTCCTGTACCTTATACTAGTTTCATGATTTTAATAAAGAATCAAATTGGCTGCCTCTTATACATCGCCAGTGCGACTGTCCAGGAGCCAACATGGCTGTCTCTGCTTAAACGTCACATCTGCTAGCCACCACGAGGCAAGTAACCTGACACTGCACTTGCTGCCTGCATGCACATTCCTGCCTTATCAGCATCAGCAACAGCTCTGACAAGGCCTCTGGCTAGGTAGAGTATTCAGTCTCCAGCGAGCAGGACTATGTGTGTTAGCAATCAAAACGTATGTGTCTTAAACATTTTACTGCAATAATAATAATCATTAGCAAGCGGCCATTCTGAATACATCACCATGTAAACCATATATTTTCACCACGTCCAAGAATCACTTGGTCATATTCTACAACCGTCTGCTGTGTCAGAAAGCGGTCTCGCTCATCACCGTTGACTAAAACGTTAAAGATCCCCTTCAGGGTAAAGAATTCCTAGTATACATTTTCAAATATTCGCCTCCATCCGTCATAGGAAATATCACAAAACCAACCGTAATAAGCTGTCCCGCCAACCCGCCAAAATAGCAATTCATTTCTTCCGGGCACGGTCCCCCAGATCGCCATGAGGGATTTTCAAATATTAACCTTCTTTCATATGTCATAGGAAAATATCGACAAGCGAACCCTCGTAATGTCGTTCTGCCATACATCGCCCCGTCGAAATAGCCATTTCCTGTATTCACCATGGCCAGTGATAGCCTCGTTGTAACACACGCCTAGCGATACCGGCTCTCTGTCTACACACTCTTTATTTAAAAAATTGAAAAAAAAAACAGGTAAAAAAGGCTTGAAAATGCATAGTTTTTGTCCTAGAGACTTGACATTTATTTTGGAGATAGAGAGTGTAGCGACCTTTCATTGCTATCAAACAAACGTTTTTGTAAAATTCCTAGTTTCCAAAATAGTGACCATTTTTTCAAAATTTATTTTGTTTTGCCCTACAGACTTCAAATTTAGTTTCTGCCTAAAAGCGCTAGGGACCTTTCTTTAACGTCAAACAAAGTTTTTTCTCAAATTCACCGTTTCCAAAATAATGACAAATTCAAAACCAACAATTTCAAAAAAAAATACCAACACACATTCATAGCAAAGAGGACGTCATCCCAACACCAACAACACCTCATTCGTTAAAATCCGACCAGGCGTTCGAGAATTATCGTCAATGTTCGCGAGATAGTAGGCTATCATATTTTTGTCCTACACACTTGAAACTTGCTTTCCTCCTAAAGGATCTTGGGACCTTTCATTAACGTCAAAGAAACTTTTTTCTCAACTCCACCGTTTCCAAAATAGCGCCAATCTAAAAAAAAAAAAAAAAAAAAAAAATATTTTTTAAATTACCTACCCACATTCTTAGCAAAGAGGGCGTCACCCCAACGCCAACAACACCTCGTTCGTTAAAATCCGATCATGCGTTCGGGAGATATCGGCAAAGTTCGAAGAAAAATAGGCTGTGTAGGAGAACTCTCCAATTCACACTACTACCTGCTACTAGATTTTATCCTAGAGACTTGAAATTTATTTTGAGGGTAGAGGGGATAAGGGCCTTTCATTTACGTCACACAAATATTTTTGTTAAGTTCCTAGTTTCCAAAATATATGAATTGCAGAATTGGACTCTTTTCAAAAACATCAAAAATAAATAAGTTGTATTATTAATAATAAAGGACATAAAAACATTCGTTTCAACCATGACACATCGTTCTATCATGTTTGGTTTTTAAACTATCGTCTATTTTCATTTTTTTTAATAATAAACGAGTGGTCCATAGGAAAGAACACGTCAGCCCGAGTCCAACGACATGTCGCATGCCCATGGTTTCATGAAATATATATGAGGGTTCAGCGTAGCCGAGTGGCTCGTGTCACTCGTTAGAACTCCTAGTAGCCCCCTACTAACATTGAAATATCATCAAATTGAAAATAAATCAGAAACGAAGTTTTAAGGACTATGGATACAACATGACTCGGAATGGAGTAAACATTTACAATATCTGAATACTTAACTGAACTCGATGAGCTTGACGTTACGTATTTTGTAAACTTGCACAAGCATGCACACATTAAGAAATACTTACTTTGCTTATTTACATTCATACTTAAGATATGGAGTCATATTTTGGGGTATGTCACCAGATGTACTAAGCACGTTTATGATACAAAAGAGAGCGATTAGAATTATGGCAAATGTAAACACTAGAGAATCATGCAGACCTCTGTTTAAAGATTTAAACATTCTCCCACTGCCCTACATTCATATCTTTGAAAGTATTATGTTTTATAAAAAGAATTTAATGAATAAAGACGTTTTACTTAAAACAAACAATGATGTTCATAGGCATAGCCCAAGACAAAATCAAAACATTCATATTTCACACACACACACACACACACACACACACACACAAGCATATATCAAAAAGGAACTTTTCACACAGGAGTTAAATTATACAATAAACTACCCCAGTATATAAAATTTGCCCCAATAATAAAAACTTTTGAAAGAATGCTGAAAGCTTATCTGCAGTGCCATTGTTTTTACTCTGTAGTGAATATCTTAGTGTATAGGAACGATGAAATCTATTATTTTATGTTACTTTTCTATTTTAATTGTAATACCTAGCTGTAAGTTGTTGTATTTATAGAATTACGTTTTCATATTGTGATAATGGAGTAAGGTGTAAATACGGTAGTTGCCCAATAAGATTGCATCTCTTAAGATCTGTTATTATAATAAGGTATAAATAGTTATTGTATTAGTAATATATACCTGTAAGTTCTTTTATTTTATAGATGTAATTAATGACGTGTCCTATATCAAAAAGTATTGGATACATGTAATTGATCAAATGGATAAACACAATTCTAATCTAATCCCTGGTTTATTTTGGGAAAACCTCAATTGGCAAACCAAAACATTAGATTGACACCATATGCATAATTATATTCCCTTATAAATGAACATAAGCTGAAATTAAAAACAGTGGCTGCATTGTCCTATTAAAATGTGACAATTACATCTGTCACATGTTAATCTTCTGTAAGTCGATGCGCTCTCAACTGTTCCCCTCGTTCTTACCAAGTTATGACTTCTACCTAGTGTCCCCTTGAATGAAGCATGATACAAGACTCTCTTCAGGGAAGTTTCAGTTCATGTTCATGAAGCTGGTAACTTTATATTTTTCCTTTCATGACATCAAGGTGATATAAGGACAGTTTAGTAGAAAGAAGTGAAACAAGATTAAAATAAAACAACTTTAATAACTGATATAGACACAATAATAAATCAAAAACCTCCCATAATGACTCCCTCAAGAACAACGTCAAATATAAATGAAAACCACTCAGCATCAACATATACTGACATTCACATAAGTATTGGATCAGGTCCGAAACTTATCATTTTTGTGTGAGTGCGTGGATGGTAAGATGTAAGCTAGATAGACATGAGTACTACTTATACTAAATACGCTTCCATTAGACCATTCTGCAAGTTGCGTACTCCGTAATTTGTGTAACTAGCTTTGGGTCCTGGGAACTACAAATTAATGGCTAAACAAAATAAATCAATCAACCGACTACTCCACCCTTACAAATGTTATATTACAAACTTCAAAGTGAAGTTACATCAAAGTGTTTCAGCACGCAATAAAGCTGCCTAAAACAGGTCTTATAAGCAAATCTGAGAATCTCAATCGTGACTATCATCTAACACAAGGATCTGGGCCGACCGTTCGTCTCCCTTATATTTTATGACACAGGCATACACAAATGTGCACAAACAAGAATTTACAAATTAATTCAGACAGTCACTAACTGAAAGAAACAACAAAATTATATCAACATAAGCTATGACGTGTGTTTTTGACGTGGAGAACACCCTCATTTAAATCACCAATTTTATTAATTTCCAATCATACAGGCTTATCATTATTTATCTCAAGATCACAGACCTTCGTCACTCGGGCACTAATTGCCACAAATTCTCTTATATTTAATCTGGTCGCGCACGCTAATGGAATACCTCTGTTGAGTTGGCAGCAAACACAAGAGTTGGTAGTGCAGTATCTTTCACATAGTCTATTGATGTCAGTGAGAATTAGTGTAAAAAACAATATGGTGTGTATCGTGTGAATTGTGAACTTTTCCACAACAAATAATAAAATATGTATTCTGGAGGAGTGAAGTGGACCTAACATTATTTGGCGACAGTGACAGGATTCATTCTTAGTAAAAAGCTCCCGTGAAGAAAGAAGATGGAAAGACTCACGAAAGAGAGGACCGTAAAGCGGCGGTTATTTACGCTCTCATACAAACAACTAATGGCGTCGTTAGAAGACGATGAAACTGAAAAGGAAAAACGTCCAAGTGCAACTTGAAATCCTTCAAGAAAAGTATAATGATATCTGACACGTTGCCTACAGACAAAGCTTGGAAAGACTGGACCCATATTTTAGTAATGCTACCCAGAAGATCTGTTTGATCATCCCTTAGATTTACATTTGGAAATGATACAGAGGCTCATTTCAACTTACTTTCTCTATTCACCCAACTATTACAAGTCCAAAGACATTTAAACGAACATAAATACATACAACATATAAAACATTTACAATAAGGTGTGCGTTCCGGACCTAGGGAAGGTACTCACTTCTGAGGGGTACGGTATCTTAATTTCATTTCCCTTGTCATAACTAAACATTCACATACGATCTTTCTAACCGGCAGCTTCTTAAGGTCGACGACAAGATTTGTCTATCAGTGGATATACGGACTCTCATAGGATCAACCACATCTCTTCCAATATAATATTTCATCATACATCTTTCTTCAATACATCTATTCATCATGTTCTTCTTATCGCCTAAGTAAATATGAATTGGTAGTACGCAGTCAATTCCAAAGAAATGCTAACACTGAGTAGCTTGTATGATAAATTAGAGTCGCATCTCAGATCGCTGGAAAGTTTAGGAGTTACTACAGAGAAATGTACTGCAATGCTGTATCCCCTAATTGAATCATCTTTGCCAGAAGACCTATTAAAAGCATGGCAGAGGAATACTTCCTTCAGGTGTGATTACGTATCCAAATATCGTTTGCAGCAGCTCATGGCTTTTCTTCAAAATGAAGTAGTAAGTGAAGAAAGAATTTCTTTGGCTATGGATTACTTTTATTAGCCCATCCCAATGATCTAAGATAAAGGGAGACAAGAAACCAAGGGATGTCATTGAACCAAATATACCTACTGCTTCTGCTTTGTTTGCTGATGTTTCTAAGAGACAGGAGAGTGGTTTTTTTTTAATTTTTAGGGGCAGATGACCTCGTAGTTCCGCCTTTTAACAACAATAACTAACTTACTAACTAGTTTTTTTGTCTTTTTGTCCAGTGTGCATTAAAGCTCAAAAAAAGACTGTAGGGGAGAAAAGGAAAATCTTGACTGATAAACACTGTTGCTTCAATTGTTTAAAGAAGAGCCATGCAAGCAGAGCTTGTAAATCGATTGTCAGATGCATTGTTTGTGGTGGAAAACATGTGGTAGACAAATGCCATGGATCAAAAAACCAGTTTCTAGCCCTAATCTTAAAACACAAAAAGATCCCTTAAGTCTCGCCAAAGAATATATCAATAAGACCAATCTGCAAATAAAACTTGAACCACTCTGTATGCCAGTCAACCCCATTGAATATATACAAGTGACTACAGACCTTACTTTGCTAGGTCTGCAAGAAAGACTCTTCACCACAAGATCTAAAACAACTGGCCCTCTGTACATTAGAAGAAAGATATCCATCTAATCAGTGGCTAAAAATATTTACAGATGGCTCACAAGACAAAGAAAATAGAACTGGAGCAGGAATACATTCATCTCTCTTCTCACTCTACTTCCCAGTAGGCCAAAACAAAACAAACTTTGATGCTGAGATAAGAGCAATTCCACATGCACTCCATCAGTTATTGGGCAGAAACATTGATTATCAAAAATGTGTTATCATTACAGATTCAAAAGCAGCCATCCAAGCCATCTCGTCAAATTACAAGCCCCAAAATAAAGAACTGAAAAAAAAAATTTGTACGATAAAAACCCTTGAAATACTCCACAAACAGATCTCATTTCAGTGGATCCCTTCTCATGTTGGAATAGCAGGAAATGAAGAGGCAGACAGATTAGCAAAAAAGGTACCACACTACAACAACCTGTCAGTCAGACTGATTTTATGTCAGCAAAAAGGATCCTGAAAAATACTATCAAAAACAGGTATGAAGAAATGGCAAAGAAAACAGCAGAAACCAAATTATGGAAAGACATTGATGCTAAATGGGATCAATATAAATTAACACCAAGAAGAGAAGCTGTAGCCTTCTTCAGGCTTAACACTGGCCACGACTGCCTTGCAGCTCATCTGAAACGAATCAACATCCTGAGATCTGAAGATTGCACACTTTGTCACGAACCTGGAAGTAAATTGGATAAGGGGCACCTGCTACATTGCAACAAACTTGATGTGACTGCTAGAATGTCTGGAAACCTCACACAACTCTATTGGAACGCAAGAAAGCTGATGGATTGAAATCCTGGCTAGCCATAGGAAACAACAACATGTGGTATTAATGTGTTATAAGCTCCGTGACAAAGAAAATGAAAGTGTGTCCTAACAGAATTACGAGGGAGACAGGAATTTGGTTCACCAGGATGGCAATAATGTGGATAAGGCTTTAGCTAATGTGTCTTGTTCTCCTGAGGTGTACTTGCAAACCCTGGCAGTTGTCGTTTAAGGAAAGGGTAAACAAAAAAGATACGAGCCATACAGTAGTCGCATATGATGTGATGAAATTGAGATGAAATGTATGTGAAGTCATCTGACATGTTATCCTGCTCGTATACTACACAGCTTGGGCATTCTTAACATGATAATTTACGCTCCGTTTTCATACTGGTAATATGATGAATGTATAGATTGAATTGGAGATATGCTACCGTCACACTTGTTTGAACAAACATCACATATTATATTGTAAATTAAGAGGTGGAATGAAACCATAGTCTCTAGCCTATCTGTAGACTACTAGAAATAATGCTCAATACAATCGAATTTCCCAACTCCTGCTTGGTGCAAAGTATTGTAATTAAAATTAGATAAATCGTAATTTCATGTAGATTCTGTTAAAATGAAGCAGAATCTTATGATGGATATCGTTTAAATCGATAATCTGGTATCAAAAATAATTGCCGGGACTGGGGTTTGAACCCGAGACCTCATGATTCGCAGACACAGGGGCTAGCCACACAGCTATAACAACTTCAAACATTGACATTACAATACAGTTACTTATTTTCACGTGCCGGTAATAATATGGAAGTAATTTTTTATGCTCCATTAATATTTTGCTTTTTTCGATAATGTGTCTGCGTGGAATTGAGTTTTAAATTAGTTATGAATACGCCTACTTGACAGTAAATGGAATTCCTATGAAAGGCTAGCTGAGTTCCCGTATAAAAAATCGATATTTAATAATATTGATCACTGCATTACCGCGATTTGGGTTAATATCTGAATAGCCATTGTGCAGAAACATAATACCGGCTTTGCCGACTAGTTACAATGTTTCATTATTAAAGCATATTATATTTAAATACTGATACGAAGATTTTGAATATGTGGTTTTCGTTTTAATTAGTTGACTCCAGAGTTCGCATGAGCGTTTACCGTTCAGTTTGAAAGTGTTGATCCAAAGTTACTCGGGGAGTAACTATCACTTTTATCCAGAGATTGGAAAAGAGACTCTTAATAAATCATAATTGTTTTCAGCAAATATGATATAATGAATATTTTTACACCAAAGAACGACAACTTGAAGATAATTTACTGTAGGAATATTCTTAATGGCGCCTTCAAACTTTGAAGTAATCTTTATACATTCCACATGGCCGGCAGTGCGTCATGGTACTAATCTTCAACACTTGCGCGCTAGCAGTGCGTCTTACAAACTTCCGTTCGATCCACTTCCGGCCGATCCACTTCCGTCCCATTTTTCAAAATCACTCCCACAAATATATCAAGCAACCGAATGCAAAGATGTTACACATCAGGAAACTAACGAGCTGTCATCGATACCGGGTCTACTAAATCCTACATTGCGCGTGACCTAGCCGAAGAAATAGGGTATCAGTCAATCAGGAAGGAAACGTTAATACATTCCTTGTTTGGAGGGGTATGTTCCCGAGAAGCAAAACATGACTGTTACAGAATAAGTTTAAAGCGATTGGAGGGAAACATATCCAAGGAGCTGGAAGTTTTAAGCCAAGAGATCATTTGTGAAGATGTCCCATATATTAGGAATGGTTCTTGGAGTGAGGAGATAAGGGATCTGAAAATTTGTTTAACTGATGTACGAGAGCGAGGGTCTGTGCAGATTCTGATAGGTACAGTTAAGGTGGGTGAACTCATCACTGGGAGGAAACATCAAATAAAATGTGCCCTGTTTTGGTGGAAACTTCCCTAGGGTTGACACTAAAGGGAAAAATAGTAGGTAGAAGGCCCAAAGGGATTCGGCTTCATTATTAGTGGCATCGTTGTTTTCCAAACATAGAAGAATTTCTGATCTCTGAGACTTAGAAATTCTTGGAATCGCTGACCCTGTTGAGAAAGAATCTATCGTCGAGAGGAATGAGCGTGTTAGATTTAACTTCCTTGAGACTGCAGGACTGAATGTTGATAACAGATATGAAGTGTGTCTGCCTTGGAGTGAACAACATCCACCACTCCCTGACAACAGAGAAATTGTTCAGTACAGATTAGAGAGCACTACAAAGAAACTACAAGCTGAACAACATTATCAGGAGTACATTAACGTCTTGCGAAGTTGGTTGGAGCAAGGAATCATCGAGAGGGTACCTGAAGAAGAACTGAAGAATGGTGAACACTATCTACCTCACCGACCTGTCTTCAAAGAAAACAGCACCACCAAGATCTTGCCTGTTTTTGATGCCTCGGCGAAGCAGAAAAGCGCGCCATCTCTAAACGAATGTATTGAAAAAGGGCCTAACCTTATAGAGCTGATCCCTAGTTCACTGCTGATGTTCAGAGAAAATGAGATTGGTGTAACTGTCGATGTAGAAAAAACATTTCTTCAAATAAGTGTTCATCCTAGAGACCGTGATTTTCTGAGATTCCTTTGGTGGGAAGAGGAAAGAACAGGGAAGATAGAAGTGTTCCGTCACAATAGAGTTGTCTTTGGACTTGCATGTTCTCCGTTCCTATTGTCAGCAACCATCAAACTCCACGTGAACGAGTTGAAGAGACAAACAGTCGATAATAGTTCCTACTCAACTTCAACAATAGAAAGATTGGAAGAATGTTTTTATGTGGATAACTGTGCAGTACTATTAGTGTTAACAACAGAAATGACCTTCATTCATTCATGCGAGAAGCAAGCATAATAATGGATAGCGCATCTTTCAATCTCCGAGGGTGGGAGTATTCTAAGGATGCTACAGCTGAAAATCTTACTCTTGTGCTAGGGCTCATTTGGAATAAAGGAGAAAATAACATGGAACTGAATCTAACTCATGTTAACGATTTCAAATATGATGTAATCACCAAAAGAGCTATACTAGGAGCTACACATAAGGTGTTTGACCCTATTGTCTTCTCATGCCCGGTATTTCTCTGCCCAAAATTAATCTTGCAAGAACTATGGGCCACTGAGTTGGGATGGGACACCGAAGTAGACGAAACAACAAAGAGAAGATTCATAAACTGGTTGGCAGAACTACCTCAGCTGTCTGAGATTAAGATTCCTAGATGTTTGATCGGTAGTGTCCAGTCGGTTGAAGAAATATCTCTTCACGTGTTCTGCGACGCCAGTCAAACTGCGTATGCTGCAGTTATATTCTTGCGAATACAGAGGATTGACAATATAGAGCTGCGATTCGTACAAGCCAAGACAAGAGTGGCACCCAAGAAGAGTATCACCATACCACGCCTGGAATTATTAGCAGCTACAATAGAGGTTCGACTAGTGACGTCAGTATTGCCAACATTAACTGCAAAAGAAATCGTTACTTATTATTGGAGAGACTCGTCGACAGTGTTGTCCTGGATCAAGTTACAGTAAATGAACATTGGGGGACCTTCGTGTGGAACAGAATGCAAGAAATTCGAAGACTGTCCAGAATAGAACAGTGGCGACATGTTCCAGGAACCATGAATCCGGCTGACCTGGCATCAAGGGGATGTAACACAAAACAGTTACTTCAGCAGAGATGGTGGGAAAGGCCAAAATGGCTAAACCAATCCACTACACAATGGCCTAGCTCAGAAATTGCAACAAACGATGATGAAGTCTTCCAAGAAAGAAAAAAGAAAGTCAACACTATGACAGTGTTAGAAGACAAGTCCAATACCCAAGAATGCGACCTTGATTATTTCTCAAGTTTCCGGAGAACATTTCGTATGATAGGATGGATCTTGAGGTTTCTGTACCATTGCCGACAGAAAAATAATACGAGAAGAACTGCCAAACTATCCGCTGAAGAAACCCCTGAAGCAGAAAAAGTCGTGATGAAGTTCATACAAAAGGAGTGTTTTGTTGGTGAAAAGGATGAAAGATTCAACTCACTGTGTGTTTTCATGGATGATAAGGGAGTGATGAGACTGAAAAGAAAAATTATATCGCGCAAAGATGATTATGCTTTTCGTTGTCCTACTATCCTTCCTGTGAAGCATACAACAGTTCACGCTCTCATTAGGGAGAAGCACAAAGAATTATGTCATGCTGGAACTCAGATTCTGCTCAGCGGGCTCAGACAGAAATATTGGATCCTTGGAAGAAGGAGAACGGTGAAGGGTGCAATCAAAATATGTGTTGTCTGCAGAAGGTACCATGGAAAACATCTTGAAGCAGAACAGTAGTGGAGTGATGGCGCTTCCAAGCCACTCTAAAACCCTCCTTGCCCCACTACTAAGCCTCAGCCATGTTAAATATTTCTCGAACGCGTGGTCCGATTTTGACAAATGAGGTATCGTTGGACTCGGGCTGACGTCCTCTTTGCTATGGACCACTTGTTATATTTTTCAAATTTTTTTTGATTTTTTTTGTTTTCGAAAATAGGTAATAGTTTGAAAACCAAAAATGATAGAACGTTGTGCCATGGCTCAAACGAATGGTCTTTATGACCTTTATTTTCTATAATAAAAATATTTTACTTTTTATGTTTTTTTGAAAACACTCGAATTTTGAAAATCCTATATTTTGGAAACTAGGAACTCTACAAAAAAAATTGTTTGACGTAAATCAATGGTCCCTACCCCCTCTACCCCCAAAATAAATTTCAAGTCTCTAGAGAAAAAAAATGTGTGTAGTAGTGTGGTAAGGACAGAGCTGCTCCACTTAGCAAGTGGTGAGCCCCTGCGACCTTGGAATGGAAGGAGTCATGCTAGGAAGGCGTGCTTGGATTCGTTTTTTTCGTCTCGTTGTGCTCTTTACGGGAATGTCGGTGTCGAAAAGATGAAAATTTGGAAACAAGGTTCTTTTGGGGGAAAACCATGATTTTGAACTTTTTGCTATATTTCGCGAACCAATCATGCTAGAGGCATGAACGAGGGGTCCAAGGACTCGGGCTGACGTTCTCTTTGCTATGGACCACACGTTATATTTTAAAAAAAATTTGGAAACTCGATTTTGGGGGTAAACATGTGTTTTTTGTGATTTTTGCCGATATGTCACGAACCAATAACGCTAGAGACGTGTACGAGGTGTCCTAGCACTCGGGCTAACGCCCCCTTTCAAATGTGGTAGATTTTTTTTTCCAAAAAAAAATCACAAAGGGCCTAACGCCATACAAGTTGAAAAAAACTGTTTTTTTTTCTTTACCTGTTTATAATGTCCATGAAGCGTGGTGGTTGAGAGAGACGATACGGCTGTGTGTGTGTGTGTGTGTGTGTGTGTGTGTTTTTCAACGAACCTATCGCTAACCACAAGGACCATGCTTAATAGAACAGTCGCTATTTCGGCTGGTCGGTGTATGACAGAACGAGCATGCGTTTTTCTGATATTTTACCTTTAACGTGTAAACGGTGATGAGAACTTGATTCTATGTTGGTCGAAGCGAGTACCGAAAACAAACGAGCAGGAGGTGAAGGTCATTTGAGCTTATTGGAAGGCTCCGATCTGACTTGACAACAGGTGACGCTTGAAGTTGAAATAATCTGACCATCGTGGTGGCAGGGGAGTGCGAAAGGCATGCACACACGTGTGAGATGGCATGTACGCTAAACCAGTCACATCCTGTCTTGCTTCGTACGTGACAAAATGCAAGTTCAGGTGAAATTTGATCTACCGCAGGTGTTCATTTTAGACGTCATCTGTCCACGTGCATCCTGTTTTGCTTCGTACGTGACAAAATGCAAGTTCATGTGAAATTTGATCCGGCACAGGTGTTCGCTTGAGTGTTATCTGTCCACGTGCACGATAAGAGAATGTTCAAAGCGTGGGAAAAAAAAGATTATACATGCAATGTGATATATAAAGACACGTCGCTGACATTTCCACTCGCACTTATGTGACTACTTTTGAACACGCTACAGCGTTGTGTGAAACACTTGGCCTTGTTTAACAGTTTTGGTGTTGGTGGAAAATACTTAACCTTGTTGTGGGGTAGGTATATATTTATTCATTTATATATTTATTGATTTTTTATAAATACATGCAATTATTTATTGATTAGGTAATTAATGATTTTATTTATTTATTTATTTGTTTGCAGATAATCGGTATAGCCTACTTGTCGTGTGTGTGTGTGTGTGAACGATATTAAAGAAAGAGAAAGGCAGACAGATTGAAAAGAAAACCATTTCCACACTAGCCCACGAGACGGGAATATAGCAAAGCATTACTCGTTAAGGTGAGATTTGTTTTATTATATAATATAACCTGTTTGATTTTGTTTTGTTTATGAAATGCATAAACTATATGGAATGGATATACTTATGGTGGTTTATTTTATTTCTTTTTAGAGTGTTGGAAAACGCTTGACCTTTGTTAATAACCAGGAACGTGTGTGTTTGGGACCATTGTCAAGCAGTCTACAGATGAAAACTCAGGTGAGAGTGTTCTTTCTAAAATAATGTCATTTGCTACTGCTACCGATAGCCTAACTTGGGAACCTCTAAACAGTTGTTTCAAATCACGTGTGTGCTCTGGCCGCGTAGTCAATGTTAGAAAAAGTTTGATTCCCAAAGAATTTTTACAATCTTGTTTTGAAATTTTTAAAATTGAAATTTGCACAGCGCAAAGGTTGCATACGGCTTTAAAGGTGAATACAGAACTGGTGTGCGATTTCATATATAAAAAGAAGGATGTAGAGCATAAAGACACATTTTATATTTGTAGTAAAATGCAAGAGCTATTCATAGCCCATAATTTGGAACAGTGGTATGAAACCCACGTGGTGAATGCCTTGCTATCAAAATTTGATAAACTGCAACAAGGACCGAGTGGTCTAGCCTTAGACAAAATTCATCATTTGCAAATCAACATTTGTCATTTCAACCCGTTGAATGCTGGGTCTAGCTATATTAAAACACCGCCAGCAATAGCTTCGAAAAATGCTGTGGTGAATATTGAGAACCATGACAATGATTGCTTTCTGTGGGCTGTGGCTGCGTACTTGCAGCCGGTACAACATCATGGTTGTCGACCGGGGAAGTACAAGGCCAAGTTTGAAGAATTGAAACAAACTTTAAATTTAACTCGAGTATCGTTCCCTATGGACTTAACCGAGATCCATAGGTTTGAACAAGATAACCAGGACTTTTCGTTCATGGTGTATGGCCTTAATGGTGATGAGATTGTGGGTCCTCTTTATGCCACAAAAGAACCGAAACGACACCACATTCATCTTTTATATTTATCTGTAGGAGAGGTGAATCACTATTGCCTGATTAAAAGCTTGAGTAGATTGCTAAGCAGACAAGTGTCTAAGCACACTGGTGTAAAACATATTTGTGATCGTTGCTTGCAATATTTTACAACCCCCATGCTCTTAGAACGTCATAGGGTAGATTGTGTTTCTCAGGAAGCAGTGAGATAGATATTGCCACAAGGGGACAAGGCTGTGTTAAAGTTTAAGGACATTCACAAGCGTGACACTGTTCCCTATGTGGTATATGCAGATTTCGAAGCTCTCACTACACCCATGGCGGGATGTGAACCAGATCCCACCATCAGCTCAACCACACCCATTCAAAAACATGAACCTTTTGCCATTGGATTTAATGTGGTGTGTGCCCATGACCCCACGCAATCCGTTTACAAATACCGTGAGGGGCCAGATTGTGCTAAATGGTTCTTGGATGAACTTGTCAAGTTGGCCGACCATGTACAGGAATTACTAGACCACCCAGTACCCATGAGCCTATCTCCAGAACAACAGCAGCAGTATGAGCATGCCACGACATGCCATATTTGCGAAAAGCCTATTTTAAGTGGAGAGGAAAAAGTCAGAGACCACTCGCATTTTACAGGGGAGTTTCGTGGAGCTGCGCATAGTAAATGCAACTTGAACTTTCCAGCTCCTCGTTTCATCAGTGTCTTTTTCCACAATCTGGCAAATTATGACATTCAGTTTTTGATTCGTGAATTGGGTCATGTCAACAAGGGCTCGTTTACCATTATTCCCCAAAACCATGAGCGTTTTACGGCCCTGACATGGTGGTTGGGCGACTTTAGCATTCGATTTTTGGATTCCTTTAAGTTTATGGCATCCTCGCTAGACAGCCTTGTGAATGGCTTGAATGAGGAGGAATTAAAAAATACTAGAATGCATTTTAATGATCCTGAGCAATTTCAATTGTGCATTCGGAAAGGTATATTCCCGTATGATTTCTGCAACAGCTGGGACGTGTTAAAGCAAAGAAAACTCCCTCCACAAGAGAAATTTTACTCGAAACTAACACGCAGTACCGTTTCCGATGAAGACTATGCGCATGCATGTCAAGTTTGGCGAGTGTTTGGCATGAACACGCTAAGTGAATATGCTTTGCATTACCTAAAACTGGATGTATTGCTGCTCACTGATGTGTTTGAAAAATTCCGTAACTTGTGTCAACACATTTACGGTCTTGACCCGGCTCACTATTATACAAGTCCTGGACTCTCGTTTGATGCCGCTTTGAAATACACTCAAGTGGAATTGGATTTACTCACTGACGTAGACATGGTTCTATTTTTTGAAAAGGGCATTCGTGGCGGCTTTGTGTCGCTCAACCAACGCCATGCTGAAGCGAACAATGTCTACATGCCTGATTATTCACCGGACAAACAAGAATCGTACTTAATGTACTATGACGTGAATAATTTGTACGGTTACGCCATGAGTCAGCCTTTGCCCAATGGGAAGTTTGCTTGGCTGACAGACAAACAAGTGTCAGAATTTGATGTGAACATGGCTAGCCAAGAAACAGGCCGTGGATATGTGCTAGAAGTGGATATTGAATATCCCTCATCCTTGTATGATGAACATGCCGATTTCCCATTCTGCCTTGAGCAAATGGTTCCCCCTGACAGTAAAGTGAAAACTGAAAAACTCATGGGCACACTTTACAACAAAAATCGGTACGTGCTACATATCCAAATGTTGGTGCAATGCCTCGCCCAAGGCTTGGTGTTGAAGAAAGTCCACAGGGGTATTTCTTTTGCTCAAAAAGCATGGCTTGAGCCATACATGCGACTCAACACAGAGCACCGACAAATGGCAACACAGCAGTTTGAAATTAATTTTTTTTAATTAATGAACAACTGCATCTATGGCAAGTCCATGGAGAATGTCCGCAAATACCGTGACATTAAATTGGTGAATGTCTGGGAGGGGCAGTGGGGTGCCCGGCGGTACATTGCCAAGCCAAATTTCAAATCGATCAAAATTATCGATGAGGATTTGGCTACTATTGAAATGAGTAAGACCAGCGTGACCATGGATAAGCCCATTTACTTGGGTCAAGTCATTTTAGACTTTTCTAAATCGGTCATGTATCGATTCCACTATGAGTTTGCCAAACGCTATTTTGAGGACGTCTCTCTTTTGTATATGGACACGGACTCATTCATTTACCACATTCGCCACTGCAATCTCTATGACGTCATGAGGCAACATAGTGACTGGTTCGACACTTCTTGCTATAGTGCTGACAACGTGTTTCAGCTGCCCATAAAGAACAAGAAGGAAATGGGCGTTTTAAAAGATGAATGCGGTGATTCCATTATGACGGAATTCGTAGGTTTGGCTTCGAAAATGTATGCTTATCGCACACTCGACTCTAAGGAAGCCAAAAGAGTAAAAGGTGTAGGTAGAGCAGTGGTAAAATCGCTACGTGTAGACGATTACTTAGCGGTTTTACGCACTGGCAAAGCTATGTCTCATACACAGTGCAGGATACAATCCAGCAACCATCATTTGTATCTTGTGGAACAGAGAAAACGCACCCTCGCCTCCATGGATAACAAGCGTGTGTGGGCTGATGACCTGCTCACTAGCCTGCCCTGGGGTTATGATCGCAACGAGGAGGAGGTGTGATTTCACTGTTTAATCGTTTATGGGACATAGCTTTATGTAACTTGTAGATTTAGTATTTTGTAAATATTGGTTTCTGCCATTGTAAATAGTAGATTTTGTAAATAGTGGCAATCCACTTGGATCTTTTGCTCTTAAAACGTTCTATGCAACCTTATTTTTTTAATTTTTTTTGATTGGTAAATAGTGTGATTCTTTTAACGCTGTACAAAGTTGAGTTTTTTTGTAAATATGAAATAAGTAAGATTTTTAGTAACTTTAATAACTAGTATTTAATTATTTTTCGTAATGTAAATGATAAACTAAAAAGTTCTTTTGGAATGAGTGTGCATGTCGAGAATGTGCTTTTGGGAATAAATAAAGTGGTTGTGTTTGTTTCCAAAGACAAGTGTGAATGTATGAGTGGAGAGAGAAAACTCATGTATATGGTTGACCAGAGCAAACACGTTGAGGTAGGGTGGGGGGTGGGGAGGGGGTAAATGCTCACTTATATACTCATTTTGTTTTAAATAGTTTCGTTTTTTCATTGAAATGTGGCAGTCAAAAGACATTATTTTTGTAAAAACAGTCTTACCTGCAGTAGTCGTAGACCTCGACGTTTCTCCAAACACACATCAACACATTGCAGTATTATCAAGGTCAAGCACTCGCATCAACATCATTGTCAAATCTCAACTTTCGACATACACCAAATGGAAAAAATATGAAAACAGCAAAATGGAAATTCCATGTTTCCATATCACCAAAACAGCAAAACTTAAAACGAACATTTTTAAAAACTGGAAATGGCCATGTGTGAAATTTGAAAATTCAAAAACTTCAAACGGACATTGATTAAAATGTGTCATCAGCAAAATGGAAAAATCCATATCATCAAAAACGTTAAACTTGAAACGAACGTTTTCAAAAAACTGTAAATTGCAAAATGATAAATGACAGTGTGTGGAATTCATCATGTGTGAAATGTGTAAAATGAAAAAATCAGCCATCAACATCACGATTTCTTAAAATTAAAAATAACAAAACATCGTGCTCTGGAAAACTTTTGTTTTTATTTCATAGTCATAGTGAATTGACAAAAGAAAAATAGAATACAAACAAATCCCAATTCCTCACTCCTCAATGTTTATGTCCATGCATCATCAACTTTCCTTTCATAGCACTCATGACAATCAGGGCTGCCATTCTTTCACCCACTGAGGCATCATTGGATGTGAAACGTTGTTTAGCTTTCTTCAATAACAATTTATCTGCCACATGTCTTAAACCAGGATGACTATGGCGATAAGAAAGGTCATGTTCCTTGCATGCTTGATCCAAAAGATTAATGGGTATATCACTACGTTGTAAACGTTTTTCGAGACGAGTTCCAGGGCCACAAAAACGATAACCTGGAAGATGGATTTCGAAAGGTAAGTATTGAATCACTTTGTCAATGACGCCATTGCCAGTACAGGTCTGGCATATCCTTTTCCATCGATGGTAAGAAGGTTTGGTCTTCCTCCTCCTCTGTGGACGATGTTTGTGTTTGTTGTTGTTGTTGCTTTTTCTCGCCATGACACCCGTGGAATGATTCAACAAAGTCTTTACATGGACTTTTATGACCGTGATACAGTTTCACTAGCTGGCAAGTCGCACACTGACGCATAGACGGTATTTTTGCCATGGCCACTTGCTTATGGTGATCGTAATCCGTACAGGGTTGCAATTCACTCAACACAGGGTCTTGAGTCCATGATTTTGGTACATGTTGCCAGATTTCTTTCACTGCGTTGGCGGCCACATAATAAATGAACGACTTGGGCAGCGCCAAGAGTTCCTCTTTGGTAAAACTGTCTAGTTTCTTTTTGCACACAAAGAACTTGCCGATGGCTTTGTCCGTAGCATTGCCTTTCTCCATGGTATCACGTGCTGTAGATGTTTACACGTCGCTTGTAGAAATCTCACTGACGTCATTCACAGGTAAATCTTGAGTTATAATTTTGTTCAACAACTCCCAGCAGGCATGAGTGGTTAACCAATGAAAGAGATGCCACGCATGCGATAGGGCTGTATGGGTAATGTTGCCACAGGAACAAGTATCCATGAGCGTTTGCAGGGAGGGGCAGCCCAACTCCATGAGGTCGATACATTGGCAGTAAGACGCCAAAAATGGTTGCAACCATTGACGTTTTTCATTACCTTTCACAAATACCACATTGGCCGAGGACAAGTGTGCTTTCATAACCACATCCAAACATTTATAGGAAATGGTTCCCTGATTCCAGTCTAGTTGCCTATGATTTTCAATCCACTGGGTTTGTTTACGGTCTTTTTCACACAACAAATCAAAAGCATGGGGTGGTTTAAATAGCAAATGCGTAGCTTGCGATATCCAAAACGTGGTACAATCGATCATGGCCACTTGTTTAAATATAAATTTGTTGTCACCAATTTTAAACCCTTGGCAATCCACAATGAGTGTGCGCAACATGTTGACGCTTGCCTGGACCAAGTTCAACTGACGACTGACGGACGATCAGGTGTGATCATGACATAGACTTACCTGCCATGCTAGTTTCAAAATTGAGGTTAGGGTAGGACAGGGGGACATGCAAAAATAAGAATGTAAGAATTACATCATCATTTTATTATCATAACACGTCTTACAGGCTTTTCTCATTTTAGGATAAGGACGATAGCAACTGATACAACAATATAGTCTCTTGTGTTTGTAACGTCCATAACACCGATGATGTCCCAATGTCTCTAAACTAGGCGTTTTTGATGGTGATCTGCTCACCGAAGCACCATGGATACCATACGGCCCACATGTATCGTAACTTGTTTTTTTTTCATCACCCAGAGACACAAGCGAGGGATAGCTTGAATGACAGGGTATATTTCCCACTTTCATTCTGCACAGGTAGGGGCAGGTGGGTGACCAGCGCTGATGTTCCTGCATGGGTTCATCGCCCTCCTGCCATTGGTCTATGATGATGGGACAAAAGGCACATTTCACTTCATCTCTCGTTTTTAAATAGTAGAATCCAGCAGCCGCCAAGGCTTGAGGGTTTATGAAAGGCACTGGCCACGTGGCAAAAGTCTTGAAACGTTGTTCCTCAGAGTTTACATTCATGGATGTGACGTCTCTTGAGGCTTTAAAGCAAGACATGACTGAGTGGCTTGACGTGGGATGACCTGTTATTTATACACTCGTCACTTGGTTGGACAGTGGATAATAGTTGACTTGTTTGTGATGAATAATCAGACAGTAGGCCGTCGTATTGGCTGGTACATTGTCATGCGTTTCAAAATCTAGTCGAATGTCGATATTGGATGGCTTGACAGACTCTTCCAGGTAAGAACAGTCAAAAACAATCAGTGGTGCTCTTGCCTTAAACGCTTGGGGTAGTAGCATGGGGCCGTTCTCTTTTTGATAATATGACCATCGAAATTTAGAAAACAAGTCGTACAGGGGGCCAAACTTATTTTTTGAAAAATCCAAATCCAGTCCTTCATAGGGAAACACAGCTCCGTTGAGGAAAAGACGTGCATTTCTCAATTGCAGGTGATCAAATTGCGAGGCATCTTTGGTTTGTTGATACTTGCGATTCGTTTGAAAACCCACGATCAGGTAGAGAGGTCTCTCTGTATAGCGAGCTGTTTTTACAGACCAACTGTGTGTGTTGGTGGTGGGCAATAGCGGATACTCATGGAGTGCCCAGCTTCTAAATTCCATGGGTAGAGGCATATCTCTCTTTACCATTTTGAGTATGTCCAGTTTTTTGCTATCGTTAAGGGTCACATGAGGCACTTTCCATAGCAAGCGTTGTAGTTGAATTTTTGAATCGATGGGGGCATTGTCGGCTCCCTTGAGTGCATTATTATCACTCCTGTCTCTCACCAGATAAAGCACTTGCCTTGCGTTAACCACAATGCGTTG
Source organism: Meconema thalassinum (assembly GCA_946902985.2). NCBI lineage: Eukaryota > Metazoa > Arthropoda > Insecta > Orthoptera > Tettigoniidae > Meconema > Meconema thalassinum. The sequence goes on along the minus strand of OX336390.1, from coordinate 382,290,650 downwards.
GTGATCTTCAGCAAAGCCTAGAATCAGTTTAAGAGGTAAATATCCAGTAAAGGTCCCATCAGTGTGTACCATCCAGTCATTGGTCGAGTCAGGACACCAACCTGCCATGCAAAGTGTTTTACCTTCTTCCTCACTATAAGAGGGGTATAGTTTCATGACACTGGAAATGCCCACATTTCGAGTGCTATCCACCACGATATCGTTAATGACATAACGTACTTCAGAAAACAGAAAGGCTAAACCATGGTTGGCCAACTTGGATGTGGTAGGTGTAGAGCCATCGGCTTTGGTGAGCCGACCTTCAATCTTAATGACACTTTCATGCGGTAGGGTGTAAATATCTTGGTTGTTGATAACAAATTGAATTTCATCATTGTTATTGAGTCCAGGTGTTTGAGCTTGATAGGAATGGAGATCAATTCTTACCACTCCTGGTTGCTCCTCGATGCGGTTCGCTATCTCTAGGATAGAATTCATCATGAGGGTTGACGTGGTAACCCAAATACTGTAAAATCTGCTTGTTCTGAGATGTTAACGTGTATTCACGTGGCAAACAACTAACACCATTCCTAGACGGTGTTGTTGCTTTATACACAAACTTCATAGTGGCTTTAGCACCAACTTGTAAGTCACTGGTGTGGTAGAATCTAGATCAATGAGTTGTTGATCTCTATTGATCAGTCTTAATGTTATATTACTAATACTATCAACAGCCACAGCATGAAAAAGCACCACTGGAGGGTTTTCACGAATAATATAGCCATTGGGCGATGTCACAATAAAGTCATAAAGTGAATGCGATGGTTCTTGATTGGTGTACACTTGGCTAATAATATTACACGTCACCGACACATGATGGTCCTCAATGAATTTCACTTCATGGTCTGATTCATGTTTTTTGTTGGGCTCCAACACACGTGGTTTAAATCCTAGTAATGGACCAATGGAATCGGGGTGTGTTTTAAAGTCAATGTTGAATGAGGAGAAAATACTGCAGCGATGAGTGTTGGTATTGCCTACGAGTTCAAACTTGTGCGTTCCGTCGAGAAATGACTTTAAACCATATTGATTGATCAACACCACATAAATGTGTTCATAAATGTCATCGATCGTGTATCCACCAGAGTTCAAGGTGAGCACAGAATCATCATAGTAAAACTTGTTGTTCACATTTTCACGTATGTTGTATATTCGATTGTACGTTTCAAGAGAAACAAGTCCTAAACCATAGGGTTTTTCACTCAATTCGATAGGCGGGTAAAAGTCTAGGCTGACTTCAGGTCCACGTCCATGCACTGTAAACGTTTTACTTTCTGCCGACATACTGGTGGCGTTTTTGCTTATGCTGCGTCTTATATAAAAAAATTAAACACAAACGTCCACACTGTTGGCTGTTAAACGTTTGCTCTCGTTTCACATTATAATATATCTTGATCCTGTTTCCAAAATAGGTCACTAGTTCCATGGGCGGGGGCAAATTCCCAAAACTGTCAAAGTACCATACCGTGGATCCCTCTTTGACATAAGCTACATAATGCGTTCCTGGTCCTCGGTGATCATCCAAATTGACAACAGCACATTCCTGTTTCCAGGGTCGTGGGGGTAATTGGTTTCGCATAAACACACCTCGAAAATGAGAAAGCTTTAGTTGTTTAGCATAGCTTTCCACTTGTTCATGCGTCACGGCATGTGTTGCTTAATTTTTTATTATTATTTCGAAATGGTGAAATCCCAAATCCTTGTTGATAAAAGGCTGGCTTTAAATTGGCATTTCTAGCCCCCATGGCAATCGCTTCCATCGTTTCATTGTGTCGCTGACTTTCTTTGAGTTGTTGCTTGCCCTGCTGCGCGGCTTTAATGGTTTTTGCCACTGCACTGGCACCGCCCAAAAGTGAGCCCAGAGCAGCCAACCCGGCAAATAATGCAGGTAAAAATCCCGCTCGTTTGGGGACGGGAATCACTCGCCCTTGGTTTGAAACCTGTCGCCGACGTTTTGGAATAACCTGTCTCTGTGCTGCTCGAAGGGCTTTCCTTGTGGTCAATACATTATTATTTCTTTTTTTCTTTCGCAAGGGCTTGTCCTCGAATGTTGAAAACCCTGGCTTTGCCAAGGACAAAGTCCTTTTTTTAGTCTTTCTCACTGCATACCTTTGTTTCACCATGATGATAATGACCAACAACCTTTCACACGAAAGTTTAAATCACAACTAACGTCAGATGGTTATTTCATGGCTGTATATTCCAATTCCACATAAAGTGGGAAATCGTTTATGGTTTTCCCCGCTTGCTTTTCATCCCATGTCAACATGAGATGAAGGGATAATTCGTCACCTGCATTGACCATTTCATGGTCATGGACCAACATCCTATGACCATTTATCTTTATTTGTAAATGGTTCTCATCAGGTATGGCATATTTGATGTGAATGGTTCCATCATAGTGTAATCGATAGTGGCTTAAACCCGAAGCAAGCACATAGGTCAAGTGCTGATCATGGACTAGCGGTAAATGGTTTCTGTCATTCACAGGTTTTTCATTTGTCAGATACACTAAAAACACAGATGGGATAAATTTATAAAGCCTTTTCATTTCGTGGGTCACGTAACGCTTGGTACAAACATCGTCTTCGTCTTGTGGGTCTTCCACGTGAATAATCCGATGGTGATTAGCGCTATAGCCATTCACCATAAGCTGGGGGACTTTGTCATAAAACTCATACACTTTGTTATCCACATACTTTTTCGTAGTAACGTCTGTAGACACTTGAGGATGTTTTACATGGGTTAACCGCTTTCCCTTAAAGTCATAATCTCCCTGTTTTGTGCGTGGCACTACTGACCTATCCACATAGTGTTTATTAGCAGGATCTGTTTCCTGTTTAGGATCATGTATGAGGACAGGCCTAGCTTTGGCCATCAACGCACGTCCAAAGACATCCATCGTCAACCTGTAGTACCAGTCTACTGTTTCTATGACAAGGTTCGGTGTCCTGTATATAGACAGCCGGCTAGCCTGTCTAAGCCTTAGTTGACATGAAGATTATTAAGCAGCAAGAGTCATTCCCCGTGGGGGACATGGTTTCCCATCTCTGTCCCACATCACGTGAACAACGCCATGGTTCACTGTTTCCATCTTCCATTCGCTGCATCATTGTGGGGCCTTCCGGCTGTGGAAAGACTAATATTTTGCTAACGCTCATTACAGCGCCCAATGGTCTGCGTTTTCAAAATATTTATATTTTTGCAAAATCTCTCTACCAACCCCTCTACGTGTTTCTGGATCAAGTCATGTCTGGATTACAAAAAGAGAATATGGGTTATTTTACATTTTCCATGCAAGAAAATGTGATTTCACCGGATGAGGTAAAGCCTGATTCACTCATGATTTTCGATGATGTATCCACTGAACGTCAAGGCATCATTCAAAGCTATTTCAGCATGGGTCGACACAAACATATCGATTGCTTCTATCTTGGACAAACGTATTCTAAAATGTCCAAACAGTTGATTCGTGACAATGCCAATGTCATTGTTTTATTTCGTCAGGACGAGAGGAACAGTCGTCACATTTATAATGAACATGTGAATCCGGATATGACCTTTCAAATGTTTACTGAATTGTGTGCTAAGTGCTGGAACACTCAACGTCATGCCTGTTTAGTAATTGACAAACAAAGTGAACTCAACCAAGGACGGTATCGCTTAGGGTTTGATCATTTTATTGCTATTTAAGGACCTGTCTCATTCCCCGGCAAGTCATTTGTCAAGACACCATGGCGTTAGCAGAGAGTCAATTGAAAAAGCATATTATTAGAGCAAAAAATACTATTCGCCAAAAGTTTCGTCAATTGAAACAATCACGTGCAAATCATGCTTTGTTTATTCAACAACATTTAGCACCTCCGCTAAAAGCCATATTGAAACCCTCTTTCAAGCCATCTGAAACGCTACCCACCGTTTCACAAGCCACGCAGACGCTGCACGAGGACCCTGAGGAAGAGGAAGAGGAACAGGAAGATTTGACTAGTGTTAGTGAAGTTGAGGATGAAGAGGAACATGTGTTTACGCCTCAAAAAAAGGCTGCACCCCTTGCAGAGTTTTTGAGAAAAAAGAAATCCTTGGCCATGGTCGAAACACCTTGCCCTTCCAGAGCGTCTCCGTTTTCACAACTCTTGGCCACCCCTCAACATAAAGCTCAACTGAAAACCATTTTAATAAAATATTATGGATCAACATTGGAACCCTATTTCACCGATCTATTTATTGGAAACACAGATACCACGTATGGTGTTCGCTATGAGAATGATAGTTTTAAAATTGGCGATTCATGCATTAAATTTGCTCGTACTAAAGCTGTCATTAAAAACATCAACTATAAATTAACGCCAGGACTGTTAAAGCTGCTCTTTTCTCGGACCCCCTCTTCCCATGATTATACGTCAGAGGACCTTGACAAATATAAATCCATTTTATTGGATACCCATGCTCACAAAAGACAGTATGATCCCACGCAACAAGTGAATGCCAATATATCTCAAAAATATAAAACCATCATTGCAAAAATGTTTCCCACCAGTCAAAGTACTCGTCGTAAAGCATCCGCTTCGGGAGTGACTTTTAAACCATTAAAACCCCTTGTGGATGTTACCTACTGGCACAATCCCAATAAGCTCGTCCAGCGGCTACAGTTGTTGCATGCTTCACGTCAAGCTGGCCATACCGGTCACGATTGGGAAATTCAAGAAATTGAACAAGAACTTCGAAATGCCAAAATTATTGTTTAAGCCCTCACCCATTAAAATGGGTATTGCTCACGAGTTGCATCGCCCAGCTAGGCGTCACTATCCGCGACTCAAGGTGATTTCACGAGGTGTGGATGAACTTTGGCAGGCTGACTTGGTTGAAATGATACCCTATGCTGGCGTTAACGATGGTGTACGCTATATGTTGACCGTCATTGATGTCTATTCCAAAATGGCCTTTGTTGAACCTGTGCGTCGAAAGTCTGGCCCACTAGTTACCAAGGCCTTTCAACATATTATTCAACACTCCCAACGTCAACCTCAGCTGCTACAAACCGACCAGGGGAAAGAATTTTTCAACAAGGACTTCTCCAGTTTTCTCAAATCTAAGGATATTCACCATTACACCACGTACAGCAATCTCAAAGCCAGTGTGGTCGAGCGGTTCAACCGAACATTGAAAACCCATATGTGGAAAGCGTTTACCGCTCAGGGCAGTTATCGCTGGTTGAACATGTTACCTGAGCTAGTGACACGTTACAATGACACCAAACATAGAACGATTGGGACCAAGCCACGTCTCGTAACTAAAAATATTCAGCGATTGGATAAACTGTTTAACCCCATAAAAACAGCTGATCCTAAACGTCACCGACTGAACATTGGGGATTTTGTTCGTGTGAGCAAATTTAAGTCTGCCTTCAATAAGGGTTACACGCCTCAGTGGGGGACTGAACTATTTCGAATTCGTCGAGTCAACTTGGACACTCCAGTCACCTATTTACTCGAGGACCTCAACCATCAACCCATAAAAGGTAGATTTTATCTCCATGAACTTCAGAAAACAGCATTTCCTCAGCATTATCTTGTGGAAAAAGTGTTGAAACAAAAAGGAAATAAACTCTACGTCAAATGGTTAGGGTTTAACTCTACGTTTAATTCCTGGATCAATAAATTACATGTTGTGTGAACCTGTGTACTTTTTATTTATTCACCCATGTTGTACACCACCTATAGCTCTATGTGTACAGCGCTCCGCGCTTCATGCATGTTCATACATGTTTGTCTTTCCCTTTCCTCCTGTGTTCTCTCATACATTACCCCTCCCCTCTCCCTCCCTTCACCTCCCACCACTGCTGTTTGCAGCTCTTGCCTATCTATTGGTTGTGACATCATTCCGACAAGTTGCATCATACTTTTTACTGATTCAGCGATTCCCACGCTTTGAACATTCTCTTATCGTGCACGTGGACAGATAACACCCAAGCGAACACCTGTGCCGGATCAAATTTCACCTGAACTTGCATTTTGTCACGTACGAAGCAAAACAGAATGTGACTTGTTAACAGTTATCGCGCACGTGGACAGATAACGTCCCAGGCGAACACCTGTGCCGGATCAAATTTCACCTGAACTTGCATTTTGTCACGTACGAAGCAAAACAGGATGTGACTGGTTTAGCGTGCCTGTGGTTTCACACATGTGTGTGCATGCCTTTCGCACTCCCCTGCCACCACGATGGTCAGATTATTTCACCTTCAAGCGTCACCTGTTGTCAAGTCAGATCGGAGCCTTCCAATAAGCTCAAATGACCTTCACCTCCTGCTCGTTTGTTTTCGGTACTCGCTTCGACCAACATAGAATCAAGTTCTCATCACCGTTTACACGTTAAAGGTAAAATATCAGAAAAACGCATGCTCGTTCTGTCATACACCGACCAGCCGAAATAGCGATTGTTCTATTAAGCATGGTCCTTGTGGTTAGCGATAGGTTCGTTGAAAAACACACACACACACAGCCGTATCGTCTCTCTCAACCACCACGCTTCATGGACATTATAAACAGGTAAAGAAAAAAAAAAACAGTTTTTTTCAACTTGTATGGCGTTAGGCCCTTTGTGATTTTTTTTTGGAAAAAAAAATCTACCACATTTGAAAGGGGGCGTTAGCCCGAGTGCTAGGACACCTCGTACACGTCTCTAGCGTTATTGGTTCGTGACATATCGGCAAAAATCACAAAAAACACATGTTTACCCCCAAAATCGAGTTTCCAATTTTTTTTAAAATATAACGTGTGGTCCATAGCAAAGAGGACGTCAGCCCGAGTCCTTGGACCCCTCGTTCATGCCTCTAGCATGATTCGTTCGCGAAATATAGCAAAAAGTTCAAAATCATGGTTTTCCCCCAAAAGAACCTTGTTTCCAAATTTTCATCTTTTCGACACCGACATTCCCGTAAAGAGCACAACGAGACGAAAAAAACGAATCCAAGCACGCCTTCCTAGCATGACTCCTTCCATTCCAAGGTCGCAGGGGCTCACCACTTGCTAAGTGGAGCAGCTCTGTCCTTACCACACTACTACACACAATTTTTTTCTCTAGAGACTTGAAATTTATTTTGGGGGTAGAGGGGGTAAGGACCATTGATTTACGTCAAACAATTGTTTTTGTAGAGTTCCTAGTTTCCAAAATATAGGATTTTCAAAATTCGAGTGTTTTCAAAAAAACATAAAAAGTAAAAAAGTTTTATTATAGAAAATAAAGGTCATAAAGACCATTCGTTTGAGCCATGGCACAACGTTCTATCATTTTTGGTTTTCAAACTATTACCTATTTTCGAAAACAAAAAAAATCAAAAAAAAATTGAAAAATATAACGAGTGGTCCATAGCAAAGAGGACGTCAGCCCGAGTCCAACGATACCTCATTTGTCAAAATCGGACCACGCGTTCGAGAAATATTTAACATGGCTGAGGCTTAGTAGTGGGGCAAGGAGGGTTTTAGAGTGGCTTGGAAGCGCCATCACTCCACTACTCAGAACTAACTCATCTCCCCATAGACAGAGTGAGAGAAGCCTCAATTTCTGAAATAACAGGGGTCGACTTTGCCGGGTCTCTGATTTTGAAAGGGGGAGAGAAAGCCTGGGTCTGTCTGTTCACGTGTGCGGTTTTTCGTGCAGTCCACCTGGAGCTAGTAACATCTTTGGCTACTGCAACATTCCTCGAAGCTTTTCGGCGCTTCGTGTCCAGACGTGGAAGGCCAATGATTGTCTATAGTGACAATGGGACAAACTTTCAAGGCACCTGCAATATGTTAGAGACAATTCAGTGGGCTAAAATTGCTGAATATAGTTCTGTACACCAAATAAAATGGAAATTCAATCCTCCCAATGCAGCATGGTGGGGAGGATGGTGGGAGAGGCTGATTGGTGTCCTCAAACAAATGCTCAGGAAAGTTCTGGGAAATTCATGTCTGTCGTACCAAGAAATGATAACTGTTCTGTGTGACATTGAAGCTGTCATGAATTCACGACCACTTACTTACCTGTCCAATGATGTAGAAGACCTGATGGCTATCACCCCTGCAATGTTCCTACAGGAAGTCAATGCCCGATATCGACATGATGGAGGACGTAAAATTCGATAAAAGATTCAGGTACAGACAGAAAGTAAAGGAAACATGAAGGGTCAGGAATGAATATCTTGGACAGCTAATACAGAAGAACCACATTAGAAAAAGTCATCACGAACCCTGCGTAGGTGAAGTAGTACTGGCAGCCAATGACAACACGAAGAGACTAGACTGGCCGCTGCCAAGAGTGACAGAGGTCATCCTTGGCAAGGTGATGTTGTGAGAGTTGTCCGCTTGGCAACTACAAAAGGAGAGCTACTGAAGCCAGTGCAGAGGGTGTATCCACTTGAAGTGACAACTGGAGAAGATCATGCTTTAAGACTGCAAGTTGAGCGGCATGAAAATGAGAAGAAGGAGAAAAATCCAAAGACAGTTAAGCCATCTACTAATACTTCTGATCTCATCAAAACCAGTAGTGGGAGAGTGGTGGTTAAACCAAAGAGATATTTTGAGTGACTTATTTATTTTTGTGTTCATTTATTTTGAGAAAAATAAATATTGTGTTATCTTATTGTTTTGTTGAGTTGATTCCACAACTCAAGGTGGGAGAATGTTGAGTTGGCAGCAAACACAAGAGTTGGTAGTGCAGTATCTTTCACATAGTCTTTTGATGTCAGTGAGAATCAGTGTTAAAAACAATATGGTGTGTAGCGTGTGAATTGTGAACCTTTCCACAACAAATAATAAAATATGTATTCTGGAGGAGTCTATGTGATTTATTAGAAGTGAACCTAACAACCTCATTCATCTGTCAACTGTCAGGTGTGTCAATAACATTCGCCTCGTACAGCGCCTAACTTTCGAGTTCCGTAGAATCTGCAGACTCATTGCTACCTGAAATTCATGTGATCAAAACACAAACCAATATGTCCTCAAAAATTCTCTCAGGAATTTCAAGACCGAATAATGTCACACAGTCACCTCCATAGAGTGTGCACTGTCGAAGAATGCAGCATACAGGCTAATGACCTTTGTCAAACCCAGCGCAGAATATAACACACATAGACACCACCTCGACATGACAATACATTTTCACCGTAAAAATAGTGCCAGATCAACATAACCAATGTGTTTAAAACTCACATAATTAACTCTTTGATCAATTTACTTCAAATCATTACCACAGAAGCCGACGGCTTCTAGCTATCAAATATGCAATATCGCATCTGTCTTTAATTTACTGTAATACAAGCTCCACTTTTGTCATTTTCACAGCTCATATCCATGTTGTATAATATATCACATAACACAGATGATGTACCCGCTGGCACATTCTAACACACCATCTAATTACAACACAAGAAAATAAAATTCACAATAGCCACGATGAGCTTAATTAAAATAGTAGTCGGTGAAATTACTCTACAACATAAAACATACTTACACACAAAGTATATACACACACAGTTCCCATTAACCAAACTAGCTACAATAAATTAAATTAATTGATATGAGTACTCAGCCTTCTGCAAACAACAACGAATATCGCCCGCCATAATCCCACGCTGCGTTATTTACTCCATAGTAAATATGACGGTGATCCTGGATTCAAAAGTCATCTTTCCGTCGTTTTGGTAGCTATGGTCTTCAGATGAATTTGCTGTTTGAAGAATTCAAATTAGTTCAGTATTTTTCACACACCTGACTTCTATCTAAATTGCTTTAGTGGATTACTAATTTCACCCACGAGTCCTATTAACCAATTATACCGAAGACTTGACCCTATCATATAGCTGGTATCGCTATCTAATTAAATGCATACGCTTTACCATTCTCGCACTACACACAAATTAAACCCATATCCAACTAAACATGATATGATTACTTTTCAAAGTAGAAATATTATCTTTGAAATACACAAGCTCACACGTCATCAGACGTAATTTACTAAGTTCAAATCTGTACTCAGATAGTATGAAAGTTCTAAGTCCGCAGACCTTCAAATATAGTATTATTCGTAGACTGTCCTCAGACACTCAAATACACAAGCTCACACGTCATCAGACGTAATTTACTAAGTTCAAATCTGTACTCAGATAGTATGAAAGTTCTAAGTCCGCAGACCTTCAAATATAGTATTACTCGTAGACTGTCCTTAGACATTCAAATATGGAATGTTCGTCCCAGGGCTTCACACAGTATTTGTAGTAATTTGGAAAAATACACGGAGTGGGGACAGTTCGTATCGCTAACTATTTAAGCAAGTGCATGATTCAATCATTAGGAATTCAAATCGATCGGCGTTTTTTTTTTTTTACAATTTGATTCCCTCCAAGTCTGATCTGTCTTTCTATGATGCCATGGACCCGCGCATCAAAGGCGTCATCTCACCTCATTTGTCAACTCAATCTTCAGTTTCGCGCTGTTTTTGCAAACAACGCCTACTGGGCGTATACGAAAAGTATCTCTTTCTCTTACATTACAGCAGTCTTCTCTGATTCACGTTGCTGGACAATGACATATTTCACTGCTGATTCATAGCGTCCCCAAGCTCTGCCAGTGCGATGAACTTAAAAGTAACTGTACATCTCCTGTGTTTCTGCATGTTGTAAATACTGTGCCCGTTTAGACCGAAGTCCAACGATCACATATGCATGTTACCGAAAATCAGCTAGCACGAGACTCAAAAGATCTCAGGGCGCCAACCGGGTAAAAAGCAAACACAAATATTAACTAAACTTGCTTCACTGATTCTCGGTTCGATGCAGCAATAATCATAGAAAAGAGAAATGAAAATACCACAATTTCTAAAACATCTCATTTTATTTATAATTAAAAATTTAAAAGAAATTAAAGATGCAAAAATTTGCACTATAATGCATGAAGAAAAATCCTCATACATAAACACAGAATAAATAGAATTTTTAACACACTCAAAAGCACTTTGAAGATTATCGATTGCCAAAATTGATAGTCCATTGGCATCGATCCTAAATGTGAATAATATTTACAAACCTGTAGGACATTCAGGGCAAAATAAATTATCCAGCCTGATGCCTACTGTGACTATGTCCAATCTGTTAACTAGACATTATCACTCGATGATAAATTAATTTCTCTTTCCATTTTCCAAATTTTATAAACTCACTGTTCAATTCTGAGTTTGATTAAACTTTTTCTTGAGTTAATTAAATAAACATAAATATTCGTCGGACATGTGAGCAAATATTACTGTTCATAAACAAGGATTAAAAGAACTTTGATCGTATGAAAAATGTTTATTTGACCATCTGTTCTTGATCCGCAAATTTTTCACTGAAATGAGAAAATTATGATCCACTTGACCATTTGTTTAAATCATTTATCATGTTTATCCAAAACAACGAATAAAAAATATTTATATTCATCATAAATTCAAAAATTTCTGATATTTGTTTAGCTTGATTTCTCACAAAATTGATGAAGTCAATCTATTTATATTCTAACCATACAACATTAAGCAACAAATTATTATCAATAATTACATATTATTTATATTTTATTTAAATTCAAAATATTTAATGTTCAAAAAATCTTAAATATTTATTTAGTTATGGAACTTGTTCAAAACAAAAATATCCTTAATTTTATAAATGGCTGGTAATTTATCAATTTTTACAATTATTATTTTAGCCTATGCTCATTTTATGTATGCGTTCAATCCACTTGGTAAGGCATCGTCAAAACTAAGTTTTTGTTTATAGACAAACGGATTGACAAATAAAAGGGTAATTCATCTGAGACACGAAAAAATCTTTACTGAAATTTATATGTCATGGCTACATTAAATAATCATTTGGCTCTTCATTTCACAAGGTTGCTATTTATAATTATTATACTTTTTCATCAACATATTTTATAGTCATCTAACCATCATCATGGTTGACACTACATATAACACCATATTCATTCGTGATTACATTTCACGACTGAAAGATACACATTCGTTTCTAATTTCAACAATATTCTCTTATTTTTTATAGAAATATTATTTATTACTTTTTTTTTATCAAGCCACAGCTTGTTTCAAACACGAAGCTTCATTTCTACCAATTTCACTAATCACAGCAACCCATATTATTTCATATCATGTCTACCCTGTCCAAGAATTGTCATATTGTGACATCACCATGATTGTTTATAATTATACAAACTCGAGAATGCCCTATTTGATACAGGCTTTCTGTAACCATTCGATGGCCTTCCGCGTCATAAAATATTCCAATCCTATGATGCATTTATGAAACGCTTAGAAAAATCATTTATATCTTTGCAAAATATGGGTGTGTATAAGACCACTAACCATAGGGGAAAAAAATCCTCAATTTCAAATTAACTCGTTCCAAACTTCCTAAATTTTTGTTTAGACAATTACCAAACATAATAATAATAATTATTATTATTATTGTCAAAATTCCAAACTAGTAATTTTATGGACAAAACTAATTGAAAACAAACAAGCTCGAATCCGTGGATGAGAAAATATATCCATCTTCTCTAGAATAAATTACGTAAGATGAAAAGATCATACGGCTGATGACCGCGATGACAAAAATTGAAAATCAGAATTAAGTGTTCCTGAAGCTTTTCATAGACTTGAAATAGCATAACTAGTGTTTCTGAACACCATAACATTCGAATCTGGTTTGCTACGGCCAACTGAAGATAAATTTGTGTGTTGATAATTCTTCAAAACGAACATTTCCAAATACCGCAAGCTATAAAAAATTGTAAATGTAGCTTACATTGTTTAAGGCCTTGTAGAGGCAGGCCTCCTGGCCGGTCCCATTAAAGTTCCGCTTCCAGAAGTGTTCCTCTTTATTCGTCCCATTGGACGCGTGCGTAAATCCTCGTATCCGCTTTCATGCCTACCCTCAAATTTCTTAGCAACTCATGATGGCTAGTCCTATAACTGCTTCACTGTACACTCGAACCGAAATGTTCCTGGTAAATGTCATTATAGCTGACGCTATCTGATGAATAGGGGTTCGATTCTTGGGATCCATGGTAATAGAATCAGTTGTAGCTCTGATACAGCTGTGACCCATTCGATTTAGTTGATACTCTTATAATCTTAAGTATATGATTCAGATCCGTAGATTCCTCGAATAATATAAACTAGCGGATAAGGTTATGCCCCTTCCAGACACGCGTTAGACACGGCTGGCCCCAACGTTGTCTAATCTGTGTGTTCGGATAATGGGTACTCCCCAAAACACATCTGTTAAGATGGGCCCTTCTAAGCTCCTGAATAAGTTTGAGATATGCATCTCCAATCGTCGTCTAGTTTGATCTGATCAAAATGCAAGACTGGTATCCGAAGAATATTGCAATGTGGTCGTGGCTGATCTTTTAAACTACCGAGACAAAAGCTCGTCATGATGAGTTGGAAACAACAAAGTTCCACTCAGTAAAATGTGGCTTGTAGACAAAGTCTACCATATGTTCAAATATTATGACAAAACTGAATAAGTCAACAGTTCATCAAGCCTAAATGCCGCTTCACTACAAAAAAATTCTAAGTTCTTCGCATCGCGAAAATATTCTAACTCTTGACCATAACTTCGTCCCGTGATAACACTGATTATAAGTTACGCGTAGAATGACTGCTTAACACTCGATAATGAAGATTGTAACGTGACCATGCACACAAAGTGATTGAGATCCTTCCGTGACCATCTCAACAGGGCTCGCTATTTATACCCACTCAGGCCTTCGAGAGGATTCCACGCGCTTGCACGTCACCAGGACCATACGTCACAGCGGAAATTATATCAAACAAATAATTGCTAATATCGCAGCTTCTACTGGACCGATTTTCTTCCGGTATGGTGCATTCTTCTTCTTTTCTTAGTGTCAGTAATTTGAGATACTCAAGAACGTCGGAAAAGAATAATCCAAAAATAATGCCACAACTTGTCGCGGTGTACGTCATCAAGCCTCGCTGATAGTTTCTACCATCTTCTGGAAGGAAAGTCGCGTGGAGTTCAAAATTTACTGCCTTCTAAGAAATGTGCCTTAGACCCAGAATATCGGTATGTGGATAAGGGCACACTACCTTCCCGACCCCCTCTGTTGTTCTTAAGAATGTCTAGGGTTGCAGCTCCCGTCTTCTTGACGCTTATAGGTATCCAGCTTATTGCAGCACATAGCAGTTGTTTTCAGCAATAGTGGTAACTTTTCCTTCCATACAGAAATAAATCCTGAAAAATTAATATGCAGCATTCATATTAAGGGTTCACTAGGCACTTCCCAACTGGACCACATTGTATATTATTGTGTCGCCTAAGTAATTGGTGATTTTAATTTTCCTTGGACTCAATTTCTGCCTTAGGGCATATTTCCTTATGATTCTGCCCGACGGTGTACTAATTTGTGATGCCATTATTTAACGGCCCCTCATGTTGGAACCCCTGATATATCATCCTTTGACGTAGCTTGAGTCGCGTCATTGTCTAAAGTCTTAGTTAGATAGTTATTGTTGTTTTAAGGGGTGGAATTAAGAGGTCATCTGCCCCTTGTCTAAAGTCTAAACCTGGCAGCTGACAAGTGCACTTCCACAAGCAAGACAATAGAAAGACAAATGAAAATCTGCAAATTCACACCAAGATTTGTTTTAAAATATTTTTTGCAAACAAGAATAGCAAATGGAACATATCTCCATTAACAAATAGTGAAGCACATTCAGCCAGCAATCTAAACTTACCTCAGTACAAAACTTGAAGACGACTAATTTTACATCCTCAAGCAATTCAACAAAGACATTAAAAAGAAACCCCAATTGGCCCCAAATAATAAAGTTCCCAATCGCAAAGAAGATCAATCATCATCAATCATCAATCTGTCCCCCATCCTTCCTCAACTGAACTCCACTCCAGGTTTTGTTCTCTCACACTGTCCTTCACCAAATCCATCCACTCTACTATAGGCCTTCGTCGTCCTCTCTTTCCAGTCATCCGTCTCTCCAAGCCCCTAAGTGATACCCAACAGGCAGTTCTCGCTAAAGGTCTCAATTTTGCTGTAGCGCCTAGAAGAATTCCTATTGAAGAACTTATTACATCCGTAGAATCCTCGGTACATCACCTCACACCTGAAGAGGCCGAGGAAGCCAGGCAAGAATGTTCCCGAGTTCTCAAGACCGCTAAGCCACCTAACACCAACTTAAAACAAGGCGAAAGCCGGGCACTTAAAGATCTAAGGGACAATTCTGATATTATCGTTCTCCCCGCTGACAAGGGTAACGCGACAGTGGTATTGGATAAGGTTGATTATGATTCCAAGATCTCGTCTTTGTTATCAGATCCTGTATATAGGATTAATAGTCGTGATCCTACTACTCGCTACTCAAATGTCACCGTCAAATTGATCAAGCAATCATCTATTCCAGCGGATGCAGCGAAGACTCTCCTTCCAGGGGATGCTATTCCTCCGAGACTCTATGGTCTTCCTAAAATACATAAGGAAGATGTTCCTCTTAGACCTATTGTTAGTACGATTGGTTCTCCTACATATGCCCTTTCCAAATACTTAGGTAGACTACTTCAGCCGCTTCTGGGTAACACGCCTTCGTACATTAAGGATTCCACACACTTCGTGGAAAAGTTAAAAGCTATAACACTTCAGCCGGGTGATATTCTAGTGAGTCTCGACGTGGTGTCTCTGTTTACGAGAGTACCTATTGATGGTGTTATGTCTCTCATTAATGGCTTTTTTCCTGAAGACATCACAAGACTTTTTTATCACTGCATGACCTCCTCCTACTTTCTATGGAATGGGAATTTTTATGAGCAGACTGATGGTGTGGCCATGGGTAGTCCTCTCTCTCCTGTTGTGGCTAATTTCTTCATGGAGAACTTTGAAGAGAAAGCTTTGTCGTCGGCTCCTTTCAAACCGAAGATCTGGTGGCGTTATGTGGATGACACGTTCGTTGTTTGGACGGAAGGTGAGGAAAATCTTAGCCATTTCCTGGATCACCTTAATCTCCAGCACCCTTCTATTTGTTTCACCATGGAAAAGGAATCTGACGGCAAAATACCTTTTTTAGATGTTCTCGTCACCAAGAAAGAGGATAGATCTTTAGGACACAGCGCTTTT
This sequence comes from Meconema thalassinum, assembly GCA_946902985.2. Classification (NCBI taxonomy): domain Eukaryota; kingdom Metazoa; phylum Arthropoda; class Insecta; order Orthoptera; family Tettigoniidae; genus Meconema; species Meconema thalassinum. The sequence continues at coordinate 382,274,427 of OX336390.1, read as the reverse complement.
CGTAAGCCAACACACACCAATAGATATCTCCACGCAAGTTCTCACCATCACCCTGCCCAGAAACATGGTATCCTTACAACTCTAACTACCAGGGCTAGGAGGATTTGTGAAGTGTCTTCTTTACAAGAAGAAATTAACACCCTGCGAACCACCTTTGAGAGCAACGGTTATAGCAAGGCTTTGATTTCTACGGTTCTGAAACCAACAAATAATAATAGGACGTCAGTTGAGAAAAGAGATGTAAGAGGAACTGCTTACCTTCCGTACATACATAACACAACGGATCGTATTGCTAAAATCCTACGTCGGTACAACATACGGACTGTATTTGGAACTTCTGTTAAGATTAGGCAACTCCTGCGACCAACTAAGGACAGTTTGCCTAAATTGCAACAACCGGGTATCTACAGAGTTCCCTGTACTTGTGGCAAGGTTTACATCGGGCAGACTTCGAGAACAATATGCACTCGCATTAAGGAACATAATAGATGTATCAGGCTCATTCAACCTGATAAATCAGCTGTTGCCGATCATGCTTTAACACCTGGCCATGATGTCATGTTCCAAGGAGTGGATGTTCTTGCCCGTATAAAGCAATATCGTCCCAGAATCATCAGGGAGGCGGTTGAAATACGTAAACACCCAGATAATTTCAACCGCGACACCGGCTACAATCTCAGTGAATCCTGGCTACCTATTATCAGAACCCTGAGAAAGTAATTCACTGCTGCTTTCCGTTGTCCCTAACATGGGGCTATAATGGCGTCCATCTTTGGGCACCTTCTATATGTTCTTCGTTGCTTTCTCTTAGCAACATTGTCGTATTCCAGATTATTCCTGACGATGAAAGACATGGTTTCTTTCGAAACGCGTCGAATTTCAATATAATAAAACACGGCATAAGCCCAAAATTCAACATTATGAATACCATCTCAATCTGTTTTGCTGCAGCTTATCATTCAGCTTCTGTACATTCATTTCCTTTCGAATGTCTTCATTTCTCACTCTATCTCTCCTAGTCTTCTGTACCATGCTCCTCAGGAATTTAATTTTGGCTGCCAGTATTCTACTTTCAACTCTACTCGTCATCGGCCAAGTTTCATCTCCATACGTCATTATTAGTAAGTAATAGGTCTTGTATATCACTTCTTTAGCCTTCAGTGGTATGTCTTTATCCCAAATTAAACTCCAAAACACACTCCCACATTGTATTCTCTTCTTGATCTCTATATCCAATCTTGTATTTTCCATCAATTCACTTCCTAAATTTGAAGTGCTCTAATACTTCCAAATCTACATCTCCAATGTTAACAATCCCGTTTCCTTCTTTCATATTTTCATTACCATTGTCTTACTTTTCACCACACCGATTTTCATTTTCCATTTCTCAATATTTTCCTTCAGTACATCCAGCTGTTCTTGGACCACATTCTCATTCTCTCCCCAAGTCACAAATATGATCAAATGGAACAAAAATGGACTTGTTTTAAAAGACTAAGACTGTTCACAAAAGATGAGATACATCTTGAACATTAAATGGGAGGACTACGTGACCAACACCGCAGTTCTCGAGAAAGTGCATCTCAATCGCATTGAGGCTACCATCATCGCTCATCAACCGAGATGGTTAGGCCATGTTCACCGTATGAGTGATACCAGGCACCCACGTCAATTCCATTATGGTGAACTTTGCTCCAGCACTAGACCTCATGGGACCCCTCTGAAGTGTTTTAAAGACCAGCTAAAACACATCATGAAGACGACTGGTATACATATCCACTCATGGGAAACATCTGCTGCGACCGTTGACTGTGGCGGAACACTACATCGACCGCTGTCAACTTATTTGAAGAACAACTTCGCCGACATGGAGAGGCCAAGCGACAAGCAAGAAAGCTTCGTCAATTACAACCCCGCCCTCCCCCAACTATTCAGTGCAATTTATGTGGGCGCATGTTTTATGCCAGGATTGGCCTGTTTAGTCATCAGAAACACATCCACTGGCTGGTTTGAAAAGCTCTATGCAGGAAGAAGTATGTGTCCTCGGAATCGAGTTACAGGCGACGACGACGACTAAGATTAGACCTCAATATGAGGTACAGTTGTTTTAATATTACACAACAAAGAAGAAAACTACTTTTTTGGAGACATGGAAGAACATTTTTTCCATAATTTTAAATAATTTTAATTTTTTAAGAATTTTCAATTAAGGATTTTTTTTCCAACAATGTGGATACAAAGCAGAAGGTGCTATATCAAGAGATATTTAATTTAAGGTAAGAGAATAGTAAATTTTTAGTCTGATGAAGGTCTTATCGGACCGAAACATGTACCGATGGAAGTATGAAAGTGTTAAAAATTATTTGTATTGTGTCTATTATTTCAATACCAGTATTGCAAAGTGGAAAATGTTATATTGTTATTGTTAAGTACATTTCACTTTACAAAATGTATGTCAAAATACAATAATAATGGAATGTAATGAATGTTTGGCTGAATACATTAAACCAATCCTCATTTCCCATCTCTTTACAGACACAATCAAGTGGCATCAATACTTACTGTAAGGTTACTGGAGGTAATTTGTATCTCAAAGTTTGGTTATTTTTGTAGGTTCAACTGCAGAACCTGATGAGTTCCAAGTACATAGCCTACTTCTTAGAAGAGGTATCTGACTGGCAAAGGAAGCTGTCCAATGCAGATCAGGTTATCCAGATCTGGTTTGAAGTGCAGAGGACATGGATGCATCTTGAGTCCATATTTATTGGCTCAGAAGATATCCGCAGACAACTACCTGAAGATTCAAAACGGTTTGATAAGATTGATAAGGATTTCAAGGTGAGTAATAGAGATGTGTCTCATCATTTAAGAAGTCACTGCTGTCCTAGGCTATGTATTCACTACACAACATAATAACTAATTAGGCTACTATTCTCCAAACCAAACGGCCCCACTGTTTTGTGCTATGGTAACTTATATTATTACTGAAACTAGTCTTCAAATACAGACTACAATTGAATGACTTTCTCCGTAATTCAATCCTGGGGATGTTGAGCATCAGGGTTGATCTATAAGAGACCTTCCTAAATTAAGTAATGATAGTCACACCCCCTTCAGCTTCTGAGATCTCTTGTTCTTTACAGCATGAACATTATGCACGTTAAAGGTATGGTATCAACACCCAGTCTTACTATATTCCCTGGCAAGAGTAAGCAGACAAGATACCTAGGCTTGATTACTGAGATTGATAAATCGAAAAAAATGTAACTGAACAACCATAATTCTTAGCTGTTTAACATGTATATGCTGACAGTGAAATCCATCACTTCATGAAATTCCTAGTCATTTCATGGTAAATGTAGAACATACACAAAGGAAGTTTATATTTTTATGTGACTGTTAATTTCACGATTATAAGCCACAGTACTTCGTTTATACGCTGAACCCAAACCACCGGACGTGACATTTCACTTCAAAAATCTCACATGCAATGACCAGGAATCAAACCCAGTCCGCCTTAATTAGAGAAACGTAGCTAGACCAATGTGCCATCACGTCTCTCCTATGTAGAAATGATCCATTGCACTATCTACCACATTTTCTTTCATGAAGTGATGGGCCCATTTAGGGATCTGATGTTAGGAATTATTTTACATTATCAGCCTAGTTGCTTCATGAAACTCGGGTGATCTGCTTTATGAAATGACTGACTTTAGGAAGTCATAGAGAGGAATTAATGTTTCACCATTGTCATACGAAAAGTAATACAAGAAATAACATTTGCTAGTTGACTGTTATGTTCAAAATTAATTCCTTCTACAATTGTAGTTCCGGTCATGCATCTATTTAACCTATTTCAAACTATACAGAAATTGTAATTATCTAATTTATTATGTTGGGTACAGCATTTATTCAGTGTAAGAGAGACGAAAATTCTATGGACCTTATAGAACTATGCCGGAACACTATTTCTATTGCACCGCTAAGTACATCTGTAGCCTTGTAAAATATGTAAACTTCTAGGCTTTCCCTTGCAGAATCTATTCCTATGTGCAGTCTCAATAGGTGTGACTTGCACTGTTACCTCATTAGAAACCAATAAGGAGTAAGTTCATTCAGTATTGTCAAATGTTTCATTATTGCCATTCCACTACGAGGTGCTGCACGGCGAACTTCATAAGGCAAGCATCGTGGCCTGATTACAGCCCACTTTATTCAATCAAAGGTTTGACAACAGTGAACAACACTGGCGCTTGGTGGCACTCACTTGGGGATGACTTTGCAGTGTTGTCACTTGTACTCCAGTATCACCTACTTGTTCATTGTGTGAACTTTGATTGTGTTAGCGTATGTCTCTGTGATGAGTGGTTAATTAACATTCATGTTGGTTTATTACAATGGTCTCTGACAAGATTACGATACATTGTAGCCAGTAAAGAGAAATTGTATTGATTGTAATACAGTAGCTTTCTGCAATGCAAAGAAAGAAAGCAACTTGTTTAATTTTCCAGTTTTCCAATCTGAAAAATGAGCTGCAGAAACCAATGGCAAACCAGTAGCTGTCATATATAAAATAGTAAGGAGAGAGCTTAAAGCAGTCCAGACTAGTGGAACAAAGTCACCCATGCTAAAAATCAAACCGTAAAGAAACATTATCATATTGGAAGCCATTTTTCAGTGTTGCTTTTAAACAAATTAAGGGTTAATAGTGAATTTATTAATTTAAGGCCTACTGCAAATAGTCCATAAAATAAACAGTAATGGTAATTGCCTCACTCCTGTAACAGCCTTGAATCAAGAATTCATCCTACCATCAACATAAATACTTTTGATTGCCTGTAGCTGCCTTCCCTCGATACCATAATCCCTCAGGATGCTCAGCATCTTCTCTCCGGGTACTCTATTGTACGTCTTTTCTAGATCTACAAAACACAGCTGTGTATTGCTCTCGTAGTATTTCTCAATAACTTGGCGCACACTAAAATTTTGATCCTGACATCCCTGTTGTGGTCTAAAGCCACACTGGATTCATGCATTGAACTCACAGCCAATGATTGAACTCTCCTTTCTACGATCCCTGAGTACACTTGGTCCGGGACACTTATCAGAGAAATGCCTTTATAATTGTTGCAATCTGTCCTGTTACCTTGCTTATAAATTGAGGTGATTACTGCTTTTGTCCAGTCAAAGGGTACCTTTCTTAAATCCCATGCCAATTTGAGTATCCTATGCAACCATTCCAGCCATGCTTTCCCACTATACTTTGCCATTTCTGTCCAAATTTCATCTACCCCTGCCGCTTTGTGACATTATAGTTTATTTACCATCCTCTCTACTTCCTCAACCATGATCCTGTTCCCGTCCTCATTTTCCTCATGCTTAATCTCAAAATCTGCCATATTGCCAGATAGGTCTCCATTTACATTTAGCAAGTTATTGAAGTATTCTGCCATCTTCCCAATGCTTCCTTGGTAACTAGATTGAGTTTCCCTGAATTATCCAGAACAAAGCTCATTTCTCCTTTTTCCCATATTTGTAAGAGTCATTGTAACACTCCAGAAAGGCTTTCCTGCTGCTTGATCTTACTTTTCTAATTTATCTCAAAGTTCCTCCCAAGGTTTCCTTTTGGACTCCACTATTATTTGTTTGGTTCTATTCCTTTCCCCTACATAAAGCTATCTGTCCGTCAGATTCCTTGTTTGGGGCAATTTTATTGTAAGCCTTCTTTTTACTTATACAAACAGACTTCATTATGTCATTCCACCAGGATGTGTACTTTTTCTTGTATTTACCAGTGGCGAAGCTACATTCATGCAACTGGGTATTCTAAAGTTACCTTATAGTCTTTTGTAGATAAACTCCTGTCGTCGTACCTTTCGCTCTCATAGAGCATGCTCTATTCTGTGTTGTCCCAGAAGATGATATTGTTCACAATTAAGAATATGTTTCTTAGACATTTGATGCTTTCGTGCTCTACGATGAAAACTTTTAGTACACTCAAATCCAGTTTCACTCCATTCTTTACTATTGCTACCAAACAGAATACAAACATAACAGTGCATCGTGCTCGTCGTTAAACTTGCTGTTAACCATTCACACTGCTCATACCACAGAGACTGGAATTTACGTGACTGATGTTTATCACTCTGTACAATATTGAGATGAGGTTTTGGTCTTCACTCTTTCACTGCACATTTCTCTTCATAGAACAACAAAGAAAATGGTCTTGATTTCAAATACACTATTAAATCACTACACATCCATATTTTAAAACTCACAAACGAACATGCACGCGCTCAAATACCGCCCGCCTCTCGGATGCACTGCTTGGAGCCTAGGCTCTCTGCTGATGCATTCAGATATCGAGCTTCCGCTTGGCGCATGCGCAATTGCCTTCTCTACCCACAGAGACTTTGAGCCTATTTCAAAGGAGACTCACTGACTTCTCAGTCCCACGCTGAGAAGCTGGCGTCAATCCCACCATGGCTACAGAGAATAATACCGAAAAATAGGGATTTCTTTTGCCCAAACCAATGAAAACTAGGAAAATTCAAATGTTCATTTTCCTTGAGAATGAAATGGGTACCGGTATTCTAAGGCTCAAAGATCCTTCTCCAGCTTGGCCACTGGTATTTACACACTGTTGCCTTTGTTACTTCTAGTACTGCATCCCTGTATCCTGAGCACTCCATTTCTATATCCCGCAATTCTTTACCATCATATACATTTATTTCTAAGTTCCTTATCCTGGAGATTTTTGACCCTAATCTGTCTGCAAACAGCCCTCACTTTTTGCTTAATCTAAAAGATTTATGTAAGCCTCTGCATTACTAGTTATTAGCTGGTGTATATCCATGTATTATTTTATAACTTTTGAAGTTTGACTGTTAAAACAGTCCATGAAATTGGGGTGATAGAGGAAAATATTTAGAGTTCTGCTTTGGTGTTGTAAGAAGTACCAGAGCAACACTCCAGTCTGCTTGGGCTGAATTTAAGCCCTGCCCAGAAATGCCCATTACTCCATTTGTAAAGATGTGTGAGTTTTGATGTGGGTTACTTGTTCATTAGGGGCCGATTGAAGTAACCATTGTACTTCATTGTACATTTCTCTGACTAGGAAATGTGTGTGTTGTAGGATTTGCTGCGTGATATGGTGCAGACCCCAAACGTTGTGAAGGCTACCAACAAACCAGGATTGTATGAGAAGCTCGAAGTGTTACAGAAACAGTTGACACTGTGTGAGAAAGCTTTGGCAGAATATTTGGAGACCAAGAGGCTGGCCTACCCTCGCTTCTACTTTGTGTCCTCTGCTGATCTACTTGACATTCTGTCCAATGGCAACCAACCTGAACTTGTGGCCAGGTACAATGATTTGGGATTTAATTCTTCAGACTGTATTATTGCCTGTAGATAGAACAAGTTGGTCTAAGTTGCCCCAGATAATGCTTTTATTTTCGTTCCCTTTGTTATCACTTAGGCCATGCAGGGCCACGGAGAGCGGCGACGGGCCCTGGGGATGGAATCTCCCGGGGCCCCCTCTATAACCAAACTCTGTAAAATTAATGTATAATCCTCGTGAATTTGCACGAACTGATTTTGAGCATTTTTTTGCACAAAATGGTCATCACGAAATCAATTACAAGAACATAAAACTCAGCAAGCAATAATAATAATAATTGTAGCATGCTGAACTGCTATGCCCAAGATCTTGGGATTAAGTCCGGCCGAAGTCGTCAGATATTTATGATAAGTGTTTTGGTTGAACGGCGATTACACATCACTGTATATTAAACAAAGCAAAATATATTTTCATATTAACCACAGGTATACTCATACGTAAGTCAAGTTATTTATTATGTGCTCTCAGTAAATTGCAGCTGATCAGTGATTGTTTTCACAAAAGAAGAGAATGTGAATATAAAACATATTTTGTAATTTGCAGAGGACTTCTTACAACTTAATATTACTTTGCAGTAAGCAAACCTACAGCCAGGTTCTCCTAAAAGTCCCCAATCCTATCTATGACTGGTGACCATCGGGGGCGGATTTAAGCCAAGATTATGGGGGAGTAGACACACCGGGGATCTGGGGGTATGAAATATCACCAAGCTCACAGTGGGGTCCGGGGGTCCTCCTCCGGAAAATTTTGCAAAATATTGGTCCAAATTATTGAGTTTTAGGCCATTTGGGTGATTATATTTGTGATATTTTGTAGTAAGAATTTGGTGACCATTGACATTTGTGGCTATAGAAAAGACTCCGATATTGAAGTAAAAGCTGTCGCACCTTCAAGTAAGACCCCGCGGTTTAGCCCACCAATGACCGTGATGGGGATCTACAGCAAGTCTCAGATCAGAGGTTTGAATCCCGGTGCTGAGAGAAGCTGCCCTGAGAGTGGTTTTCCACACTCCCTCCAGACGCATACTGGGATTGTACCTTATTGCAAGTCCAGGAACACCTACCCTACTCTTAACCCTAATAATTACAGTAATAGTCGCGACGGGCAACGCATTCCCTCTTTTCCCAGTCGACAGCTAAGAATACGGCATGCGATTGATCATGTCACAGAGGGCATAGCACAGCACAGTGTATACTCCGCTTTCGTCCAGCAGAGGGTGGTTTTAAGAGGGTCTAAGTTTCTACTCTCCAACACAAATAGTTACAACAATGTTGCCAATACACCTTTCTTATTATACAACAACCACTAGCCTCCCCTTCAGTCTACACAATTCGCACGTTTCTTGGTTTTCTATTTTGTTCGCTGTTTGAGAATCTTATAATTTTTACTTCATTAATATTTGTGAAAACTACTGCTTTACAGTCAACATCATTCAATCATGTGGAAGCCTTCAGAAACAAACCGAAGAATTAACGCGTCAGCAAATACTGAATTATATCTACAGTACTAGTTGATGCAAACGATTCCCAACCGAATGCCAATGGTTCATTGCCCGCCAGTGGTACTAGACCTACTGGCTACCAAGTACACGGGTTAAATATTGCAAGCCCCTAAATGAATTAACAGCTGTAACGACAAATAGGCCTATTATTAACTGTTGAGTAAGACTACGAATGCCACCGTAGTCGGGAAGCCGAATTCTGCATTCCTGCCGCGGCTTCTTCAGGACCCGGAGTCATTTCCAAGTTATAGATAAAGAGAGCAACTCATTTTATGTTTAACGGTACTGGAACGTTAAAGCGTGTCGTGAAAGGGCTTGATTCGCAAGGGTAAATATCTCTTCGCGTCCTGAAAAATAAGTGCTTTGCAGATCGATGCCTCTCTTTGGAATAAACGGCGTAGAAATATCCAATAATAATAACAGCCACTGCACCAGATCAAAATAAAATTTTATTTATATTAATATTCGACAATACTTCGTCTTATTTTTCTTCTAAATTAAGCATAGTTAAAATATTTGTCTCTTAGGAAAATCTGCGAAGTTGCCTACATGCAATATATTAATTTCTCCATCGCCATGCTCATCACTGACGTTACTTATTGTTGTTTTAAGGGGCGGAACAGCTAGGCCATCTGCCCCTACCACTGACGTAACTTATTGTTGTTTTATGGGGCGGAACAGCTACGGTAGGTCATCTGCCCTTACCACTGAGGTTCCATGAGAGGAATTGGAAAACAAAGTTGAGTGGTTCAGTGCCCTAGCTTAATTGTCATTTTTCTCCTGGTTAATTAAATACTCAGTCCAGAAAAATACTGGAATGTTATCTTAGTATAAGTCTTTGGATACATTTCCCAACTCTAGTGCCATTAGTAATATAGATGTTCAATAAGTCCCTTAATCAGAAGTGATTTGGCGCACGAACCCAAGTGCCTAGGAATGTTATCGTATTGAATAGACCAGTTATAATAATTATGATACTGTACGGTACCTAAACATACAGATTATTCAAATGTTAGCATTGTTTTCCCTATTCAGTATACGAGAAGATGAACAATTTGGCATGCATTTCTTTTATCTACGTTTGACCAACAGAATCATCCCACCCTTTCACAATATATTTAGCCAGCAATGATAATTTTTCACATAGTGCGAAAGTGAATTACTAGGGAACGATGACCTCGCTGTTCCGCCCCTTAAATCAATAATAACTATAAAGTGAATTGCTGTGTGGACGCTACTTTAAAATTTATTTTACTTACCTGCCTGCACGGCATACGATATGTCTAGCTAGACAATATATTCATTTCAGACACTATCACCTCTAAACATCTAAGCTCAACGTGACGCACCATACTTGAAACTCTTGAGCTAGGTGACCAAACACACCAGGACAGCCCAGGCTCTCGTGGTCTTGGCGAAATAAGTGAAGGGATGAGAAAGTTACTTGAAGGATTGGTGCATGAGCCGAATAAGCTAAATTTAGAATAATGGAAAGCTCTCTCTGTCATCATCATCATCATCATCATCATCAAGTTTCCACTCCAATTTCCCGGGTGTGGTTTACGAGCGCTCTCCATTTTAGTCGATTCATGTACCACTGATCCTTCAAGACTTCATCCCAGTTGATTCCCTTGGATGTGATATCTTCCTTCACTTGGTCCATCCATCTCCTCCTAGGTCTTCCAACAGGTCTCTTTCCAGTAATCTCAGTATGTAACCATTGTTTTGCAATTCTTCCTTCTGTCATACGTTTGACGTGACCAAACCATCGCAATCGTCTCCTAGTTATGGTCTCCTTCAGGGACTGATTTATTCCAGCTTGTTGTCTTATCTTCTCATTTCTTATTTTGTCCTTCCTAGGTTTTTGAAGCATGCTTCTTAGAAACGTCATTTCTGAAGCCTGAAGTCTGCTGTCATCTTATTTGGTAGTTGTGCATGTTTCCAACCCATAAGTCAATATAGGGACAAATAATGTTCAAAACAGAGTTTGTTTTGATATTAGTGGTACTTGCTTATTCCAGAGTAGATATCGAACTTGCTGATACAATTGACTTGATTTCTGAATACGGTTATGCTCTCTCTGTCTTCAGATATATTCTGACAACAATACATAGCGAAGCCCCATTGCCTAAGTTGACCACTTTGAGACCGTTGTTCTTCCCACAAGCGCTTTGTTATGGAAATTATTGTCCACTTGACAGAATAAGTTTTTCAATCCCTGTAACATTGTTCTCAGACAGTTCATTGCACTCACTAAATGATTGCCAGTAGCAAATTCAAGTCGCATAAAGGCAATAATAAATCAATGCCAGATAGGGCCCATCCTCCTAGGACGCCGGGCCCCCTGGGAGGGTCGGGCCCCGGGGCACCAGCCCTGTCTGTCCCCCCCTCTCGTCGGGCCTGAGGCCATGTTTCGACCTTTGATAAATTCGCTCACGACCTCCTATTCATCAGTTATATTCATGGGGCATTGTAATAATAATAATATCGTATGGCCTCGAGTGCCGGGTGCAAGCTTTGTTATTTGACGCCCCGAGGGCAGCTTGCATGCCGAATTTTGCAGTTCCTTGGCGCTATGGAAGTCAAGGAGTTTGGACATCTAAACTCCTTGACACTATAACGCTTTCAAGTTGAGAATGGAGGAACTTTGTGTTGGCAGAAAACCCGAGATTAATTTTGCCACTATGAACACGGCCTACTGAATTCAAATGGGTTCTTTGAACATGCCAACAACATACGACAAGCGTGCCGTGAATTTTGTCACCTTTCAAAAATCACTTACCACGACCAGGAGCAAACCTGCAAGCTTGGGGTTAGTAGTCCAACACGATATCCACTCACCCACCGTGGCAAGCAGGGGGTGTAATGGTGCAGTGGTAATGCTGCTTGTCTCTCACCAGGCGGACCAGGTTTGATTCCCTGTTTGACCGCCTAGTCAATACAATTTTAACTATCCGTTTAATTACTTGGACATATTTCGGGAAATACTTCGTAGCCCAATTTCAGCACATCCATCAAAATTCCAAAAAATTTAATTTTATTTCCAAGGTTCTTTTAAACAAAATTTTAAAAATATGAAAAATAAAATCCCATTTTCTTTTGAAGTTAAAAATACTTCAAAGCACTGAAGGATCAGTTATGCAATACACAGCATGTTCAAAAAGAATAAAATGGAAAACTTAATATGTCCAATACTGCGTCAATCTTCTTTGGTCTCTATTAATATAACCCTGTAGAAAATAAATCTATATCAAATAGATTCCGTAATCTGATGTCATCCATAAGGTGGCATTTTGAGACGATGAGCAGTATCAAGTGTAGCTAAAAGCTGTGAGTTTGCATTCACAAATTCTCACAGTGTGTTTCTTTTGTTTTTGTATTTCTCATAGTGTTCTTCTTTTGTTTTTGTATACCGTACAAGTCAAATGTATTTTTTTGAATATAACTGTCTGTTTCCGGTTGTGACCAATGGATGTCGGTGTTTGTTTCTTCTCCCATCAATTTGGAGTTTAGAACTGTATTTAGTAAACCCTTTTTACTAATTATTTTATGACAGGTTATGAGCCCAGTTAAACGCTTATTGCTGTTAATGTGTGGACTTTGTGATGGGAGAATGTCGGTTGTTAAAAGGTGTTGATATGTGCGGCGCACATGTGGACGGTAGTTAAGTGTGCATCCAAGATAGTTTTTGGTGAATTTTGTGGACGATTTTTCTATTGTGAGGACTATTTGTACGCTTTATTTTAAGTATACATACTAACATGGATGCAGCTACGGGAAGCAGCGAGCGAGTTGTTGCAATAGTGAGGTTACAGGACGACAATTGGGAAGCGTGGAGCACCCGAACAAAGGCATTGCTTCAAACAAGGCGTCTGTGGGACGCGGTTCAAAGTTTCCCACGAAAGACCGATACAGGAGAGGTAGAAGATACACCCGTTGAAGAGTACTCCGAGGCCCAACTGGGCAAAGATCAAGACGCGAAAAACTTGCTCATAGGTTTGGTCACCGACCCTTTCCTAGGTGATATCAAAGAAGCGGAGACAGCTAAGGAAGCATGGCAGAATCTTCTGACTTCATGTTGCGATACCGGAGTCCTTCAAATTGTGACGATGTTAGAAGAATTGTGTCTTTTTAAGAAAACTAGTGACATTAGCATGCGTACATTTGTTGATAAAGTGCTTACTTGGTGTGCACGGTTGGACGATGTAGGTATAAAATTTACGGATAAGGCCAAAGCTGCTTTTATTCTCAGAGGACTGGAAAAGCGGGAGTACGAAAATTTGATACGTTCATTGGAAAGCAATGAAGAAAACTTAAGTGTAAAGGTAGTGCGAGCCAAACTTTTGTTGGTGGAGAGAAAGAACAAGTTGGACAAACTAAAGATGGAGCGAGAACAGGAGACTTATGCAAGGCTGAAGAAGGAAGAATCTGAGGGTGAAAGCGTGAAGGCAATGGTGGCAGCCATGCGCTTAAATTCCAAGGGGGTCGTCAACAGCAACAAAAGTGTCAACAAGCCAACAGGTAGTGGTGGATTCATGTGCTACAAGTGCCAAGAACAGGGGCATATTGCGAAGTTCTGTGATTTAGTTCATGAAGCAAGAAAGAAAGGTTCAGTTTTGTGTTTTAATTGTGCCAAGATAGGTCATACTTCCCGGAATAGTAGTAATGGACGCAAGGAAAATGTTAAGGTTAAGAATCGTGAGGTTATTGCCACGGTAAAGGACGATGAGGCGGCAAACGAATGTGTTCAGGTTAATGCTAGTAGTGTTAAGGTAAAGGCTTATGTGACAACTGAAAGCAAGGATGATGCATCTGATTGTGTATGCAGGTGGTATGTAGATTCAGGAGCCACTGAGCACCTGACACCTTATAAGGATATTCTGTATGATTACACCCCAAAGGTTTCTGGTAGTGTAGACACAGCTGATGGATCCGTAGTTAGTGTATGTGGTATGGGAAGTGTGCTTATGAAGCTATCTGACAAGTGTGGAGGTTCTTTTCTGAAACTGAAAAGAGTGTTATATGTCCCAGGTCTTCAAGACAATTTAATATCTGTAGGTCAATTTGACAGGAAAGGTGCAGTCGTAACCATTAAAGATAGCAAAGTTGTATTGTCAGATCATGAGGGTATATTCCTTACGGGTGAGGTTGTTGGAAATATGTATGAGGTAAATTGTGATTATTTTATGGTAGAACAAGGGAAAGAATTTGCTTGTAATGACGAGGTGGAGGTTGTGTATGCTAAGAGCAACAAAGCTGTAACTAGCGGAATATGGCATCAGCGTTTTGGCCATGCTCTGAACATTCCAGATCGTGATTTTATACCCAAAGAAAAGAATCTTGATTGTGATACTTGTAAACAAGGTAAAATGAAAAGACTTAAATTTAATGAAAGAGATCATGTATCTCAGAAGCCATTAGATGTTGTGTTCTCTGATGTATGCCAGCCAGAGCACCCATCGATTGGAGGTAGCAAATATTTTATTACATTTACTGATGATTGTACCATATTCTCATATGTAAGGTTCCTTAAGCAAAAGAGTGATGCATTTAATGAGTTTCTCAAGGTTAAGGCCCTAATGGAGACAGCACAAGGGACCAAGATGAAATCTTTCCATTCAGACAACGGTGGAGAGTATTTAAGTACAGAGTTTTGTAACTATCTTGAAAAGGAAGGTATTGTTCGTAGGTTAACAATGGCTTACTCTCCCCCAACAGAATGGCGTTGCTGAACGCCTCAACCATCAACTTCTCACCACTAGTAGGTGCATGCTCATTCAGTCAGGCATGCCAGTTCAATTTTGGGGGGAAGCCATCAGCACAGCCTGCTATATAAAGAATAGGTGTGTGTCATCAACTGTAAAGAACATCCCATTTGAACTGTGGACGAGTAGAAAGTTGTCAGACCAGGAATTGCTTATGTTAAAATCATTTGGTTGTAAAGTTTGGATCCATAAACGTAATGTGGAAAAGTTAGTGCCAAGGACAAATGTTGGTGCAATGCTAGGGTACCCCGATGACTCGAGGGGCTACCGTGTATGGGACATCGAAAAGAAATGTGTCATTAAATCCAGGAATGTAGAATTTGTTGAAGATATATTTCCGTTTTCTGTAAAAGCCCAGGAAAAACCTGTAACTCAGATAGATTGTGAACCTAGAACAGTTGGAGAAGTGTTTATCGAGCAGAAATATTGTGGAGGTGACGTGTTTGAACACGAAGTAGCCGAATCAGGAAATGAAAATTCTGTAACAAGTGATAGTGATGCCTCTTTGTCAGATTCTGATGTCGTAATAGACGCTCCATTACAGCCTGAACACACAGTATTACGCAGGTCGAGTAGAGAGAGAAAACTTCCCAGTAAGTGTGTGTGTTGTAATGAAGTCAAGGTCAAATGTCGCATTGTCATGTTGAGGTCAGAATATAACGATCCGGTGTCTTTTCAAGAAGCCATCTCACGAGATGACAAAGGTAAATGGTTTGAAGCAATGAACCAAGAGATTGCCCTCTTGGAAAAACATAATGTGTGGACACTTGCAGAAGATTCAGGTGGCAAGACTGTCATAGGCACCAAATGGGTGTATAGAACTAAACGAAACCAAGAAGGTGAAGTACTTAGGTATAGAGCACGTTTAGTAGCTCAAGGTTTCAGTCAGATAAAGGGTACAGATTTCCTTGAATCCTACAGTCCTGTGGTAAAAAGGAAAACTATTAGGACCCTTATAGCCATAGGAGTAGAGCGTGAATGGGATAATTGTCATTTGGACATTGTATCGGCATACCTTAATAGCAAAATTAAGGAAACTGTATTTGTAAGTCAACCAGAAGGTTTTCGCAGTGTAGAATACCCAGAACATGTGCTAAAACTCAACAAGAGTATTTGCGGTTTATGTCAGGCTGGTAAAGATTGGCACAATTGTATCGCTGCACAACTTGTCAAGCTTGGCTTAAATCAAAGCAAATGTGATCTATGTCTGTATTTTAGTCTGTATGTTGCCCTTTGCTACCATACAAGGAATGATATGCAAATGTTTGTTGTTACTGTAAGGCTAGTTATGTATTTTTGTTTGTTTTTTGTTCTTTTGCAATTTGTGAATGGGGGGAAGTGTGAGTTTGCATTCACAAATTCTCATAGTGTGTTTCTTTTGTTTTTGTATTTCTCATAGTGTTCTTCTTTTGTTTTTGTATACCGTACAAGTCAAATGTATTTTTTTGAATATAACTGTCTGTTTCCGGTTGTGACCAATGGATGTCGGTGTTTGTTTCTTCTCCCATCAATTTGGAGTTTAGAACTGTATTTAGTAAACCCTTTTTACTAATTATTTTATGACAAAAGCTACCCGAAGCTCGAAACCTTTCAGATGAGAAGTTTCTTACATGTTCACTCCTTGAAGGACAGAAACAGAATCCCATTGTTCTTCCAACAAAGATCTGAATCCGTAGTCATTGGTTACCAATCAAAAATTATTCACGACAAGCCAGTTATTACTAATACGCCATCAGCTGTCCGGTGACCTAAATACGCAGCTCAGTAGTACTCAGCGAGCCACATGAATGCGCTGCAGTAACCATACGTGAGTCGAAGACTTAAATCCTTGGCCAACAGGTTGCGTTTGCTTACAGAAAGTCAAATCCAGTGGAAACATTTTTCTTTAAAACCTTTTCCAAGGGAAAAGTAGAATGGGAGAAATATATTGTCTCAGATACGTTGACTCCATACATATCTGTGTCTGGTCGTGTCTGGGTGAAGATTAACGCGCCTGAGGTCTTTGTGTAACATATTGGCCCATCGTTGCCTTGGTCTTTTGCTGCAATTGTGTCGGTTTCTGCCCACAGTACATGCCCAAACCATCCGGTTCACGTTGTTTCTGACCACCCTATATCTATGAATAACCAGCATCAGTTTAATTTAATGAAGGAGGCTCCTTGTAAAATAATAATAATTGAGCATTTGAAGTTGAAACAAATGAGATTATTAAAAAGAAGGAAGATTATTAAGTTTATTTCATTTTGCCTAGCCTGGGTTGACAGCTACCCATCTTAACACAATCTTGGTGTTGCAGAACTAGCTGTGGTTCGGTATAGCCTCAGACAAAACAACATACGGAGGAGGATGCATATCATGTGTGTCTGGATACCATACAATGGCAATCCGAGTTCTGCTTGTGCTTGAAGGCGCATGCAATATACCTCTTCACAGATACTGTAGGTCTAAATGTCCAAAATGGTACCCAATCCATTGATAGGGGTGAATAGGAAAATTGGTAAACATGCTCTGCGGCTTTGGTGGTGTAGTTGGTAGCTTGCTGAACTGCTATGCCCAAGATCGTGGGTTCAACCCAGCTGAAGTCATCGGATTTTTGAGAGTGTTAAAATCCTTCAGTATGCCTTCCTTCGGATGGGAAGTAAAGCCGGCAGGCCCATGTCATAGATTTATGTCGTGAAAAAGAACCTACCACTACAATTGGTAGTGTGTAGCTAGATTTGTAGGTTATTTGGTTTAGAAACGCTCTATCAAGTTCCAACGTTCGCCGCTGGGTGACAGTGACGTCTCGTAGCCCAAGTTGGAACTACTTGAAATTGAACTTTCATTCATCTTCATTCATTTCATCTCTCATTAACTCCTCTTGTAAGGTTGGCATCAGGAAGGGCATCCGGCCGTAGAAACCATCAGCCACATGGAATTCATCACATCTCATCCTCTACCCAGTTGGAAATGGGATCAATAAGGTGTAGACATAGATAGGTAATGATGGTCTGTGGCATATCAGAGTGAGTGGTGTGAATAACAATGTTAATATTAGTTTATTGTCCGTAATTTTTCTGTTAATTACTTTTATGACTTGATTTTGTTTTGTATTATTCGTTTTTTGGTTTATAATTTTCTTGATTAGCTTTTAAAATTCATGTCTTACGCTTTCTTGATCATTTTGAATCTTCCTTATTGCAAGTTCAGTATCTGCTACTATATTTATTTTGTTTAAGCAACTTGACCAGTTGTGTTTGGATCCTTTCCTAACATATCCAACTCGTGAATCTAGTGATGGTGAGGTCCCTAATTGGTGATTGAAAGTCTTGTTCTGGTTGCCTAATGCCTAATTTAGGTTTTCTGTTTTTGTTTTGGTTGTCTTGTTAAATTTTCCAATTTCTTTTCTATTGGGTTATGTTTTTTGTTAAGGGAATATTCCATTCTCTATTCTAATTTTCTTTGAAAACGTTCCCATTCGAATTTGAAAATTGGTTTGTGTACTAGTAGATGTGTATTGTATAACTGTATGTTCAAATGGGTTATTTTGGTGTACAGAAACTTTAATCACTCCTCGGCCAACTTGTATTGATTTTATCTAGTGTTTTCTTTGCTTGGTAGAGAAGTTTGCCTTTCTTTTGGAGGGGCCGATAACCTAGATGTTAGGCCCCTTAAAACAACAATTATCATCATCATCATCATCTTTCTTTTGGATTATCCTCAAGTATCATGGTACTAGATTTAAGGTAATCCATTTTTTATAAAACCGATATCTTTAACGAATCTTGATATTTTAATCTTTAAACTATTAAATGCTGAGTTTTTTCATTCGCATAAAAAATTAGAAGTCATATTCATTAACTTATATTAATTAACTTATATCTATAGGTTTTGGGTCTTAATTAATATAAATGTAAATTCAAAATCCTACGTTTATATAATTTTTCAATTTGAGGTGAATCAAAACCAGGTATGGGCCCAAAATAAATGTATTACCTAAAATCAGTAGGCAAGTAATACTTGTTGCTCCTTACTAACACAAAACTTTATATTCATTGATCCGAAATCACAACGCAGTGTGAAGAATTTACTTGGTATTCCTCCATGCTTGTTTACATCTCAGATGAACTTCAGATATTGGGGACCGACGCCTACAAAATGGTCTGTTAGTTACTTCCGGAAGCAAAATTCCAAACTCAAGTAGTACAACATGATGCCCAATAGATGGCAGAACATACTACTCGAAAGCGAATGGGTAATAAAGCAAAATAAAAAAAAATATTGAGCAACGTTTATAGATGGGCGAAGCACTCAATGGGTTCAATTGCTCAACTTATGCAACATTTTATGTGCCTAGTGCGCATCTTCATACATCGCCATAAAATTAACCATTTTAGTATATGATTTAAGTTCTGTGTTGACTTCACAATATTCATTTTGTAAAATTGATTTTATTTTTCCACTTTGTCAATACTTCTCATTATGCAATTAAACATTGGTGCACATGTTACGAACTCCCTGTGACCTTCTTCAGCACTTGCATACAGCAAAGAACATATAGCCTACTTTCTTCTAAAAGTATGGGTATAGTTATAACTCTTTGTCCTTATCAAGGAGTATAATTGAATGTTTGTTGGAGTAGCTTGTTGAAATACAACGTGGTGTATTGTACTCTCTACAATGCTAAATATTTTCCCTATTTCCAATCATTACGGAACTTCCTGGACCTATTTTTGAGGTTTATTTTTCTAGTGTTCAAGTTCCACAAATTGCCTCTGATTTGACATCAATTTAAATGAAGATTTAGTTTGTACAAATACAACTAATTATCAACTACATATTTAGAACTGCAATACAAGAATTAATAAGAATGATGTAATATTATCTCACCTAAAAGCTGTCTGAAATACCCTAGGGGAACAAATGTATTAAGAAATTATGTAAAAACTGTGATCTCAAAATTAAGGTACGTTTCTTCTTAGACATAGGATAAAATAGCCCAGGCATTATATGCAAAAAACACGGCCAATCTAAAAAAAAAAAAATGTAAAGCTGAAATTTGGCATAGATGTTCCCTAGTACCCTAGAAGCAAATCCTGAAAAGTCCCCATCTCTGCTGTGTCCGCGTCATAGTTTTTGGAGGGTTCAAAAGGGCTTAAATAGGGCCTAAGTGCGAAAAACAGCATTTTTGCTTCCTGCGTTCAAAATATTGATCCAAATTTAGTTCTCGCGAGCTTTAGCAATTAATAAAAATGAACCAGTAGGATAACGGACTTATCAGGCCTAATTATTGCTATTGATGAAGGAAAAAACTACTAATTTAACATTTTAGCAAAATTTTACACGAAAATTTGGTTAAATTGTCATTAGCAGGTCATTATTGTTAAACAGCTGCTGATATTGACTAAAGATGAAAGTTATAAAGCATACTTTTAGCTTTACATTGCTAAATTACCCATGTCTATGCGGAAAACGGTTACCGAGTTACGGTCCCAAAGCATAACCGCTGTTGAAAAGGCACCCGATCGCGTTTCTAGGTGACAGCACTCGGCCTGTCGATGCAAGCCAACAATACTCGAAACAATTAATTCAGCTTCTAAACTGTCTTGTATTTTTAGTAAATGTGGCGGAAGTCCACAGGTACGAAGTTTCAGCGCTTCGTGAAGAACGTCCAATCCCGAATGCTGGAGCGTTCACGCAGTTTTGCTTTGACAACGCTGACTTGAGCATGTCTTTTCACATTTCACTGCAAGGTAGGCATCAAGTGCGCAGGTCCAGCACCTGACAGTGAAATATCTCCACTCCCACGTACACGAGAAGTTCCTAATGCTGGTGTGATTGCGGTGATGGGAAAGTTCAACATTTCGTGGTATCGGAAGCCCTTTTCTCCTGGTTCAAAGGACGTCAAGATTAAGGAGTTAACTGGGGAAGCCCCAAACTCTGTGGCTATTGCGTCGATGATGGACTCCTTGTGGTTAACTGGACGGTGGTCACGTTATATTTTACCCGCTTCGTGGACGGCTTTATGAAGACGTCACTGTCTGCTTATGCTCAACCAGCTCCCCAGACGACGTCAGTTGATGCACTGCCGTTCATTAACTTGGAACCGAGCAATCCATCAGCTATATATTCCGCGTTGAAGTTTGCCGCAAGAGAGTACGCGGAACTGAAACAAAGCACTTGTTTCGTAACCTTTTACCAGCCCCTATACGCGAAAGCAGCAGAGATAGTCGCATCGAACACTTCAGAGGAACTAAAATACGTGGTTGTTTGTCTAGGCGGATTTCACCTTCTAATGTCGTTTCTTGGGGCAATCGGCTACGTGATGAATGTAAGCAGTTAGGAGGAGCTCTGGGCGGAAATATACACTAAATAGTCAGTGACTCACATGATGTCTGGACACGCATATTCGAGGTAGGCTTGCAATTAGCTCGCTCTTAAAAATGATTACGTTATGCCTTCAATTTTATCAATACGCGAGACTGGGCATGTTTTAGGGCCCTCAGAGCGAATTTTCTGTCAAAACAGGCTGTCGGGACAATGTTACTCAACATGAACGACGGGCTGAAGGATGACAAGGACGAAATGCATGCGCTTTTTACCGCATTCCAAGAAGGCACCGCCAACGACTTGCTTTCATAACCTTGCCTTCAACGTCTCAAAGAGTCGCTTCATGACACATTTTCTTCAATGAGCCAGAAATCTCGCACAGGAAAGCTGTGGGTAGAGTACATCAAACAGCAAGCCTGGAAAATATTGAAGGATTCCGCATCTTTACGCGAGGAAAGGAAGGTATTCGTCTCTACGGCTCCAGATGAAAAGACCATCATATCATCTGGAGAGAAGTTCGCCATTTGTCTCTACGATAGTGACAAATCGGAGTGCAAAGGCCTCGACGAACTTCGGGG
This sequence comes from Meconema thalassinum, assembly GCA_946902985.2. NCBI lineage: Eukaryota > Metazoa > Arthropoda > Insecta > Orthoptera > Tettigoniidae > Meconema > Meconema thalassinum. The sequence continues at coordinate 382,252,875 of OX336390.1, read as the reverse complement.
AGTGAAATACAGCGCAAAAATTGCTAAACAATCAGTCACAGCGTCATTTCAGCTGGCTTCACTTCCGCCGACTTCGGCGGCATGCAAACAACATTCACTGCGGGTATATTTGCAAGTTCAGGAATGGGTAGGATTTTCTTCGGACCCGACCCAATGGGGATGGAAAATCCAACACTCAGCTTTAGTACCAGTGGCAACTCATCTTCCAGATGCTCCATATCATCTCCTCAATTTGGTGTCCTGCAACTGCAAGAGCTCTTGTGGCAGCCGGTGTGAGTGTGTACGTTCCGGTTTAGAATGCTCTTTAATGTGTGGGCATTGCAGTGGAAAAGCATGTGGCAACGTCACATTTGATGGCTGAGACGCTGAGGAGGACGATTGAGACTGATGTAAGCTTTGTTTTGCAAGTGTTCTTTGTCTAAAGAAAGCTTTCTAAGCTTTGTTTTGTTATTATTTGCATTATGAATGTACGTTTAACTGCTAACTGCATTAAACTCGTTTTTTTTTCTATGCAAACTGTTTCTGCTAGTTTACCTGGATACAAAGGAATGCCATCCTAAAAGCTCTTGAGCAAAGATACAAAATGGTGACAGCAAAGGTGAATAGATGGAGCCCACCAGCGTAAATGGGCGTTCGTTCAGAAAGTGACTGCCACACTTCCACTTTTATATTTGTAACTGTATCTCTGCTGCTGTTTGTCGGATAAACATGGGCAATGTATCGTTTTAAAGCTACAAGTGTGATTTACAACTTTTACTTCGGGTCTTTAGTCGCTATCAGCAGCTGTTTACACGATAGTCCGGGCTAATGACAAATTAGCTAAATTTTCATGAGAAAAGTTGAGCTAAAATGTTTGATTACTGATCTGTTTAAATGTATGGCAATAATTACGACCAATAAGAGCGTTATATTTAACGCAGTCCTTCTCTTATTACTATCAGAGCTCATTAGAACTGATTTTGGATCAATATTTTGAACGCAGGAAGCAAAAATGCTTTTTTTTTTTGGCACTTAGGCCCCATTTAAGCCTTTTTGAACTCTCCAAAATCTATGACGCGGACGCCGCAGAGATGGGGACTTTTCAGGATTTGTTACTAGGGTACTAGGGAACATCTATGCCAAATTTCAGCTTTACATTATTATTTTTTAAGTTTTTTTTTCCTTTTTTTTTCGTGTAGCCTCCTGAGAGGCCGAGTGCAGGTCTTTCAAGTCTACGCTCGTGGGCGACCTGGTTTTTAGGTTAAAACTTAATATGCCTGGGCTAAAATTGGGTACGGAAGATATCGTATTCGTGAATGAGTGTAATTGGAGAATGAGTGACGTTTGCATAATGTAGCATGTTGATATATGGACTGCATGTCTGGTTGGTACCATATGATCTGGGATGCAAGATGCTATTTGTTCTTCTCTTATGAATGTGGGTTATCTTTGTTTCATGTAAGTAAGTAACCAGTTTTATCTATCTGTGTTTTAGGCCTATGATTTGTTTTGGTGGGGTTGTCTATCTTTATCTTAAGCCAGTCGGGATATTTCTGTCTGCGAGTTCTGGTGATCACCTTGTGTTTGACGAGACATGTGGTCTAACCTTAAAATTAATTTATTACTTAAAATTTAACTTCTGCTCTTGTCTCGTCAAGTAGTATGCTTTTATTTAAAGTCTGTGTTGAACGTCTTTGATGTATATTTTCTTAACCTTCCTAGTGATAGGTTGGCTTGGTAACGAGTTGGCATTGTTTCCCCTTAACTGATTATTGGAATATATTTTATTAAAAACATTTGAGGTTTTCAGACTCCATGTTGGAATATGAGAATGAACGGTCACGTTTGGATCGAGCTGCGATCTTGGTAATGGAATTAATGATTTCCTTCGCGATTCAATAATTATTTTATGTCTGTCTTAGATGATGGTCATTGGTTGGCCTTACACAAATAATTTATTACTAATTTCTACGTGTTGACGAAAATTAATTGGATGGATATGGGATATCCTGATGAATTTGCACTTCATAATTTTATGTGGATCAGTTTCCTCGTTCTCTAAAAATATATTTGATCATGTCATTAGCTGGTAAGTTTGATATATATTTAATGTACCTTCTATATTTGTTTTAATAATAATTGTTACATACCAAAGGAAACCTACATGACTTGTGTCCATCATTTAATAGTTCTAGTTCAGATATCTCTCTCTTAATGTTTATGGACCTCTGGATTGTTAAGTTAAAGGTAGCACAATCTTCCATGCTTGGTTCCTTTCTGGGGTAACCAAACTTCTCTGTTTATGTAAGACCAACCAATGACCATCATCCAACACATACATAAAATCATTATTTAATCACGAAGGAAATCATTAATTCAATTTCCAAGATCGCAGGTTGATCCAAACGTGACCGTTCATTCCCATATTCCAACAAGGAGTCCTAAAACCTCAAATTCTTTTAATAACATATATCCCAATAATCAATTAAGGGGAAACAATGCCAACTCGTTACCAAGCCAATCTATCACTAGGAAGGTTAAGAAAATATACATCAAAGATGTTCAACGCATACTTTAAATAAAAGCATACTACTTGACGAGACAAGAGGAGAATTTAAATTTTAAGGAATACATTATTTTAAGGTTAGAAAACATGTCTCGTCAAACACAAGGTGATCACCAGAAATCGCAGACAGAAATATCCGGACTGGCTTAAGATAAGGATATACAACCCCACCAAAACAAATCATAGGGCTAAAACACAGATAGATAAAACTGGCTACTTACTTACGTGAAACAAAAATAACCCACATTCATAAGAGAAGAACAAATAGCATCTTGCATCCCAGATCATATGGTCAACATGAACACCAGTAGACAGAACTACCAACTTCCAAGATTAAAATGTTTAGTCGACACATATCTGCATAAACAAAATCAAACCAGCTTTCACACCACAATGAAAGTGAACACATCACAGTTGTAATATAATTACAACGAACCCAAATAAGCTAAGTGATGAGCACAGACATTGCCTACCATGTACCAACCAGACATGACGTTCATATATCAACATGCTTCATCATGGAAAACGTCACTCATTCTCGAATTACACTCATTCACGAATTCGATACTTTCAGTAACCAATTTTATCCTATGTCTAAGAAGAAACGTACCTTAGTTTTGAGATCGATCACTGTTTTTATATAATTTCTAAATATAACCCTGTAGAAAATAAATCTATATCAAATAGATTCCGTAATCTGATGTCATCCATAAGGTGGCATTTTGGGACGATGAGCAGTATCAAGTGTAGCTAAAAGCTACCCGAAGCTCGAAACCGTTCAGATGAGAAGTTTCTTACATGTTCACTCCTTGAAGGTCTGAAACAGAATCCCATTTTTCTTCCAACAAAGATCTGTATCCGTAGTCATTGGTTACCAATCAAAGATTATTCACGACAAGCCAGTAATTACTAATACGCCATTAGCTGCCCGGTGACCTTAGATCATAAATCCAATAGATGGCTGATGACGTCACGGTGTTGAAACCAACATCTCGAACAGCTGACTAACGGGAACTGCGGGTAGTTTGGCGTACTGAAATACTATACGTGATGATAGAATTGGGCTATTTAAAGAGAGTTCTAGTCATTACTAAGCCAGAATGGTGTATTACTGTGACGCGTATGGTTGTAAGGAGACGTTTAAAAAAGGATCGGGCATTTCTTTCCATACGTATGTTAATTCATTGCTAAATAACCCTAAAATCCTTGACTTAATTACTTGCATTTCTTTAGCATACGTTTCCTCTTAACTCCGAAACATGAAAGAAAAGGAATTAAACATGGAAATGCTGGCATTTATTATTAATTATTTAATTTAACCTATCCCGTACTCCACTGAACAGGCCTGTATTTATGCTCGAAGGTATCAAGTATTTACATGTCCACAGGCTAGACGTTTTTCTTGGTGTTTTGTTGAGACTGTTAGTAAATGCATCTCTGAACATAAAAATGCTTTATGTCCCTATGCTGGATTAAATGTACTGTGGACCTCACAATGCAGCCGTCAATCATGTTCAGTGTCAAATTGCACGTTATGCTACAGATGTGACGGTGTAGTCTTCGATAATAAATATTAAACGTAAGTTATGGACAGTTCGTTTGGTTGAAGACATTTTGAGATTCTTCTAGGATAGGCTACATTGCATCCCTAATGAACCGCTCCCCCTTTGAACGACCAGACCCATTAAGTAATTCTACCCCAGAGGCACTCATTAAGGCTACGCTATTGTGCTTAAGATCTAGAAATAATACCCAGGTACTCTGGCATGGTCTAACTTGTATTACAATATTTTAGTACATTTAACAACACAATATATAAACATATACATTTTCAATAAAATACATGGAAGGTTACACTAACCTGAAGGAACAGCTTTCCGATACTAAGTCTCGATGGGATTTTGGTAATATTATATATTAACAGATTGGCATATTCCTCAAGTATCCTTTGTCAAAATCAATACAACTTCAATTCAAAAGAAAGACTTCTTCCAGGTGACCGTACGCATGTTAGTACTTAACATCAAGTACACGAATAGTCTACACCTCAAATTGTACGATGAATAGCCTACTTCACATCCAACTTAAATATCGAGGTTGTCAGTGTCCATACTGACTTGCAAATATTCTCCAAATACCCAGATTAATAATCTTCTTTTAATAGGGAACTTCATATCCAAGTATTCCACTTATTTAAAACATATAAGGTACGGAGCTAAAATACAAAACGACATTTCTTTAAGATGGCTACTCTCGATCTTCTTATGTCTCATCTAACAGCTGATCGACGACTACTGTTTAGCTCGGTCAACAGAAGATTAAGAACAACAACAGAATAGCTTAGAGCAAAGGACATTACCAACTAATAAAATAAACATTCCAAACATATCGACGTTTCCAAATAAGACTTAGTACCGTATATTGCCAAGTTCACAACAAATCCGGCGCTCTGAGGATAACCAAAGGTCACTAATTTCCCACGAGGACTTTCATCAGTAGTTTCTTACATCTGGTCAGGTCGATGCAAATTCATAAACTTTATAATACTTTTCCCAAGCTCCAAAACAGCTGTCCGGACTTCGACAATAACAACACTGCAATCAAGCGGCAGCGCACAACATCATGATTCAACCAATATCTTATCTTCTCAGTTAATGTCACGCTCTCTGACGTGAACCAGCGAACTAAATTTTCTACCACTTTGGCAGAGAAAGACAAACACGGAGCCTTGAAGGTAGAAGTGTACAAGTGTCGTTTTAGAAACTTCACACCTAAATTAGTCAATTCTTCGTAGAATTTCAGAGTTCTGGGTTATTTTTGCAAAGGTTTCTGTGATTCATGAAAAATGGAATTTAAAAGGAAACAGTTCATTGATAAAAATATTTTCCTATGTAGTAAATGTAATGCATAGTTGTTAAAAAGCAACGCTTAGTAAATCGATAGACTTCCTTATTTCCATTTGCCCATGTTGTTTTGTTCACTTTCATAAAACACTGAAGTGGGAGGGCAACACTGAAAGAGAGCTCATCGCCCGATAACATTTTCTTACGTACCGGTAGGCCTACTGAAATTATCCAAAATACATTTTCTAATGATGAAAAATAAATTAGGAAATAATGTAGTAAGTTAATAGTTTGAACTTGTTTGGAGCTTTCGGGCGTACATTCAAAAATAACCAGCTAGACAAACACAATTCTGTTCAAAAATCAGTAGGCCTAATTCAGAGTTGGATTTGTTATTAAGTATTTACAAGAGGGGATCCTGGATGTATGAGTATTACGGAACACGACACACACATTTTACACAAACACTCTGTTCAAAGATCAGTAGGCCTAATTCCGAGTTGGATTTGTTATTAATTATTTACAAGAGGGGATCCTGGATGTATGCGTATTACGGAACACGACAACCACTTTTAACACCAAATATGTTACATTCTTAAGCTTTGCTACCTTCCGGTACGTAAAGAAACATGCGATGCTTTACCCAATGCCGTATAAATTACGAAAATGTGTGTTTAAACCCTCATTAAAAATCATTTTCCCACCTACTCCTATCACCTTCCACTACGAGTTCCTCTGTTTACCCTTTAGTCAGCTGATCGAGATGTTGGTTTCACGTTACAGTGTGGCAATGCGCACACTATTGTATTTATGCTCGAAGCCGGTGACCTAAATACGCAGCTCAGTACTTCTCAGCGAGCCTCAAGAATGCGCTATAGTAACCATACGTGAGTCGAAGACTTAAATCCCTGGCCAACAGGTTGCATTAGCTTACAGAAAGTCAAATCCAGTGGAAACATTTTTCTTTAAAACTTTTCCAGGGCAACAGTAGGCTACCGGTTGCCACCCCAAGTCAAATTTACTCAAACACAAACTGAGAAGTTTGGTAACCTCAGAAAGGAACCAAGCGTGGAAGATAGTGCTACCTTTAACTTAACAACCCAGAGGTCCATAAACATTAAGAGAGAGATATCTGAACTAGAACTATTAAATGATGGACACAAGTCATGTAGGTATCCTTTGGTATGTAACACGACAAAAAAAAAACAAATATAGAAGGTACATTAAACATATGTCAAACTTACCAGCTAATGATATGATCAAATACATTTTTAGAGAACGAGGAAACTGATCCACATAAAATTATGAAGTGCAAATCCATTAGGATATCCCATATCCATCCAATTAATTTTCTTCAACACGTAGAAATTAGTAATAAATTATTTGTCTAAGGCCAACCAATGACCATCATCCAAGACAGACATAAAATAGTTATTGAATCACGAAGGAAATCATTAATTCCATTTCCAAGATCGCAGCTCGATCGAAACGTGACCGTTCATTCCCATCTTCAAACATGGAGTCTTAAAACCTCAAATGTTGTTAATAAAATATATCCCAATAATCAATTAAGGGGAAACAATGCCAACTCGTTACCAAGCCAACCTATCACTACGAAGGTTAAGAAAATATACATCAAAGATGTTCAACGCAGACTTTAGATAAAAGCATACTACTTGACGAGACAAGAGGAGAATTTAAATTTTAAGGAATACATTATTTTAAGGTTAGAAAACATGTCTCGTCAAATACAAGGTGATCACCAGAACTCGCAGACAGAAATATCCGGACTGGCTTAAGATAAGGATAGACACCCCCACCAAAACAAATCATAGGGCTAAAACACAGATAGATAAAACTGGTTACTTATTTACGTGAAACAAAAATAACCCACATTCATAAGAGTAGAACAAATAGCATCTTGCATCCCAGATCATATGGTCAACATAAACAACAGTAGACAGAACTACCAACTTCAAAGATTAAAATGTTTAGTCGACACATATCTGCATAAACGAAATCAAACCTGATTTCACACCACAATGAAAGTGAACACATCACAGTTGTAAATTAATTACAACGAACCCAAATAAGCTACGAGATGAGCACAGACATTGCCTACCATGTACCAACCAGACATGCAGTCCATATATCAACATGCTCCATCATGGAAAACGTCACTCATTCTCGAATTACACTCATTCACGAATACGATACTTTCAGTAACCAATTTTATCCTATGTCTAAGAAGAAACGTACCTTAATTTTGAGATAACTGTTTTTACATAATTTCTTAATATAACCCCGTAGAAAATAAATCTATATCAAATAGATTCCGTAATCTGATATCATCCATAAGGTGGCATTTTGGGGCGATGAGCAGTATCAAGTGTAGCTAAAAGCTACCCGAAGCTCGAAACCTTTCAGATGAGAAGTTTCTTACATGACTGTTCACTTCTTGAAGGTCAGAAACAGAATCCCATTGTTCTTCCAACAAAGATCAGTGTCCGCAGTCATTGGTTACCAATCAAAGATTATTCACGACAAGCCAGTAATTACTAATACGCCATCAGCTGTCAGGTGACCTAAATACGCGGCTTAGTAGTTCTCAGCGAGCCACAAGAATGCGTTGCAGTAACCATACATGGGGTCGAAAACTTAAGTCCTTGGCCAAAAGGTTGCGTTAGCTTACAGAAAGTCAAATCCAGTGGAAACATTTTTCTTTAAAACCATTTTCAAGGGAAGAGTAGAATAGGAGAAATATATTGTCTCAACTCTCCCCGCCCGCTAATGTTATCATGGGTGGGGGGGGGGGGGGGGGCGCAAATGATCACTAGGATGAGCCCACAAGTATGGCGGGTCAGTGAGGTCGAGTGTAGGTGTGCTCCGTGAAAATTATGCTAATAAAGTGAAATAATACGTTGAATGAATACAGACTCGATCGACGTGCGCAGTAAGTAATAGCAATTTCAAGTTCAATATTGTTTTGTTGTTAAATTGAACTGGTAAAAACAACTGAACGTTTTTATATGAGATTAGATTGCAGAAAATAAAAAACTGTTTGGGCTTATTGTAGTACTGCCAACTTAAGAACTTGAAGGAGTGCATCATACTCTCTGACCTTCACCTCTCGATAGTCGCAATAATGGGTGTTTGCAAGGCATGCAATAAACCAGTTACGAAGCAGGATGCATCAAAAATCCAATGTAGTGAATGTCAGTTTTGGTTTCATGTGAAGTGTGTGAAATTAAATGTGTTTTTTTTCGTATGGCTTTTTTTTTTAGTGCCGGGAGTGTCCGAGGACATGTTCGGCTCGCCAGTTTTGTAGCTGCTTCGAGACGGACACCCAATGGGTGAGCTACAAGTACCGTTGGGGAGGAAAGTGGGAATGGAAGGTCGAGGAGTTGGAAGGTAGCGGCTGTGGCCTATAGTTAGGGACCAACCCCGGCATTTGCCTGGAAGGAAGATGAGAAACCACAGAAGACCATCTTCAAGGTTGCCGGCGGGGGGATTCGAACCTCCTCGCCTCCCGGATGTGAGCGACTGCCAGCAGTCATGCTGTAACGACCACGGCTAACTCACCCGGTTAAATGAAAGTGATGTTAAACATTCGAAAGTCAATGTGCGTGACTGGCGATGTGGTGACTGTGTGGTGCTGACACCTGACGGTGTGGAGCGGCAACTAACAGGTACAAGAGCACTGCCGTCCATGCGGGAACTGTATGAACTGATAATGAGCATCAAATCTGACATTGTAGAAATGAAAGGAGATATTGCCAACATAAAGGAAAGAAATTCCCAGACCGAAAAGGACCTGGGGAAGTCTTTACACCTGACCCATGAAAAATTGGATGAAAATAGTAGACTGATTAAGGATCAGAGTGAGCAAATCAGGGCTTGTATGAACCAAATGGACGCTTTGAAGGAAGAAACGTCAGCACTGAGAAGGCAACTGAAAGACACGCAGCGGGAAGTCGAAGATCTCAATCAGTACGGAAGAAGAAATACGGTCGAGATTTATGGACTCCCAAAGACACCTAACGAGGATACTTACGAACTAGTGAGGAGAGTTGGACAAGTACTAGATGTCGCAATTGATGCTGACAAGATTGATATCTGCCACCGCTTGAAGAAATCCCCACAAAATCAACAAAACACCCCCGGCGGGCGTAGTTGTGAAATTCGTCAGGCGAGCAGATAAGGAAACATTCATCCAGAAACGGAAAGTAAAACGCAACCTAAATACAACACATCTAGGTTATACTGTTAACAACCCCATTTATGTTAACCAGAGTTTGACACCACTCAGGAGGCAGGTGTTTAGCCTAGCTAGAAAAGTCAAACGTGAAAGAGGCTATGCGTTCCTGTGGATAGATAACTCTGGTGCCATTAAACTGAGGAAAAGAGAAGGAGATAGATTTGTACATGAACTGAAATGCATTGAAGACGTGAACAACTTAGGCCTAATGTAAAAATGAATAATTCTAATCAGTTTCTTTCAATTTATTACCAAAATGTTAGGGGTTTGAACACAAAAACACATAATTTCTATACGAGCATATTGAGTAATAGGCACGATGTCGTGCTCGTGACAGAGACTTGGCTTTTGGAATCAGTATACAACGCGGAGCTGTTTGATGACAACTACAATGTCATTAGGCAAGACAGAGTAGGGAAAAGAGGCGGTGGAGTTTTAATTGCAGTGAGACATGACATAAATTATAATGAAATTTACTCTGAGCATGGAAATTATGAAGCGTTAGGTATTAGAGTGCTGATGAATAATAAGGCTTATTATATTTTTAATGTTTATTTTCCACCAAATTCATGTCTTGATACTTATAATAAATTTTATATTAATCTAGGAGAACATTACAATGTTATTGGTAGCAATATTATAATCGCAGGTGACTTTAATATTCCCACAGTGAGGGGTGCTAATCAAGATCTTCTGAATGGTGATTCCCAAGAAAGAGTCTTATTCAATTTTTGTCACTACATAACCTACATTCTCTAAATGATATCCAGAACATAAATTCCAGAACTCTAGACCTGGTACTCACTAACTTACCCAAGATCGTGTCGGTCAGTAGGGGATGCATCCCCTTAGTAGGAGAGGATAACCACCATCCCGCATTGTCTATTGAGCTAAGTCTAACTAATGTACGCATTGGTTCTAGTAAGGCCACTTCTACTATGATTTATAATTTTAAACGAGCAGATTTCAATAAAATGTATAGGTTATTGAATGAAACTAACTGGGAATATCTTGATACATTTCATGACATTGATAGGGCAGTTGAGTATTTCTATGACAAAATGTATGCAGTATTTAATGACACTGTACCTTTCATAAAAACGCATAGAAATCGTTCATACCCTAGTTGGTTTAATTTAGATATCATCAAAAATTTGAAATTGAAGGAATATCATAGAAAGAAAATGAAATCATCTTCATTCCACAAGGAAAATTTTATTAGATTAAGAAAGATAACCAAGGCTTTGATTGACACTGAATATAAGAAATATATAAATGACTCTGAAAATGTAATGCAGGAAGATCCCAAACAATTCTGGAATTATATTAAAAATAGAAAGGTAAAAACTAGGGCGAATTATCAACAGATGAAACTTGGCCAAAACTTGTTAAAAACGAATAAGGAAATTTCAGATGGATTTGCAGATTTTTTAAAGCAGTATATGAAGGTAAAACAACATCTTATGCACTCGATGAACGTACAACAATGATCCCAACTATCACCTCTCATTCATTATTCATAAAAGCCATAACCATAAAAGAAGTTGAAACTGCCATCAAGAAATTGAAGCATAAAAATTGCAGTGGTCCGGATAATATACATCAATATATTATAAAGGCCTGTGTTGATGTGATAAAATATCCACTGTTTCTCTTGTTCAATCTCATTCTAAGACATAGCACATTTCCAGCAATATGGAAATTATCCAGAGCATGTCCCATCTTCAAATCCGGCGACTCCTCTCAAATTGAGAATTACAGACAAATAACGATCATCTCTGTACCTGCCAAGGTTTTTGAACAAATCATTTATTATAGAATTCTCAATCATGTAAAGCCATATGTAAGTTATTTTCAACATGGCTTCGTTCCAAACCGATCCACAACTACAAATCTGTGTAACTTTGTGCAGTTTGTCTCGAATGCATTAGATTCTCGATATCAAGTTGATGCCATCTACACTGATTTTTCAAAAGCCTTTGACAATATTAATCATGGTATATTATTACGGAAATTATCAGCCTTAGGATTCTCGAATCAAATGTTAGAATTAGTGGCCTCTTACTTATCAAACAGAAAACAGTATGTGTCCTAGAGTGAAGCTAATTCCTACACGTACATTGCTAAGTCTGGCGTACCACAAGGCTCAAATTTGGGTCCGTTATTTTTTGTGATTTTTATAAATGATCTTCCCATTTCTATTAAAGAATCAAAATGTATGCTATATGCTGATGATCTAAAAGTGTACAGAGTTATTAAAAATGAGCAGGATGTCCAGAAATTGGAAAATGATATAGATAACATTCACAAATGGAGCCTAGACAATGACTTATTGTTTAATATAAAAAATGTAATTTCATCATCTTCAGTCGGAAAAGACAATGCTTGGAATCGAGCTACAGAATGGATGGAAATCTTTTAACTAGACTGAATACGGTCAAGGATCTAAGGTTGTATATAAATCATGATTTTAGTTTCAAATATCATATTGATAAGGTAGTGAATGATGCACTTAGAACTCTGGGCTTTATTTTTAGAAATTCCAAGGAGTTGACGAATGCAAAGACAATCATTACGCTCTTCAATGCATATGTGAGCAGTAAACTGGAGTTTAATGTGGTAGTCTGGTCTCCAATGTACGAGTCACATATAAAAAACGTAGAAAGGCTGCAAAAGAAACTGTTACGCTTCCTATATTACAAGAAGTACTCTGTATCAGCCATCCGTTGTAGAATTCTTTACTCTAACTTGTTGTCAGAATTCCAAATGACTAAACTTTCAACACGCAGGCTTATTGCTCAGCAGATATATTTGTATAAAATTATCAATGGTATCTCAGACACGAGTGAAACTTTAGGGCAAATAAATTTCAACGTTAGAAAGAAATGTCTCCGAAAACGAGAACTCCTAATAGTTAAAAAATCTAATACAAATTTCCATAAAAAATCACCGATATTGAATATGTGCTGTACTTAAACAGGCTCTCAGCTGACAACAATTTAGATTTTGGAATGTCCTTGCTAAATTATAGAAGGCAATTATACGTAGTTTTAGATGTCAAATGATTCATCATAACGAAGATATTACATTTAGGTTTCACTTTCTTACCATCTTCCATTGCTATTGTATTAGTACCTTAAGATATGTATCTAGTTTTACTTTAAGTGACCAAATGTTAAAAATCATGCTTCATTTACTGGTATTGCGACTTGAACTTGTATATTCCTTGTTAACAATTTCTTTTTTTAATTTAAATTTGATTTTTAATTTTTAATCTTCATTTTTTTAGTTTTAATTTTCAATTTTTATTTTGTATTCTAATGTATTTTCAAGTATTATCTGTGTGTAAACAATTGTTTAATTGTTTGCTACTGTAATTGGGGCACTGCCCTGTTGTGGCAATAAATAAATAAATAAATGAGAGATGTTATGGGAGAATGGGAGAATTTTCTTTAAAACATGTAGGAAAAATAAATCGTTCATGCATGCACAAAAGTCACTCCACCACCTAGTAGAACAATAAACCAAACATTTACTGACACTTGTGTATTCCATTGATTTTTAGGCATGAAAAAGAACTGTAAATGTTTGGTTTACTTGTGCTACTAGGTGGTGGAATGACTTTTGTGCATGCATGAACGATTTATTTTGCCTACATGTTTTTAAGAAAGTTCTACCATTCTCCCATAACTTCTCTCATCCTAGTGATCATTTGCTCCCCCCCCATGATCACATTAGTGGGTGGGGAGAGTTGAGACAATATATTTCTCCTATTCTACTTTTCCCTTGGGAAAGGTATTAAAGAAAAATGTTTCCACTTGATTTGACTTTCTGTAAGCTAACGCAACCTGTTGGCCAAGGATGGTTACTGCAGCGCATTCTTGTGGCTCGCTGGGAACTACTGAGCTGCGTATTTAGGTCACCGGACAGCTGATGGCGTATTAATAATTACTGGCTTGTCGTGAATAATCTTTGATTGGTAACCAATGACTACGGATACAGATCTTTGTTGGAAGAAAAATGGGATTCTGTTTCTGACCTTCAAGGAGTGAACATGTAAGAAACTTCTCATCTGAAATGTTTCGAGCTTCGGGTAGCTTTTAGCAACACTTGATACTGTTCATCGTCCCAAAATGCCACCTTATGGATGATATCAGATTACGGAATCTATTTGATATAGATTTATTTTCTACAGGGTTAAATTTAGAAATTATATTTAAAAACAGTGATTGATTTCAAAATGAAGGTACGTTTCGTCTTAGACATAGGATAAAATTGGTTACTGAAGGTATCGTATTCGTGAATGAGTGTAATTCGGGAATGAGTGTCGTTTTCCATGATGGAGCATGTTGATATATGGACTGAATGTCTGGTTGGTACATGGTAGGCAATGTCTGTGCTCATCACTTAGCTTATTTGTGTTCGTTGTAATTATATTACAACTGTGGTGTGTTCACATTCGTTGTGGTGTGAAATCTGGTTCGATATCGTTTATGCAGATATGTGTCGACTAAACATTTTAATCTTGGAATTTGGTAGTTATGTCTACTGTTGTTTATGTTGACCATATGATCTGGGATGCAAGATGCTGTTTGTTCTTCTCTTATGAATGTGGGTTATCTTTGTTTCACGTAAATAAGTAACCAGTTTTATCTATCTGTGTTTTAGGCCTATGATTTGTTTTGGTGGGGTTGTCTATCTTTATCTTAAGCCAGTCCGGATATTTCTGTCTGCGAGTTCTGGTGATCATCTTGTGTTTGACGAGACATGTTTTCTAACCTTAAAATAATTTATTCCTTAAAATTTAACTTCTCCTCTTGTCTCGTCAAGTAGTATGCTTTTATTTAAAGTCTGCGTTGAACATCTTTGATGTATATTTTCTTAACCTTCCTAGTGATAGGTTGGCTTGGTAACGAGTTGGCATTGTTTCCCCTTAACTGAATATTGGGATATATTTTATTAAAAACATTTGAGGTTTTCAGACTCCATGTTGGTATATGGGAATGAACGGTCACGTTTGGATCGAGCTGCGATCTTGGTAATGGAATTAATGATTTCCTTCGTGATTAAATAATTACTTTTTGTCTGTCTTGGATGATGGTCATTGGTTGGCCTTACACAAATAATTTATTACTAATTTCTACGTGTTGAAGAAAATTAATTGGATGGATATGGGATATCCTGATAGATTTGCACTTCATAATTTTATGTGGATCAGTTTCCACGTTCTCTAAAAATATATTTGATCCTGTCATTAGCTGGTAAGTTTGACATATGTTTAATGTACCTTCTATTTGTTTTAATAATAATTGTTACATTCCAAAGGAAACCTACATGACTTGTGTCCATCATTTAATAGTTCTAGTTCTCTTAATGTTTATGGACTTCTGGGTTGTTAGGTTAAAAGGCAGCACTTTCTTCCACCCTTGGCTCCTTTCTGAGGTATCCAAACTTCTCTGTTTGTGTTAGAGTAAATTTGACTTGGGGTGGCAACTGGTAGCCTGCTGTTGCCCAACTTGTCAGTATCCTTTTAGTGGACCCTGCAACCAGGTGGGACAAACGCTGAGGTAGAAGGAAAAGAAGAAGAGAGTATTGGTCATACTGATTTAAAAGAATTGAAAAATAAGTAGATGTCTCACGCCAGCAGTGATAATAATTCTTCTTCTTCCTCTTCTGCTTTACGGCCTCATTGGACCACTTCAAACAATCATTTCTTGGTCCTCTTCTTCAATAAGTTTCCTTTCCGAGTCGCCCAGTAGCTTTTCATTCGCTCTGATCTTCTTGGGCGTTCCTCATATGTAAATACCCTTTTTACTGTATTACGTTTGTCTATTTTAGCCTGAAATCTTATTTTTATATCACTCAGTTTTTTATTTTTTTTTGTTTTATTTTGCAAGTCATCCAAGGTTATTTCTAATTCTTTCATATCTTCTCTAATTTCCTTAATCCATCCTACTTGTTGTTTCATATTCCAAAGTTTCACTACACTTTTTCTAGATAACCTGGTTTCTGGTGTCCTCATGATGTGACCAAAAAAAAAAGAAATCCGTTTCTTCCGAATAGTATCAGTGATGGGCTCCAGTTCTCTGTATACCACTTCATTTGGTACTATCCGCCACTGTCCATCTTTCTGACATGTTTTATTTATGCAAGTTCTAGATATTCTTCTTTCTACTTTTAAAATTTTTGTCGATTCTGTTTTTCTGAGTAACTTTAAAAAGAGTTTCACTTCCATATGTCACCTCTGATTGAACCACCGTCTTGTAATGTTTTAATTTTGTTGCGATTGATAGACATTTTCTTTTATATGTAGACATGTTAATTTTGGGCTTTTTTACATAGTCTACGCCCACATTGGAGCACTTAAATCAATTTATATACACTACAGTCTTTACAATATTAGTTGTAATGGCTTCTCAACTTCCTCTTCTCTTTCCAGAGCTTCTTTAATCTCTCCGACCTGGCCGCGCTCTCTTCATTTGTAATGGTGTACTGTTTTCGTTTGACTGTTTTTAATTTCAATCTTGTATCCCTACTTCTCAGAATACTCTTCTCTTTTCTCTCTGCAATTTGTTTCATTGTAATATTTAGCTCGTCTAAATAATTCTGGACCTCAACGAATCAGTTGTTCTTGGTTTTACTTTTCCAAAAGAAAATGAATAATTGTTTCAGTAGTCTGGTGTCTGGTAGTCTTACTATGTGGCTGAAAAAGGCAATTCTCCTTTTTCGCATTGTATCCACAATTGGTTCATTTTCCCGATAGACTATTTCATTAGGCAGCAGTCTCTATTGTCCATTTACTTGATGTTTTTTATTGATGATTGTCCTGATGATCCTTCTGTCTATTTTTTGGATTTTATCTGTTGTTGCTTTGGTATTCATCTTAAACAGGGTTTAACTTGCATAAGTTGCTTCAGGTTTAACTACTGAACCATAATGTTTGAATTTGGCGTTCATCGAGAGAGATTTCTTCTTATAAGTTGACCATGTGACTCGTTGTGCTTGTCTCAGTTTTGTTGTTCTGTACTCTATTGCGGCTTTCTCATTTAGGTTCCAAGTTATAGTTTCCCCAAGATACTTGAACTTTTTTACAACCTTAATTTGTTTATCATTTAGTTGAAGGACAGGGGTGTCCACCTCGAAGGTTGGCATAATCTTTTATTATAATAAAAATAATAAACATATGATTCAATTCATAGAGAGAGCTTGTGGAATGTCATGACAGAGTTTTGCTTCCCTCTTAAACTTATCCGGTATAGATTGTGTATGGATGACAAAATAAGTAGACAGGGCGAAGCTCTGTCCCCTCTTCTCTTCAACATTGCTCTCGAAAAAGTTATCAGATCACTAAAATTAGTTCCGGCTGGCTTTCATCTCGGACAGCATCATAAAGTGCTTGCATACGCTGATGATATTGTACTCATAGGAAGAAATGAGATTGAGATAAGGAAATTGTTTATTGAACGTGAGGGGATAGCTTCAAAATTAGGCCTTTAATTAATGACCAAGAAACTCGGTACATTGTAATGAAGAAGAATAATGACATGATTGGGAATCGGTTACCTCTTCTTATTGGCAAGATTAGTTTTGAGTGGGTTGAACATTTCAAATTCGTAGGAGTCATGATTGATGAACAGAATCATAGAGAAGTGGAAAATAAAGTTATAATACAGAATGCTAACAAAGTGTATTACTCTCTGCAGTTTTTATCAGGATCCAAATTTTTGACGAGAAATACAAAATTGAAAATATACAATACCATCAATAGGCCAGTTCTAACTTATGGTGCAGAATCATGGAGTTAAACAAAACAGGAAGAACACCAGGTGCAGGTTTTCGAAAATAAAGTATATAGGAAAATGTTTGGACCATCTTTTGACCCCGCACCTCAAAGCTTGGAGAAAAGATCAAATAAAGACCTACACTCAATTTCACAGCACGCACCAATACTCATCATCATTAACTCCAGAAGACTTCAATGGGCTGGTCATTTACTAGGATGGGAGATGATAGGATGGTCTTACAAATCTTTAAAGAAGAACTAAGAGAAAAAAGGCCAGTAGGAAGACCACGAAGTTCCTGGAAAAAGTAAATCTCCAAACTTAGTAGACATCTGAAAGTGGACAACTGGCAAGAACTCACCCAAATTAGAGTTCAATGGAGGCATTTTGTGACTTCGGCACGGGATCTTCGTGTCCCATAGAAGCCTTCTGAGTGAGCATAGTAAAAATAATCATCGTAATAATATGTGTTTTGTATTTTATATAAAGTCTACTTACCTACCCCACACTGACAGGCCATTAAGGCCCATAGCGTCCAAGATGGCTGCTGCCCGGCTTAAAACCTGCAGAGGAAGGGAGGTCATTTGATCAGCAGAAAAATTCTCTCAACTGCATTTCTTGCTTTCCTGACAGGTGCTGCTATTTGCTGTAGGTCCCCAATTGTCATTACGGCGCTTGGCCTGTCACACAGAAACCGTGAGTTATCGTGTCCCCCTCCCGTATGCGTACTCACTCTACATTGAAGTTAATGCTCCACAGCTCTGTGACTGTCACGCAAGAGCGAGCTGCTGCGTCTGTCAGGTTTTTAACGAGATTTACTCCACTCTTTTACTTTTTCAAACATTGTTATACATATTTTAAGAATAAATAACTGTTCTCAGTTTATTTTCATGCCACTGGGGATTGACATGCCACTGTGTTCCTACCCCTAAATCCGCCAGTGGCATTTTATCACTTGCTGAAGTTAGCCAATCAGATCGCTTTGCGGGGTGATGTTGTCAACTCTGCATGTGGTACAGGACCTGCTTGAGAGCGCCAATTGAAGAAAAATTCTTTGCCAGGGGATGTATTTGAACTCGGACCTCTGGGTTGACAGGATCGCGCCATAACAACCACTCTATGGTACTCTGTCCAAGTGAACTGTTGCATGGTGATCTCGACAGTGGCTAAGCTTTCATTGTAATGCGAGTGAAGTTCATTGCACACATGCCATATGGCTGCTTATGAACATTTCCATAAATGACGGATCACGTAGCAACTGCCGCTGCCGAGAAATCAGCATCAAAACAATTCACCGTAAGTGACAGCCATTGTCACCATAGCATAGTTGCTGGTGCAATCCTGTCGTCCAGAGGGTCATGTTCAAATCTATCCCCTGTCAATATTTTTTCTCTGATTGGTGCTCACAAGCCGGTCTTGGGCCATGTGTAGAGTTGGCAACTGAACCATTTTCCTGGTTCATCAGAGTCCAAATTTCTATTCCATCTCTTTTATTACACGATCTGACTATGGTATTTAAATATCTATTCCCTTATTATTATTAATTCATGTATTTAATTATTTTATTATGTCATTTTTCAGTCCTCCGCTGTGCTATTCTCTTTCTTTACTTCTCTTATCGATGCCATCTGGTGGCATGAATCTGGCATCTCTTCCTATTCTTTTCTCGTTCACAATGGACGACTAACCCAACTTTCTGATCTCTCCGACTTTATCGGAAGTTTTCGCTCCAACTCTTTTGATAAGAATACATATTGAGATGAGGTGAAATACGTATATTATTCAATTAATTAACGTAATTGGATTTATTTTCGTTCGTTTATTTGTGTCGCTTTTCACCTTACGAAAGCTTTTCACCTTACGAAACCACAGCAATATCTCGGTAAGTAGTCGCAAGTTTCCTTTTCTCGATATGCATGAATTAGTGAACTGTTACGTGCGTCTTGTACGAGCATGTTTCGCTATTCTGTATATCTAATTTGTTCTTTTCCCATGTGTTTTTGTTTTTGTCCCTTTTCCCTTTTCTTATATTCTTGAGTTCAGTATTTAGTTGGGTGTTGTATATCTTGGACTTGGCGTTGGGCATACATGCATGTTTTGGGATCCCGTGCGTGTGTGCAGCGTGTGCTTCGGCCTCCTTGCATTTCATGCATTTTCGGGTAGCTCATATCACTGCTATGATGTTCGTCTGGTCTCGTCTGTGCCTAGTGTAAGATCTTTTGGTCATTGCATATTACTACGGTATTGCTATGCACCTCGATCTTAGGACAGACCTGTACTGTCGCATCGTATACTTCTTTCTTTTCTGACCCAAGCAATGTCTTGATTTTACACCACTATTTACTGTACTCAAGTTCCTTTTCTTTCGTGTCTTTGAGTGAGATTGCGGTTCGTTACGCAAATCTTTTTCTCGTGACCCTTTTCTCCCCTTGTCCTGCCTGTTCCCCTATTACTGAGATATCTACCTTTAGTTATGTTTCCGTAAGTCTATTTCGTTTTGTTTCTGTTTAACGGTGTGTTTATACACGATTTTTTCTAATATGTAGTTCTTTCTCGCCTCAATATGTATTCTCATTTCTTTCCATCTCTCTTTACCCAACTTAGGAGCTCCTTTTGGGACTGTTACGCCTCCTTTGTTACAGTCCAGATTTTCACAAGACTTTACGTCAGCTACTATTCATCTTTTCTTGCCCAACGTCATTTTTTAAAAATATCCCTACTCCCTTGCGGCAGTGGACGTATCTTGACGTGCTCCACTTATTTTAAGTTCATCCTAGCTTGTTATCTTTCCTCTCGCTTCAGATCTTTTGCATATTTGAAATACATGTCTTCTCGACAATTTTTTGCTTATCCCTTGTTGTCTCTTGCGTCTTATAGTCTTTATTTATTTTCGTTCTCGGCTCATGTTTGGCGAGATACTGTCATATGTGGGGACTTGATTGAACTTACTCTCTTAACGAGGGTACGTTCGTCCACGACCCTGGGGTGCCCAGCTCATCTTCTTGAGTCCTGGTACGGTAGTTTCGCAAAACAATGGGCCCAGCACGAAACTATTCTCTCTCTCTCTCTTCCACCGCCAGTTTTACATCCTTCTCAATAAGTTTGCTGCTATGCCTGGTGTCTTCTGCACTCAGGTAAGTGCGAACCTAGTTCATCACTACGTTTAGGTTGGTGCACAACATCGCACTATAAAGTCCACTTGAATTCGTCTGCGAAGCAATTAGATAGGCTAACTTCAGCAACTAGTAAAATGACACCAGCATAAGATGTGGTCTTATTTTTTTCAAATTATTTATTATTATGACCAATCCTCATACACACGTTTCACGTTGTTTCTGACCCCCCTGTGTAAAAAGACACAATAAACAATCGACAATAAAAGGAGAATAGAAACACAGATAAAGGATACACACAATCACAGGCAGGTTCAGGCAGATGTACTGATAAAATGCAAAAGCCCTGCCAAACATACCAGCGTTTTCAAAGGTGAGCATTCATGCCATCACTCTAATCACTAGCTAAATACTAAAATACAGATCGTTTTCTTTTAATTGTATGAAGGGTTTATTTTTATTAATGAATGAAGAGTTTATTTTTATAAATATATAGTTGAATAAAGCCAATTATTATATCTTAAAGTTCAGTGCCTCAATGAACTCAATATTCTGCCACCTATTGTAACGTGTTTTTCGAGGGGTTTTATGCAACTGGCATAAGTCAGTAGGAAGCCATTCTATATTTATTTACGCGGCAAATTGTTCAGCCAAGAGAATTTTTCATGGTAATTTATTATTATTATTAATTTATTATAATTATTATTAAGGTATTTTCGGAGCATTTTATAAAAATTATTAGCATTCAGATAGGTTTTCTATGTCTTAGAAAACCTTATCCAACAAATTATTACGAACGACGATATCATAGAAAATTATCTGATTACGGAATTTTACGGAGTTTTCGTCAGTTAGGGTATATCGAGAGACGTGACTCACTGGGATTTCAAGTACACGCTTAATCTTGTCGAGAAGCATGACGCAATCTTGGGTCGCAAGGTCTAGAAAAGGCGAATTGTTGGAACGGAAAACGACTTCTCCCTCTCGCGCGCCGAGTGTAACGAAACCAGAGGAGGGGAACTAGCGGTGGGTCAACCAATCAGTGAGGACCACGCAAGCTGAAGCCGGCTGAAGAGTGGGGGAGCCAACGTGTGCATATATCGTTCGACGCGCCGTGAAACGAGGACTATCTGTGTAGAACTTGCGGAGTACGGTTGCAAGTGCGTGTCGCTCCGATGTTCAGTGGAGTTGAAGACTAACTTTTGCAAAACTTAACCAGTGCGGTTGTACGAGTGTTTGGGTCCGAGGTACGGACCATAGAATTATCTAAGCTACCAGAATATCATCAAATTCCGACGGAGATGACGACGTCCAGGAGACTGTGGGAAGCTCACAGCATCAGCAAGTACGAGGGAAATGCCTTGGCAATTTCCAATGGTAAGCGCAAATGACGCAGAAATACGCAATCTCTCATTTTTCTTTGTTTTACATTTCACATTTCAGTAACTTCATAGCTTGGAAATAAGAGTAAAATCAATTTATCAGACTCCGTTTTCACGTAATTTTCTATCGGTAATATTCAAATCACAACGCTCCAATTTAAATTTTGTACTTATTATTATTATTAATTTTGCTATACTGGTTTTATATAATAAATTCATTTCTTTTACAATGCAATCTTTGCTTTCAGTAGGTAGCATTAGATATAGACCAATTCCTTCTCCTGATACAATTGTTTGTTGGGTTAATGATCAAATCATACCACGATCTGAGTGAATAGTGTCTTGAAGGTGTTCTGCCAGAGCTAGACGTTGTTAAATACAAATTTAGATTTCAACATTGCATTGAGGTCTTGGCGCCCATTAAAACAACATAGCTTAGGCAAAGGTAAACAGTTTCATTTATCACCCAACAGTGTGGGCTAGCCAAACTGTTACATTTGTCGCTACCAACATGGGGCATTAAAAAACGCTACACTATATCATATGATAGTCACAACCATCTCCAATCTCAAACATAATTGGGAAGATGTGATAAATGATTCAGTTTGTGAAGTGAGTTTAATGGGTGGGCAGACATTGATTCTTAAAGATGAAAGATTCTCATCAAATTTATAAATTCATTTAGATTGTACCAATAAAATGAGTAATTTGCTAAAATTGCTGTGGATACCCAGAAAATGGAGGTTCCGTTTCTGAATATCTTTGATGTGTTACATATATTGTGTGTTTATTGCTGTACCTGTAATTGCTAATAAGTACTAAGTTATATTCTTACCCCTTTTTTCAGACACCTGGGCAAACTGTATGATTCAGTAGCAAAACTCAGTTTTGTTCAGGAGGGTGGGAAGAACTCAAAAATTGCTAATGGTTTATTTGCTAAGGACGGCGAGTACATCAAAATGGATGGAGTGTGTGATTGCACAGGCAAGGTAAAGTTTCTTTCTGATATCACGTTTTCATCTCATTCAATATTGCTGGGAGTCCATGCTCTGAAGACAAGTTTTTCTAATGGTTTTTTTTTTCATCAATTCCTGTATCATTTTCATGTTTCTGGCCTTTTATTACTATCTTATGGTTATGACATTTACCTGTGGTATTTTCTTAGAGCTACAGTTCCCATGCTCCACAACAACATATGAAACACCAATGGAAAAAGTAGAATAAAATATATATGGTACTTTGGTTATCATCTAAATGAAAGTTATTTAAAATGAAATAAGTCTTTTTAGGTTTAAAATTAAAAGTGAATCTTATGCTGTGCTACATCTTTTCGATATTATTCTATATAGAATGGTCCTTTGCACGCACAATTTGAGATGTGGATACACAGCATATAAATTGAGTCAATAATATCTGCAATTAAAGAGGTTTGATCTGCATAGATTGCTAAAACTATCAAAAGGCAAAAATGGAATATTTTGGTCATGTGATGCAGCATACTGCTGAAATGTATCTTGTATATACATCACCACTGAAGCAAAGATTGAAAGTATGAATGGTCTTGACATGAGAAGAATATCATGGCTCAGGAATCTCCAGGAGTGGTTTGGACTGTCCAATGAAGAACTGCTCTTTTTATTTATTTTAATTGTGGTAAAGCAGGTAGGTTATCTTTGAAGCAACGTCCGCTTTTGTTCACAACAAGAATTTCGGCTTTTATTTTTTATCAACAGCCTTTACAACAAATGCTTTTAAAAGCTAAACAGAGACTGTTGACTTGGTACATGCATGCCAATCACACAACATAGTGCACAGAAGAAGAAGAAGAAGAAGAAGAAGAAGAAGTGCACACACTTCATCACAGACTAAATACAAGTGTTGGAGCACGCTAAACACATCCACACGCCCTTCGTTTGAGTGCTCCCATGTTTCTCAACCATAAATAAGAACATAAAGTTTCGAATCTATCTTTGGGTAAGACTTTATTAATGATACCTGTTAACTGGAGCTCAGTTTGAACATATTCCACAATAAACTCACCTTCCTCACATTTTAGGGGCAAATGACCTTGCTGTTTTCAGTCTTAAAACAATTTCCTCACAGTTGACAACCAATATCATTTAACAATTTCCAGATCTAATCTGCTTCCTTTGTTGCTGCAGCTGAAACATACTCAGCTCATAATAACATGATTCTGATATTTGGATGACCAAATCACAATACCACTTGTTAAGAAGAAAGCATAACCTGTTACAGATCTCTTGAATATCCAAGTATTTTGCATAATCACCTGCCCTGCAACGTAGCTGTGCTCGTTAAATCGTGCACCACAGCAATGTTGGCAGCTGCAGCAAGTCTGGAGATGAAAGGTTCGAAACCCGGCACTGAGAGCGGTTATCCTGAGTGCGGTTTTTCCTCGGGGTTTCCCACACTACGTCCAGGCAAATGCCGGGATAGTACCTTACTTCATGTCCTAGGGCATCTACCCTATCCTTGTCCCTACTACAGTTTCCCTCCACTGGCTTTGAATTTTTGCAAATACAGGTGGCTCAACTTCTTCCTTCTTTCGGCTGGCTGCGTAGCTAAGCGGTAACGTTCTCGCTTGCTGGGCCCAAGGCTGCAGGTTCGTATCCTGGCGTAGTCAGCTGGCATTTGAGGGTTGGCGCGAAAATGCGAGGGAACCGTGTCAGTAGATTTACTGGCATGTTAAAGATCCCCTTCGGGGCAAAATTCCGGCGCCTCGGCGTCTCTAAAAGCCAGAGCAGTTAAAAGGGACGTAATATCAATAACATTATTATTATAACCTTCATTCTTTCCTCTGAAAAGACCACTTTTAGGTTGATTTCATGAGAAAGCTACCTACAATATTGCAACTTCCAAAGAATTTCAACATATTTTAATGTTTAAAATCCCCAGTCCCCAAAACCACCGTCAGTTCAAAAGTTTATACAATGTATAATTTATGTACAGTGTATACTGTACCCATTGACAATGACAGAGAATATATGGTCATGTTCCTGGTTAGCTCAGCGATCGGGGGGTGTTACGTCCAATCCCACCACATGACACATACACTCGGATAATGAGCGATAGGGTTAGCAAAACTACACAAAATAACTCACAATTTACTAGAATATGAATTTTAATTAACTAAGGCCACCCTCAAATGAGTACAACAATGAACAAAAAAATCAAATTAATTGATTCACTCAACAATGTCCCTTTAAAAACAATCAATCTCTCTTATAATAACATCTTGCTTAATCATAAGACCCTTTTGGTCTTTATTCTTCTATTAATTATCATTAGACGTAAGTGATTATACTCTTTATTATTTTAACTATCAGTTGTTCAAAGCCTGCATTTAACTGTGCTTATACTGTTATATTCCCTTTGTTGGGCATTTCATTCAAAGCATTAACTTCTTATAATCTTATTATGAATCAGTTATAAATCAGTTTTGAACTCGAGTTTATTACTTTATATTTAATTAACTTAAACTTTGTCAGGCTTTGACAATCATTTTCACACATATTTATGTATACAAATGTCGGAGGATGACTGTCCAAATCTCATCTCCACTCAATCACATGCAATATTTTATGTGTACTATGCACTAGTTATCATGAATTTTATGGCTCACACTCATATACAAGCCTAAAGTAATATATTTCATTACCCGTTCGCTAATAAATGTAAGGCGGGAACCAACTTCGTATATTTTTGTACTTCCACAATTATTATTATTATTATTATTATTATTCAAAATTCATATAATCCGTTTGAATTTTAGCAGGAAAGATTCGTATGGGCTTCAGTAATCCAAATATCTACTTTTAAATATTGTAAAGTTATGTATGAATAACTTTTGAATCTGTATTTTTTAATGGCTAGTAACGTAAGAACCCTCAAGTTCCTGCGTTCCGCCCATAGAAAAGAGTCCATTCATTCGCTCGTCCCAAGGCTTAATCACTTGTGGTAGGTCAGTCCCCTTCCACAGCCGACAAGCCTCGGTAAAGATTTATGAGCGACCAACTGATATTTATTCAGTCTCTTTATTATTATATTATTTGCGTTTCACATAACAATGGAAATCCAAGTCCTTTTTAATCCCTATTACTCTGCAAATTCTACTTAGCTAATTATTCACGTTCTCAATATTCTGTCTAATCGTTCATTTGTGCGTTGTTTGTCCTTAGATAATGACTTTACCGTCGGTAATATATATTTTACAGTGTACAGACCCACAGCGGTTCAATTACTTAACTTGGGCATTTGCCTTCCCAATACATATGCTAAAAGTGGTAATAATACAACACAGTACGAATCAGACGCCATGCTAGTTAGTTAGTTATTGTTGTTTTAAGGGGCGGAACTACGAGGTCATCTGCCCCTAGACGCCATGCTGATCGCCCATTTATGCTCGATCAGTCGGCCCAAGGACTATTCCACCTCAGACTCGAGTGCCGGCATCATAACACAACATCCACTTAGCCAATTATACAGTCAAAGAGTCTTGTGCGGTCAATACAAATATAAGGAATCCTACATCCTGAAAAACACATACTTGAGACTATACGTGGAAGCGGGCATTACCATCTGCCCTTCCAGCGTGCACTCATTCGGCACTCGTAACCTCATCTCTATAAGGCGTCTCACTATGCACCAACGTCGAACCAATGACCCGTCACATCTCTCCTGACAAAACTCGAAGATCCGACCTTTTCGTCTATCTTATGAACAATGCACAATAACGACTCATTTGCTATTAGTTATTCACTTGAGTTTACATTTAACTCAACCTTATTACGGCCACAACATTATTGCTTGGATAACCAATTTCCATTTGCGTTTCGATATAGTTATTCTTGTCATGAATAGCTCCCCTGAATAGCGTTGCATAATCCATTTTTGTCGAAATGGAGTTAATCACGGAAAAACGTCGCATATTCTATACGCGATGGTGCTCCGGTGTTAAAAAGTCAAAATATTTATCGTACAAAGAATAATGAATGCATTAAGTTGGCAGTCCCTAGAAAAACGTTGCATAGAGTTGAGAAGATGGCATCCCCAACCAGCATTTGTGAGTCTTAAGGGTCCATAAATCTCATAAATAAAGGGAAACGAAGACCGCTAAACATAAATGAATGGAGGGATATAAAAAGCAAGACATTGAGGAACAGCGGAAAGACATATACAGCAAGGAAAAATGTTATAAAATCAGGACGAAAGCCTCCAAATTAGGTAAGTAGAAAAACGTTGCATATTGGTGAGGAAAATCAATACCACATGTCATATCCTACGTCATTAATATAACACGTATTTTTATTGATTGTTGCAGGAACGTACCTGCTCTTGCATACATTATTATTATTATTATTATTCTCGAGTCAGAAAACATCAAATAAAACACAGATACAAATACTATGACTACAAACATTATATAATATTTGACCAAAACTTGGCCACTTCCACTGCATTCTGTGATGCTTCATGAAGTTCATCTTCTGTGCAGGAGGTCGGGCACATTCCACACTGAAGCATATGTTTCACAGTCTGATCTTCTCCACAGTCACACTGTATGTCATCTTCCTTAATGTAGCCCCACTTTGCAAGATTGATTTTAGATCTGCCCACTCCTGATCTTAATCTATTAGTAGGGAGGGAATGTATGTTTTGAATATTGCGTAATCGCGAGGACATATTGCATCATCATGACGTCATCTGATAGCTATGCGGATGTGATCACGTGCACGTGCACATGTTAGCTTGAAGCAGATAACCTTTGGGTAACCGCTTGAAGCAGATAACCTTTGGCTTATTTATGTGATAGAGATAAAAATTAATGGGTGTTGATGTCATCTGATACCCATGCAAGTGAGCAGCTGTGCGAGCGATCACGTGATATGTCTGCAGTGTCCTTGTGAGACGTGGTTGACCTTTAACAAGTAGTGTTAACTTGGGGGTTCTCTTGCAAGTCGCGTGTGTGCTTGAATACGTATGGCTATGTTGGGAAAAGGTTTGGAGGTGGGAGAGGACCAGGGTTGAGTGAGGGCTCGTTTAAATGCTATTTTTCCCGCTCTATTTGATGGTGAGTTTATTTTTTCAAATAGGTGTTTTGTGAAAATGCCGCTATTTTGGAAACGGTGAAGATGAGAGAAAAGTTTGTTTGATGTCAATGAAAGGTCCCTATGCGCCCTCTAGGCTGACAGCAAGTTTCAAGTGTGTAGGACAAAACAAAATGATAGTCTAATTTCTGGTGAATATTGGCGATGATTCGCGAACGCATGGTCGGATTTGAGCATATAGGGCGTCGTAGGACTTGTGGAGAACCACCCCTTGCTATGGTCGGGGGTATATCCACCCCAAAATAAGAATTACCCTTACCCGGGGGTTAAGTAGTGTTTTTTGTATGCATGCGCACTTGAGGGCTTATGTAAGAGAGCAGAACTTTTAAATGATTATTTGTAGATGAGTTTTTTTAAAATATTTATTAAAAAACAAAAACAAAACTAATAGGTCATTCTATTTTTAGTATCTCGCTAACCAATAATGCGAGTTAAACATATGGGGTGTCGTAGAACTCGTAGTGAATTCTCCTTTTGTATGAACGAGGTATGACAAACCCCAAACTAAACTAGCCTTACCCGCGGAGAAATAGTAATTTTTTGTATGTATGCACGCCGGTGGCTTTTGTCAAAAGGGCCTAACTACACTTTTGTTAATATTTTCTGAACCCTGATGGGATTTTGCCATAGGCAGTATGCTACCACTTGGGGTGACGCCTCGTTTTTGAATGTGTGATTAATTTTTTTGTCAAAAGGGCCTAACTACTCTTTTGTTAATATCTCGCGAACCAATCATGCTAGGGACTTGTATGAGGGGTCCTAGCACTTGGGGCGACGTCCCCCCTTTGGTGGTGAAACTACCCCCCAAAATTGAAAACTCAATATCTTGGAAACTAAGAATCCTAAAATTTGGCGTGATAGCTCTAAAAATAGGTGATGGCATAGGCTTTTAGCAGGATTGGTCATTTCACCCCTAAAACAGTAGTCATGTTATGGGAAAAAAACGTGTTAAACACCTAAAAATCATAAATGAAACTAAGATTTTTGTTTTTGATGAAAAATAGCAGGGGGTGAAAACTACCCCTAAATTGAAAAATCGATACCTTGGAAACTAAGAACCGTAAAATTAGGTGTGATAGCTTAAAAAATTGGTTGTGACATAGGCTTTTATCTGGATAGATGATTTCACCCCTAATAAGTAAATAGTGATTTTACACTGGGAAAAATGGTGTTAAAAGGGTAAACATGATAATTGAACCTATGATCTTTTGTTTTGATGAAAAATTGCAGGGGGTGAAAACTACCCCTAAATTGAAAAATCGATACCTTGGAAACTAAGAACCGTAAAATTAAGTGTAATAGCTTAAAAAATTGGTTGTGACATAGGCTTTTATCTGGATTGATGATTTCACCCCTAAAACAGTAAATTGTGATTTTACACTGGGGAAAAAGGTGTTGAAAGGGTAAAAATAATAATTGAACCTATGATCTTTTGTTTTTGATGAAAAATAGCAGGGGGGTGAAAACTACCCCTAAATTGAAAAATCGATACCTTGGAAACTAAGAACCGTAAAATTAGGTGTAATAGCTTAAAAAATTGGTTGTGACATAGGCTTTTATCTGGATAGATGATTTCACCCCTAAAACCGTAAATAGTGATTTTACACTGGGGAAAAAAGTGTTAAAAGGGTAAAAATGATAATTGAACCTATGATCTTTTGTTTTTGATGAAAAATAGTAGGGGGGTGAAAACTACCCCCGAATTGAAAAATCGATATCTTGCAAACTAAGAACCCTAAAATTAAGTGTTATAGTTGAAAAATAGGTGATGACATACGCTTTTACCTCGATAGATTATTTCACTCTTAAAACAGGGAATAGTAATGTTACAGGAGGAAAAGGTATTAAACACTTAAAAGCATAAGAGTTTTGTGAAACCATGCTTTAATGAATGTTTGTATGGAGGATGACAGCTTGCTAATTATTATTATTATTATTATTATTATTATTAGGTAATTATGGATTAACGTGTTTATTGCTAACGAATACGGCTACAGAGTTTTATCAGTTGTTGTACAAATCAGGATGGCCAACCCGTTGCCATGCCCCATGAATTTACCCAAAAGAGCCAAAACGTTAAGGTTATCGACCTGAGATTTTATAAAACTAATTATCAGAGAGGGTGTTGTTTTGGACTGACAATGGCTAACCCCTTCCCATGATTTATGAATTGTCCCAAAACGTTTTACCTGACAAGACTGAGTGTACCCTGTTCCAGCCTTTAGAAAATTGAACCCGGACCTCTGCGGTGACAGTTGAGTTATATTAATGATGCTTTTTGAACAAACACACACTTGCATACGATCGTTGGGGTGAATCTACACAGAGCCACTGGCTTTGTTTGTGTAATGAGTCTTGGTGATAAGAACACTGCGCTCTTGCCAGTAAGTTTCATATTACTCGTCTGCTTGATAGTGGACGTGCTTCGCACCGTGTTAATTTACATGACTAGATAGTTGTTAGGTTAGGGTTGACAAGGCTCAATGAACCGTATTGCAACCTTAAATTGAAAATGAATTTTTTGGTATAGTCGGGGTTGGAAGCCATGGCCTTAGGGTAGACAACCAAGTATGTTAAACACTACACTGTGAGATGGTCAAATGATAATGTAACAGAACATATAGAAAAGTTTTCTGTGGTTTAACGAATTGACTAAGAGCCATACCATGAGAGGTATAGGTAATTGAAATTGAATCCTTAGCTGTTGACCCTACTACATGTAAGCTATAGCAATGCCTGCCTATAGGCTATCATGTTAGAAAAATAAATTTATGGGTTGTTTTAAATGGAGAATGCTTGTGTTTACTGTGAAACACAAATCTGAATTTAAAAATAGTTTTTGTCCTACATGATATTTGAAATCATTTTTATTTATACTTTAGACAAACGCTAACATAGTTGTAATCCAGAAGCCATGGCTGCCTCCTTTCTAATCCTACACCGTACACTGAAGTTAAAATTAGTAATGATCACGTTACAGACAGCCAGTTTCAAAGCCATGAGAAATAAGTGAACAAAGTATAAAATTCTTGACCCAGTCGGGAATTCAACATGGTGTTGTTTCAAACAAAAGACAAGCGTTCTATAAACTTAACCGCCAAGCTGTCCTATCGACCCCTAATTGTTTGGCTGATGGTCAAATTAAAATTAAATGTAAACTATAACTAAAACTAACTACACACTTATAACTAGAAAAAAGAAATGTAAGACAAAAGGATAACAGGACAAATAAAGGACAGAAGGAATAAAAAATTGCCCCTCAACCCTCAAGGATGAGGATTGATGGACTTGAAAGGAAGGAGAGCCGTAAAAGGTAGATATGAAAGTATAAGAGGATAGGGTCCCGCTCCAGTGGTAATCGATACAAAGGAGGAAAACTGGACCCAGCTCAGGAATCCCTTGTGGTCGCCAACTTCCAAACTGATCAGCCGTAAGCCCCTGAGGGTGTAGCCATATCCAGGGTGCACCACAAGTGGTGGGGCTACATACACCCTACCTTTAGTGTGGCTTCAGCAAAAGGCAGGAAATAACATAAAAATAAAAAGAAGCCTGCCTCCTCACACAAGGAGGGTATCAGAAAAAAAATAAACAAGGGTCAATTACGTCAGAAAATAAAGAGACTCCCTAAGCCTTGGATAGCCTAATAATGTCGGAGTCGGTAGAGAACAAGTGTTGACCAAGTGTGGTTGACAGGAAAGAAGATAGACAGGAGCCTAGCACAAGTCAGTGGAAGCAATGACGGACTCAGCTGGGGTTCCATGGTCGTCAACCTACAGTCCACTAGATGTAAGTAAGACAAAAACAAATTATTTCAATTTCCAAACAGTTGGGGTGAGGTGAGGTGAGATTTCTAAACGTCAAACTCATGTGGTTTTTCCACTTGTACTCCAAGTAAATGCCATGTTTGCCCACAGACAAGTGCAAAGAAAATCAAAACATGTTGTGTTTTGATCAATTCCTTACCTACATGACATGTACTTGAAATAACAAGTAATGAGCATTCTATGTTAACAATGGTGAGACGGTTGCAAGCTGCCAATGCTTAGAGCTCATTAGCGGCTTCTATGGGAGGCATGGAGTACACTTTCTTGAAAAACTAACAAGAGGAGAGTTCGATTTTCCCACAACACACATCCTGATAGTAAATATAATTGACTATGCACTTAAGTCCATAACCAGCTCCTTACCATTCCTACCATTCATAGCCGAAGCACACATTAATACAGCCATCACAGTAACGGAGGTTATTTGTAAAATATCTTAATATCTGAGATTTATCTTGAAATTGACCAGATTTTTTTAAAATCCACTAAATTTACCGCAAATTTAGCAAATTCCACCAAATTTCTGCAAAATCCAACAAATGACTACCAGATTTATTGAAATGCGATTGAATTATTAAAGAATGGTTGAAACTACTTCAAATGTATATAAAATTACCCGAATATTGATGAAAATTCACTAAATTCTACCAAATTTAGCCAAGAGGTCTACAAACCTTGAAATTTAACCAATTTTTTAAAACATTCACAACATATACTCGAAAATTCCATAATATTCCCTTTACTTGTATGCTTTTTAGTTGTTGTTTCGTTTCCCACACTCCCTGCAGACAAATACCTGAACGTGACTTTCTCCTAGACTAGGAGCTCCACATTCGACATGATAGCTGAGTTTCATCTCCCATAAACTCGTCTCTGAGGTGGGTGCCAGAAAAGACATCCAACGGTAAAAACCACACCCTCACATAGACTTTCATAACTTCTTACAATGAGGTTCATAACACTTACTACATTGAATGATTTAGCGGCTTACTTTTCACAATTCCTGTCTATACTTTCCTCTTGAAGGCTGCAAGATGCTTGCAAGTTTCCTAAAATGCAATTAAATTTAATAAATACCTTAAGATGTTTTGATTTGTTTAGGGATATGGTGTTAATACTATTTTTTTAGGTCTTGACTGGCTTTGCAATAAGAATTGACTAAACAAACATGAGTTACCTATCAGGGAAACATTTTGGCCACTATGTTGGTTATTGACCAGTGAGTTTAGCTGTTTATCATTTTTTGAAATCATATACAACAGAGGCTCAAACCTATAGACGAACCGTGTGACCATGTTTGTTAAACAAGACATTATACCAGAGACAATTAGGATACTTATGTAGAGTTTACCAAAAATAACGTTGTGTAACAGTAAATGCTAGTCAACAAACAGTTATACAGTACTAAACAAGTAGTTCCGTGAAGAACTAAATCCCCTATTTTCATATATCCTACTAATATGAATTGCCTCTATCTACATACAAATTGTCAGTTTGATTGCTGTAATAGATTCGTAGATATTGAGAACCGTCTAAATATTCTGGATGGTCACCATGTTGGATTTTTATATTATAGGCCTAAGATTTATGTACTCTTACATGAAGATTATTGTGTAGGTGTTTTATTCAAACTTGGTGGTCCCATTAATGGTATTCCTACAATAAATGATTTTCAAGTTGTCGTTCTATGACGTGAAAATATTTAATATATGATATTTGTTAACAGGATATGCCACTGGAATTATTTTACAAGTAGTTATTTTAATGACCAACAGAGTTCACTGTTAAGAAGGGAGAGACCTATGTGGAATGTAGGATAACATGTTACATATTATACGTGATATGTCACAACTGTAATGCTTGTGATTTTTAAGATGCCTTTATACCTATATTAATCACCCAGTTTACAAGACTGATAACTGTAATGCTACGGAAAAATCAAAACAAATCAAAAATGTGCATTGAAAAACCAAAAAGTGGTTGAGCAAATATACAGTCAACATGCAAAAAAACAAGAAATATATACAAACTGTGTTAATTAATTTAATTCAAATATATACATTTTTACAATAGGTATATATACACACACACACACACACACACAGAATACAGCAGTTTTTTGTTCACGTTTGCTTGTTATAGTTTTTAAATATAACACTTGCTGAACATTATTTTAGGGGATGGGGGTGTTGCTACGTTGACCAATTACAATATAATACCAGCTTTACGAAGTTCATCTTCTATTTTTAACAGCTCTTCCTCATAACCAATATGACCAGCCTGTTTACAGGCATGCAAGAGCTGTAGACGTTCGACTAATATATTAAGATCGTTCCATTTGCTATTTTTTATGAATGGTTTTAAATACTCAGGAAGCAGTTCATCATTTTCACCATCATCATTATTATCATCCTCACCATTATAATCATATTCATAATGATCATCATCATCATCGTCGTCATCTTTACAATCATAATTTCCACCTATGTCCGCAGTCTGTTCAATGGTTTGAGTTGCCTTTGATAGTGTTGAAAGCTTCTTTTTAGATGTGATAGTGTGCTTTAATATTGTTGAGTTGTTATTATCATCAGCATCACCATCCTTTTCACCTTCCCCAACCAACTTCTTGATGGGGTATGTTGTCTCTGATAGGGTTAAGGGATTTTGAGATGTGGGTGTGTGTCTGATCATGGGTTTTATAGGTGTTAAAGGTTTCTCATTAAACAACTCGCTAACAGCATGAGTGCGTTGTAGTGTATTAGACCTGAGGTTAATATTATCTTGAGCAGCACTATTTTTTTCTTGGACTTGGTTTTTTGCTTCGGTTTGAGTTTTCCTTACATTTACACTAGCATGATTAGTAAGTTTACAATCATGATTGTTTGAAGAAAGTATGTCCAATTCTTTTGTCTTAAGCATTCCTCGATACTGTGTCGATCGTTGCTTTGAACAGCGCCAAATAACAGTTCCATTTTTATTGCTTCGTTTCACAATATATGAATACCCTTTATAGTATGCATAAGGCTTACCATACCTAGTCACTGATACTTCCATATCAACTGTCAAGCATAAACTAATTTCTAGTAAAGACAACTTGGTAATAACAACAATAGATTAATGTGGGAGCATATATATA
Organism: Meconema thalassinum; assembly: GCA_946902985.2. NCBI lineage: Eukaryota > Metazoa > Arthropoda > Insecta > Orthoptera > Tettigoniidae > Meconema > Meconema thalassinum. The sequence continues at coordinate 382,217,865 of OX336390.1, read as the reverse complement.
GATGCAAAAAGTGGGAGCAAAAGTGGGGGTAAAAAGTGTCAGCAAAAGTGTGAGCAAATGTGGGAGCAAAAACTGTGAGCAAAAAGTGGGAAGCAAAAAGCGGGAGCATATATGGGATGAAATGTGGGAGCAAAGCAAATATAAAAAGAGGGAGCAAATATGCTAACAAATATGTCAACAAATATGCCGGCAATAGTCAATACACAAGTCAAGATAGTTGAAAGTGCAAAGAAAATATGGAAGCAAATATGAGAGCAAAAGTGGTGTTTTTCTAAAACAACTAAACCTAACAAACTTAGTCATAACCTAACCTACCCTAACCTAACTTCACCTATCCTAACCTAACCTAACCTACCCTAACATCGCCTAACCTAACCTAACTTCACCTATCCTAACCTAACCTACCCTAACCTCACCTAACCTAATCTAACGTAACCCAACTTCACCGAACCCAACTTCACCTAACCTAACCTAACTTCACCTAACCTAACTTGACCCTACTTTACTTAACCTAACCTAACCTATCATAACTTCACCTAACCTAACTTTATCTAACCTAACTTCACCTAACCTAACCTTTCAACTCTCAGATCAAAATTAAATTCTGGGCATAGTTGAGTTGGATCCCAAGACCTCAGGGATAACACCACTACACCGCGAGATCGGCAAATTATCACGCAACACAACACAAAAATAACTTATTGGCTGACAACCATAGTTGGGAATTCAAACCCAAGACCTTAGGACTTTTGTTTTGAACATTATCAGAAATATTATTCTATTTACATTTTGCTGCTGCTTATAATTATAAGAGTTGGCATTAATATGGGAGCAAAAAGTGTGAGCAAAAAAGTGGGAGCAAATGTGGGAGCCAAAATGGGAGCAAAAGTGGGAGCAAATATGGGAGCAAATGTGGGGGCCAATATGGGAGCAAAAGAGGGAGCCAATATGGGAGAAAAAGTGGGAGCAAATAAGGGAGCAAATGTGGGGGCCAATATGGGAGCAAATGTGTGAGCAAATCAGCTCACCTCGGATATCACCAGTGAGTGTTCATATCCACCGCTAGGTAGCGGAAACACACTTTGCGTGTTGTATGTAACTATCTTACAAAGTTTGACTGCATGCAACTCGTGCTTGTATAAGCTGTGCATAAAATTTTAATATTCACTAAGTGTTCAGAACTAATATGTATAGCCTTTTATAGGTATATAGAGCATCCTTGGCAAGAAAGACTGACTAACCCAAGAGTGTAAAGCCTTGCCATATGCAGAAGGCGCTTGTTGGCAGAAAATGATTCCTGATAATAACTGTCTCAATGAATACGAAACGTCTTTTGAGTGTCGTCAGTACAAGTGGAAAAACCACATGAGTTTGACGTTTAGAAAACTCACCTCACCTCACCCCAACTGTTTGGAAATGGAAATAATTTGTTTTTGTCTTACTTACATCTAGTGGAATGTAGGTTGACGACCATGGAGCCCCAGCTGAGTCCGTCATTGCTTCCACTGACTTGTGCTAGGCTCCTGTCTATCTTCTTTCCTGTCGACCACACTTGGTCAACACTTGTTCTCTACCGACTCCGACATTATTAGGCTATCCAAGGCTTAAGGAGTCTCTTTATTTTCTGACGTAATTGACCCTTGTTTATTTTTTTCTGATACCCTCCTTGTGTGAGGAGGCAGGCTTCTTTTTATTTTTATGTTATTTCCTGCCTTTTGCTGAAGCCACACTAAAGGTAGGGTGTATGTAGCCCCACCACTTGTGGTGCACCCTGGATATGGCTACACCCTCAGGGGCTTACGGCTGATCAGTTTGGAAGTTGGCGACCACAAGGGATTCCTGAGCTGGGTCCAGTTTTCCTCCTTTGTATCGATTACCACTGGAGCGGGACCCTATCCTCTTATACTTTCATATCTACCTTTTACGGCTCTCCTTCCTTTCAAGTCCATCAATCCTCATCCTTGAGGGTTGAGGGGCAATTTTTTATTCCTTCTGTCCTTTATTTGTCCTGTTATCCTTTTGTCTTACATTTCTTTTTTCTAGTTATAAGTGTGTAGTTAGTTTTAGTTATAGTTTACATTTAATTTTAATTTGACCATCAGCCAAACAATTAGGGGTCGATAGGACAGCTTGGCGGTTAAGTTTATAGAACGCTTGTCTTTTGTTTGAAACAACACCATGTTGAATTCCCGACTGGGTCAAGAATTTTATACTTTGTTCACTTATTTCTCATGGCTTTGAAACTGGCTGTCTGTAACGTGATCATTACTAATTTTAACTTCAGTGTACGGTGTAGGATTAGAAAGGAGGCAGCCATGGCTTCTGGATTACAACTATGTTAGCGTTTGTCTAAAGTATAAATAAAAATGATTTCAAATATCATGTAGGACAAAAACTATTTTTAAATTCAGATTTGTGGTTCACAGTAAACACAAGCATTCTCCATTTAAAACAACCCATAAATTTATTTTTCTAACATGATAGCCTATAGACAGGCATTGCTATAGCTTACATGTAGTAGGGTCAACAGCTAAGGATTCAATTTCAATTACCTATACCTCTCTTGTTATGGCTCATAGTCAATTCGTTAAACCACAGAAAACTTTTCTATATGTTCTGTTACATTATCATTTGACCATCTCACAGTGTAGTGTTTAACATACTTGGTTGTCTACCCTAAGGCCATGGCTTCCAACCCCGACTATACCAAAAAATTCATTTTCAATTTAAGGTTGCAATACGGTCATTGAGCCTTGTCAACCCTAACCTAACAACTATCTAGTCTTGTAAATTAACACGGTGCGAAGCATGTCCACTATCAAGCAGACGAGTAATATGAAACTTGCTGGCAAGAGCGCAGTGTTCTTATCACCAAGACTCATTACACAAACAAAGCCAGTGGCTCTGTGTAGATTCAACCCAACGATCGTATGCAAATGTGTGTTTGTTCAAAAAGCATCATTAATATAACTCAACTGTCACCACAGAGGTCCGGGTTCAATTTTCTAAAGGCTGCAACAGGGTACACTCAGTCTTGTCAGGTAAAACGTTTTGGGACAATTCATAAATCATGGGAAGGGGTTAGACATTGTCAGTCCAAAACAACACCCTCTCTGATAATTAGTTTTATAAAATCTCAGGTCGATAACCTTAACGTTTTGGCTCTTTTGGGTAAATTCATGGGGCATGGCAACGGGTTGGCCATCCTGATTTGTACAACAACTGATAAAACTCTGTAGCCTTATTCGTTAGCAATAAACACATTAATCCATAATTACCTAATAATAATAATAATAATAATAATAATAATAATAATTAGCAAGCTGTCATCCTCCATACAAACATTCATTAAAGCATGGTTTCACAAAACTCTTATGTTTTTAAGTGTTTAATACCTTTTCCTCCTGTAACATTACTATTCCCTGTTTTAAGAGTGAAATAATCTATCGAGGTAAAAGCGTATGTCATCACCTATTTTTCAACTATAATACTTAATTTTAGGGTTCTTAGTTTGCAAGATATCGATTTTTCAATTTGGGGGTAGTTTTCACCCCCCTACCATTTTTCATCAAAAACAAAAGATCATAGGTTCAATTATCATTTTTACCCTTTTAACACCTTTTTCCCAAGTGTAAAATCACTATTTACGGTTTTAGGGGTGAAATCATCTATCCAGATAAAAGCCTATGTCACAACCAATTTTTTAAGCTATTACACCTAATTTTACGGTTCTTAGTTTCCAAGGTATCGATTTTTCAATTTAGGGGTAGTTTTCACCCCCCTGCTATTTTTCATCAAAAACAAAAGATCATAGGTTCAATTATCATTTTTACCCTTTCAACACCTTTTTCCCCAGTGTAAAATCACAATTTACTGTTTTAGGGGTGAAATCATCAATCCAGATAAAAGCCTATGTCACAACCAATTTTTTAAGCTATTACACTTAATTTTACGGTTCTTAGTTTCCAAGGTATCGATTTTTCAATTTGGGGGTAATTTTCCCCCTCCTGCAATTTTTCATCAAAAACAAAAGATCATAGTTTCAATTATCATGTTTACCCTTTTAACACCATTTTCCCCAGGGTAAAATCACTATTTACTTTTTAGGGGTGAAATCATCTATCCAGATAAAAGCCTATGTCACAACCAATTTTTTAAGCTATTACACCTAATTTTACGGTTCTTAGTTTCCAAGGTATCGATTTTTCAATTTAGGGGTAGTTTTCACCCCCCTGCTATTTTTCATCAAAAAGTTTCATTTATGATTTTAGGTGTTTAACACGTTTTTTTCCCATAACATGACTATTTACTGTTTTAGGGGTGAAATGACCAATCCTGCTAAAAGCCTATGTCATCACCTATTTTTAGAGCTATCACGCCAAATTTTAGGATTCTTAGTTTCCAAGATATTGAGTTTTCGATTTTGGGGGGTAGTTTCACCCCCAAAGGGGGGACGTCGCCCCAAGTGCTAGGACCCCTCATACAAGTCCCTAGCATGATTGGTTCGCGTGGTATTAACAAAAGAGTAGTTAGGCCCTTTTGACAAAAAAAATAAACACACATTCAAAAACGAGGCGTCACCCCAAGTGCTAGGATACTGCCTATGGCAAAATCCCATCAGGGGTTCAGAAAATATTAACAAAAGTGTAGTTAGGCCCTTTTGACAAAAGCCACCAGCGTGCATACATACAAAAAATTACTATTTCTCCGCGGGTAAGGCTAGTTTTTATTTTGGGGTTTATCATACCTCGTTCATACAAAAGGCGAATTCACTACGAGTCCTACGACACCCCATATGTTTAACTCGCATTATTGGTTAGCGAGATACTAAAAAGCGAATGACCTATTAGTTTTTTGTTTGTTTTTTAATAAATATTTAAAAAAAACTCATCTATAAATAATCATTTAAAAGTTCCGCTCTCTTACACAAGCCCTCAAGTGCGCATGCATACAAAAAACACTACTTAACCCCCGGGTAAGGGTAATTCTTATTTTGGGGTGGATATACCCCCGACCATAGCGGGGGGTGGTTCACCACAAGTCCTACGACGCCCTATATGCTCAAATCCGACCATGCGTTCGCGAATCATCGCCAATATTCGCCAGAAAGTAGGCTATCATTTTGTTTTGTCCTACACACTTGAAACTTGCTGTCAGCCTAGAGGGCGCATAGGGACCTTTCGTTGACATCAAACAAACTTTTCTCTCATCTTCACCGTTTCCAAAATAGCGGCATTTTCACAAAACACCTATTTTAAAAAATAAACTCACCATCAAATAGAGCAGGAAAAATAGCATTTAAACGAGCCCTCACTCAACCCTGGTCCTCGCCCACCTCCAAACCTTTTCCCAACATAGCCATACGTATTCAAGCACACACGCGACTTGCAAGAGAACCCCCAAGTTAACACTACTTGTTAAAGGTCAACCACGTCTCACAAGAACACTGCAGACATATCACGTGATCGCTCGCACTGGTGCACACTTGCACGGGTATCAGATGACGTCAACACCCATTAATTTTTATCTCTATCACATAAATAAGCCAAAGGTTATCTGCTTCAAACGATTACCCAAAGGTTATCTGCTTCAAGCGGTTAAAGGTCGACCTCTTCCCACGCTAACATGTGCACGTGCACGCTGCACGTGCTCACATCCGCATGGCTATCAGATGACGTCATGATGATGCAATATGTCCTCGCGATTACGCAATATTCAAAACATACATTCCCTCCCTACTTCTATTCAAGGATTTCCATGTTACCCAATCTTGATCATGACCAGGAGGTAAAGTTTCGGCTATCCTTTTCCAGCCCAGGAGAGGAGATTTCTTAGCTTTCCATAATTCTAGCCTGGCCTTTTCACATGTAGTCTTCAATTCTTTGGATGTTCTTAGGAAACTCTTCCTAGACTTCAGGCTCAGAGCATGTAGTTATTGCCCATGTAGAGGATGGGTTGCTTCCTGGACAACTTTTTTCCTTTCATTGTTTGCAGGTACTTCTCGTCGAATAGAGGTTGGTGCTATTCCTGCAAGCTGGTAGAGGCATTCTGTTGGTGTTGATCTTAAGCATCCAGTTATAGTTCTACACGTTTCATTGAGAGCTACGTCTGCCTGTTTAGCATGAGTTGAGTTATACCAAACCGGGCAGGCGTACTCTGTAGCGGAATAACACAATGCCATTGCAGATGTTCGAATAGTGTCAGGTTGGCTACCCCATTGTGATCCGGCTAGTTTCCTCAGAAGATGTGAACTTTTGACTTGGTGGTCAAACAGTGTTTCTTGTAGATAAGAGCTCTGTCCAGTGTCACTCCTAGAAATTTTGGGGTGTAACAGTGTTCCAGTTCAACTCCTGACCATATTACCTTCAGTTTACGAAAGGCTTCCCTGTTTCTCAAATGAAAGGCACATACTTGTGCCTTGGAGGGATTTTGTTTCAGTTGATTTACGATATAATATTTGGACAGATCCTTAAGGGCACTCGTGAGGTTGTTCTCCACTGATTCAAAATCTTTACACTGTGTAGCAAGAGCGAGATCGTCAGCGTACAAGAAACTCCTGGTGTTGGGAGCTATCGGCTGGTCATTTGTATACACGTTGAACAGAAATGGAGCGAGAACACTTCCTTGGGGTAGGCCATTCTTCTGTAGTCTCCAACGGCTGCGTCGCCCCTGGAAGTCCACAAAATATCTCCGATTCTGCAGGAGAGTAGCAATGAACCTGGTTAGGCTGGAGTTCTTAGTCAGCGTGTAGACCTTAGCAAATAGAAGCTGATGATTAACAGTGTCGTAGGCTGCCGATAAATCGACAAATGCCACTCCAGTTACCTTAGCTGCTTCGAAACCATCCTCTATGAATTGCGTAAGGTTCAGCAACTGCCCAGTACAGCTTTTGCCGGGCGAAATCCAGCTTGTTCAGGTATGAGCAGAGGATCAATTAATGGTAAAATGCGATTCAAAATCATTCGTTCTAGTAGTTTGTAGAGGTGACACAGTAGTGCAACTGGTCTGAAGTTCTTTGGACTGTCCCCTTCTTTGCCAGGTTTCAACAAAGCTGTCACACGGCTTTTCCGGCATATCTTTGGAATTTGATAATTCTTCATGCAGTTATTGAAGAGCTGGAGTATCCAATCCTTTGTTTTTAAGCCGGAATGCTTAATTTGTTCTGTCCGAATGTCATCCAAGCCGGCTGATTTTCCATTTTTAGCCTGTTTGAGAGCCTTCTCCAGTTCTACCATAGTGAATAGTATTGTAAGATCGTTACTTTCCTCTTGAAATCATCTTTGATGTCTGGGCACTTTGTGCTTATAGATGGGCTTCCCGTTCATCAAAAGCTGATGAGCTATTTGGTTGGCAGTGATGTTGTAATGTACAGAGGTCTTTGTCGGATCATTGCTTGAACGTCTTAAAAGTCTCCAAGCCTTATGGCTGTCTCTTCTCAGATCCAGGTCTTCTACAGTTCTAACCCAATGATCCCGTTTTGTTTCTCTAATGGCGAAGATGAGTCTGTTCCCAGCTTCTACTGTTGATTCGCCGAAAGAGTTTTCTTCAAATTCCTTCCTGTATTCTGTTAGTAGGGTAACTTCGTCTGATGTGAAACCAGGGATGAATGAAGTCCGGCAGCCGCGAGGTATAGACCTTCCGGAGCACTTTTTTACAGTTGTGGTGAAGATGTCATAGGATGCTGGTGTAGGTTCTATACAAGACACTTCGTTGTCCAACATATCTGCAAATTTTGACCAGTCAGATTTCTTGAAGTTGTACCTTCTGCGGAAAGGTATTTTCTGAGGTCTGACGGCAGCAAATATTTGGCACATCATTGGCCGATGCTGTGTATTTGGTATTGGAGAGCAGACAGATTTTACACAAAGTTCGCTGATTTTGTTACTACTGAAAATGAGGTCAGGGTTGTAACCTCGTTTCCATCTACCACTATTGAATGATGCAGGCTGTTTTCGATCATGGATCAGGGTAAGGTGATTTATTTCTGCCCATTCTTGCACTGCTATTCCATTCTCATCTTCATGATCGTAACCCCATGCGCAGCTTTGGCTGTTAAAATCGCCAATCACAATCCGTGTACATTTATTTTGGAAATTGGATGGTTTGGTGATGAAGAAATCAGCGCCAGGTGGTTTATAAAGAGATGAAATCGTACAGTTGGCTGTTTCTAGGGTAAGAACTTCAATGTTATTTTCCTCCTTGTGTGCCGTGGAGAGGACTTGAACATTTGGATGGACAAATATGGCACTTCCATACTTATGAGGTCTTTCTATTGCAAGGACCATTCCCTTTACTTTTGGTCTGTGCATATTATGGCTTCTATGTGTCTCCTGTATGCATAGCACATGGCATCCATGCTGGATACAAAGGTTTTGCAGTAGTTCTTCTTTGGCGGATGATATGCCATTTATATTTGCAGAGTTAATTGTTAACTGTGGCCCTGAAAAGGACTCGGTTGATGTTTCTGGTGTGAAAGAATCAGCCGTCAGAGAATGTTGATTAATTCTCTGCCGTTGCCCAGGGTGCGCCCGATTGCTTTTCTTATCATTGCATACATAATGAGTGTCAAAAGGTTACTCTCGACGGGCGACGGCATCTTTTTACGGAGTTTTATAAGATAAACTATAATGCTCACAGCAAGTATCTCGACGAAAATATGGAGATCATTGAGCCTGTGCGCCGCCGAGTTTCAGAGGATGTGTCCAGGAAGACTTGTTCATTTCGGTACTATGTTGTTATGCAAGGTACGAGATATTTGGTGTGTCAAAAGACATTGTGTGTTATCTTTCAAATTTCACGGCGTCGCATGCAGATGCTGAAAATAAAAATAAAGGATGGTATGACTGATTTCGATGATGGACGTGCCATTCACAGCAACAGACCAAGCAAATTAAGTGATGAGTTGCGAGAATGTGTCCGTGAACATATAAACTCTTTCCCGAGGCAGCCTACTCATTATAGCCGCCATTCCAATTCCAAAGACTGTTTACATGCTGACTTGAACGTCACAAGAATGTATGCAATGTATTGTGATCAGCATCCCATGGAATATTGACTTCGAGAAGAAACAGACTAGTTATAGTTGCATTTCACATCATGGTAGATAGTATACTCACTTTACATTCTGGAATGTAAAGCATGCAATACAGCTGCACCAACCTTTTATTTTTGTTCAAAGAGAAGAGGTCGGATATGCATCATCATCATCATGTTTTTCAGTCAAGCGACTGGTCTGCCCCTACAATGAGTCTTCTCCACGTTGTTCGGTCTTGTGCTGTCCTTTTGACCATTCCATACTTTCGTAGGCCAGAGCTATGTAGGAAAGATCTCATGAAAGTGTTCCGAGGCCTCCCGCGAGGGCGTTTTCCAGGTATTTTACCTTCTAGTATGCCAATCATCAGGCCACCATGTCGTAACCTGTGGCCAAGCCAGGTGGATCTCCTTCTATATATCTGGCGGATCATTTGCCGTTTTCCTTTATTCGATCCAGCACCGTTATGTTGGTCATTTTCTCTACCCAGCTGATCTTTTCCATTCGGTGCCAACACCACATCTCAAACGCTTCTAGTCGTTTAATGTCACCTCTATTCATTGACCAGCTCTCACTGCAGTACATTGCAACTGGCCATATGTAGGTCTTAACCAGTTGTTTTCTAAGGCTGAGGGACATCGAGCGTTGACAAATTAGAGAATGCTTTTCACGGAATGCCTGCTTGGCCATGGCTATACGGCTCCTGATTTCAACTTCACATCGTAGGTCTTCTGTGAAGATCTCACCAAGGTATTTAAAACGATTGACCTGTTGTACTGGTTCTTTATTTATGGTAATATTTAGTTCGTGTTGATGCTTGGTTTTCTTAAAATTTATTTTCATTCCATATTCTGTAGCTGTATCATTTAAACATTGCAACATGTTTGTTAATGTATGCGGATTTACTGCAAGTAATGCCAGATCATCAGCAAATTTAATATTCTGGATATGTCTTCCACCAACTTTCACTCCCATATTAGAACCTTTAAAAGCCCACTTAGTTATAGCTTCAGCGAAGCCATTGAACAGTCCAGGGCACAGCAAACAACCTTGTCGCACACCTTTGCGGATCTTAGCGGGTTCTGATACGTCATTTCCAAGCCGAACAACAGCAGTTTGATTTATATACAGGTCAAATATTAATCTGATTAATCGATGGGGACAACCTATTTGATTCAGAAGAAGAAACAGCTTGTGCCAGCTGACTTTATCAAATGCTTTTTCGAAGTCCACAAAGCACACGTAAAGGTTTCTGGTTAAACTTAACATCTTTTCTCCAAGGCATCACAAGGACCCGATAGCATCCCGTGCAGACATATTCTTTCGAAAACCAAATTGAGAGTTGTCTAGATACTGTTCGATGTATATTTCCATCCTTTTCCTTAAAATCTGCAGAAGTATCTTTGATGCATGAGGGATGAGACTAATGGTCCGATAGTTACTACATTCAACTGGTACAGTCTTCTTTGGAATTGGAATGATGATGCTGGTGTAAAACTCCTGAGGCCATTTTCCTTCTTCGAAAATTCTTGCTATCAATTTGAATATCCATTCAAGTGTACTATCCCCACTATTCTTGATTAGTTTGGCAGGAACATTGTCAATACCTGGTGTTTTACCCATGGATATTGATTTTAGAGCTTCATCGAACCCTGATCTAATAATTCTGTCTTCTGCAATTGACCTGTCTTCCTCGCCACGTGTTGGCAAAAGGAATGGAATTGGTTCTGCGTATAGATCTTCAAAATACATCCTACAGTGTTCCTTCTTGTAATTCAGGTCTGGCATAGGATTCCCATGTGTATCAAGGAACTGTCTAGTGCGGAATCCTTTTTGTTTCTTAGTAGTTTCCCTGATCTTTTGGTAGGCTAAATCTGTTCTTCCTTGTTTTTGCAGAAATTCGATCTCTTCGCATTTTGACTGCCACCACTCCATTTTCTTCTCCCGACAGAGTCGATCAATCTGGTTCTTTAGCATTCAGTAGTTATTTCTGCCTACTTCTGAAGAGTCGTTTTTAAATTTTCTTCTTTCATCCATCTTTAAGAGAATGTCCTGTGTGATCCATGGTTTGCGATTCACTCTTTCCACAAATCCCACATAGTCTTCAGCAGCCTTTTCGATGGAGAATTTGGCTATTGACCATAAATGATCAACAGTTTGTGAGTTGTTTGCATATGATGATATGTTGTCATCAGTGGCTTCCTGATATTGCTTTTTAGTCCGCTCGCTTTTAAATACTTCAAGGTTCCACTTCTTTGTTGTTTTTCCCTGAATCCTGCGTTTAAATTTCAGTTCCGTACTCATTACTAGTAGAGAATGATCAGAACAGATGTCAGCGCCCGGATATGCCATGGATTTCTTCACTTGATTTTTGTATCTTTCCTTGACAAGAATATAGTCAATCTGGTAACGTTGATCATCACCTGGCTTTTTCCAAGTATATCTCCGCCTCTTTGGTGAGGTAAACAAAGAGTTACTTATAACGATCCTCTCTTGTTCACAGAATTCGAGAAGACGTTGGCCACGTGAATTTCCCTCCTACTGCAAATCCTTCTTTTCCCTCACCAATCACTGCATTCCAGTCTCCCATTATAATAATGTTCTCGCTAGCCTTTGTCTTACGCAGTAATTCTTCCAGCTTCTCATACATTTCTTCGACCTCATCATCATCACTGCTGGACGTAGGCATATATACCTGCACCACAACTAAATTTACGGGTGTTGCCCGAAAACGTGCTATGATAATTCTGTTTCCAATAGCTTCAACATCCAGTAGGGCTCTTGAAGAGTTAGCATTTAGTACCAAACCTACACCGCCTTGACCATTCTCACTTCCGGAGGGCAAGACTTTGTAGTCTCCGCTTGTGAACTCTCCTTCTCTCCAACGTGTTTCAGCTAATCCTAAAATATCTAATTTATGTCAGTCTATTTGTCTTTTCAAGTTCTCTAGTGCCCCAGCTTGTAACATAGTTCGAACATTCTATGTTCCAATTTTTTAACTGGGATTTCTCCGGATAACGACCTGAGAGGCACCATTTCCTCTCCTGCCGGGCCCGACATCATTCCTTTGAGGTGTGATGCCGCAGTTGCCAACTTCACTAACATTTGTCTTTGGACTCATCATAGGTTTTCTTGGGATACACATAAAGGTCTTTAATGGAGTGGTTTCCCGTTGCCTTCTCCTTTCTTATGCTGTTGACCAAATCCTGCTGGTTCATCCACCTTTAGGAGCGATTTCTCACTCCAAGGACAAAAGAGTGTCCTGACCCTATCTGCAATTTGCGAAAGAGAGGAGCCACTTATACCGGCGGCTGTTCGGTCCCCTTTTAGTCGCCTTTTACGACAGGCAGGGAATACCGTGAGTCTATTCTACAGCCCCAACCCACAGAGGTCGTTACACTACTTAACAGCAATTTATCGGTTTGTATAATGTAAACTTAACTGTCTTCGTCCGAGAATTTGATAATGCTTCAGTAGTCTTTCTATTCTGCGATGTATTCACTGACAGAAAGAATATTAATAGGAATACTCACAGAAGGCGAAATGAGATATCTTCATGAATTCATCTCATTGGTTTAGTCACAGCTGATCATAACCTGTACTCCGCTCATGCAATTTACGTAAGGCAACAATACACTTATTTGCTGTTTTAACATTCATGTTATTTCACTATGATTTGGTGCCTTAAAATCAAGCATATCACTTTCAAACACTATTCAGTGTGATCATTCAGGGAGAAGTGTACATACATCCAACTGTAGAATATATCCTACCAACATGAGGTTATGTAAGTGAACAATGACCGTGTACTATAACGTTACCAAAAACTGCGAAGTGAGTCCTCGCTATCACAATAACTTAATATGCACTATGAATAGGCAACCTATTAACACTATATAAACTGTAAAATATTATAAAAGAGACGAAATGTCCATATAAAATACATAAAATACAGGATCGAAAGTCTTCCCAGACTCGCTGAGTCACGACCTTCTGGTACCTGGATAAGCATGGTTCTTAAAATTTTGAAGCGTACTATAGGTACATTAACTTTCAGAATGTAATTGGTTGGTCTAATGTATTATGAAAGAAGTATTAATTAAACAATGTAGAAACATTTCCAATGCATATTTGTGAAATTGTGAGTAATTTTGTTTTTATCTTCTCCTGTAAAGTAGATAAAATGGATTATGCAACGTTATTCTGGGCAGCTAATCTACTCCGTCCGTAGTATTCGCCTCTTTATTTACTTATTTAACATGGTACTTCCTAACTCGATCACCTTACATAGTATACATTGCAAACCTTGCATATATTTCATAACAGTGTACGGTACTAACCCATTGAAGTTTATTGACTTTCCATAATTACCGTATTACATTACATACAGCGTTTTATTTCATGCCAGTGTACAAACCCACTGAGGTTATCATGCTACATATTTCATTATGGTATTCCGACCCTATATTTTCCCTGATCTTTTCTGATTTACTTTATTATTCAAATTTTCATTGTCACGTATTCAATTTGCTTTAATTAACTCAATTTTATGACGTTAATCTAATCTTATAATTTGGTTCCCCCTTTAATGTTTTTTTAACTATATGTTATTCATTCAATACGGGTTTCACATTTTGACCACTCTCATTTTCCCCTTCATAAGCGGTCCTAACCATCCATCCATGGTTTCCCTGGCACACTTTAACATGGTTACATTTCAAATTAACTTGGTGCATAGTATAGCATCTAGTAATGAAAGTTTCATGACTTACCCCGTTCGTCCGGCGGTTTACTCACGTTGTTGCTGTGTTCGCCCATCCTGACATTTTAAAACTCCATCCTTACACTGCAAGTTACACTTTTTATACACTTCATTATAACTTTGATATACAATTGATTATACATGACACAAAATAATAACAAGTTCACTTGCACTGTGGATGTTTAAACAACTTATTTAACACTTAAAAACGCTATATAAAATTATATACACAATTCTTGTTACTCGGTTCTTCGGTAACAATTTCTCAGATCGAATCTCAGATTTGCCGGCGAAGTGTTTTTCCCCGCATTCCCTGGCGTTTCTTAAGATTTTTGACCTCCTATGGATATGTCTCGATTTCTCGGCCCTTCTTCTACTTCTAGGTGGCGAAATCTTCTTCGTATCCCTGCTAGATCCTTCAAATCTGTGTCTACTTGTGAACGCACGGAGCTAAACCCTTCATTTGCACTGAAGTGAATTTATGTTCGTGGCTACCGTCATTCCTTGTCATTACCTTTCGCACTCTACCGCGAACTGTCTATGTAAAACGCGTTCAACTAGGCCTTTTCAAAGATCCGTAAACTCCTAACCTTTTTCTGAAGTTATCGCGTTACACCTCACTTGGGTCCGTATTCTTCTGCTTGGTGTGAACCTATGCTCTCCTACTCTCGAAATATAGTGTTCCAATCTGTATTTGGAATCTGTACTGTTCCGAACTAACATTCTGTAGCCTCACACAGGCTCGAATGATGTTTTATCACGTGTCGTAGTATGGCTTCGAACCAGCGTTATCACAACTTGACTATGACTCAAATCAACGTTATGTCCTCAGGACTCAATGATGACTGTTTGAATCAACGTGGCCCTCCCTCAGGACACACAAGTTGACTTTGACTCATCGTAACATCCCCTCCGGGACTTACACGATGACTGACTTTGGTTTACATCGACTAGGCTTTTATCTAATATGGCTCGAAAAATAGGCCCTTAATGATTTAGGGAGCTCAAATTCTGTTCCTGTAACCTTATCGCTTTGAAACTGGCATCAACGTGTAGAGCATGATCTCAATGTCTCATTACACCCCTGTAATTTTGAATTCGATCGTGTATTTATTTTGAATTAAATCTTAAAGTAGTTGGGTCTTGTGTGGGTGTGTCGCTTTACCCATATTCTAGAGCGGTATCCTGTCGCCAAGGTCTGGTGACATCATTGCGGATCACCACATCTTTGTCTTGCTAATGTTAAAATGTTTTAGTACTCTGAAAAATAGCATTTGAATTTAGATTTAATAATCTGTTCTTACCGTTAAAATGCAATGGTTATTTTAAAAGTTATTCGCAAGTATTCCATTATAAAGCGGACGACGTCGCGCTGACTATATGAAATTTACGCTTAGTTGACAATAAAATCGTACTTCCCCTGCGTGTTTCCATATCATAAGTAACGGAATAGTACGTTCATTCGTTCTGACACTAACGCGCCCATAAATACTTCACAAACCGCTGCTTAGAGGGTGACCTCACTGCGTACTTGAGTCAACGAATTCTTTCCCTATGAACATATCTTAATTAGCTTTTCTGTTTAGGTTACACTATAAATGTCATTCTTTATGAGTATTTATTATATCCTGTGGTCTTCAACTAACCATCTGCCCTTCCTTGCGACTGTTTCGTGCTGGTTTCCGTACAGATTCTTTTCTCAATTCTCTCGTATACTCACTTTATTTTCCCATAAGAGCATGAGTTCGAGCCTTGTGACCTATCAAATGGGCACAATACTAGCATCCCGCCCCGGCTTCGCCCGAGATCAGTTATGAATGCATTCGGTGATAAGCGCGTTCTATTCGATGCCAATGAACTACGACCTATATCCGTTTTACGTCTCGGCATGATGGGTTAAAATCACTGACTGGACTATTAATTATATAATCATGGAGTTGCGTATGCAACGAATTCTTGTCAGACGTAATTTAAGAATGGCGAGGTGCATGAAACTCAAATCCCCTTCCGTCCAATCTTAACTTGACTGTGTATTTTGTGGAACGAAAAAATCACCGGCGAAATGAAGAATAGCCGAGTTGCACTTCCAGGGAAACTCCAAAAACAACTACTCTTCTCTGAAGTCTTAACTCAACACGACTCGACTGTTTGCTGCTGGCTATATCTTGGGTAATAGGCTCTCCCGCTAGCTAGGTTGTAACTGGGGTGATAGGCTCGCCCCTAGCTAGCTCGTAAACTGTCGCATCAGTAATAAATGGAGATTGTTGGAAGAAATGAAAACGTAAAAACACTTATAGTGGGCGATATATTGAAGATAGAGAAATGCTCTCGCGGACTTTTTGTAGAACTTTTCATGCTGAACAATTCTTACACTCATAGTTTACTGATATTTTTAACGGTTTGCCCAGCGTAAGCTTAAAAACAGCACGGGCACCAGGTTTGTTTTTCGACTTTTTCACTGAAATCGTTACTGCTTGGCTTCCTTTGATCATAAACAAATTATTTTCTGCAGAAACCTTTCTTGAGATAACCTTTACAGAATGTTGAAAACCACATCAAAATCCATCGAGGGTTTCTCGAGATTACCCGTGACATCCAAGAATCGGTGACTTTGTTGTAAGTAGAGATTTATAGTTCTCTTACTTTCCTCGTTAACGAGCAGCTCGCCTTTGAAACCTAGCGGGGCGGATATGTTTACATTCCATGTCTGCAGCAAACCAAGCCTTTCCCAGCGTGAGGCACAGTTTTGTCAGCTCTCCGCCGTAGCCGCTGAGAACAAGTAGGGAGACAGGACAGAACTACGTACAGTTGTCTAACACTGGACACTTGTGACCTGCCTGACATGCGAGCTGGCGGCCATGACCGTACTGTGGAGTCCACGTGGAGAGATAGAGGAAGCATGCTATATTCAAGAACCGTCAGCTATTGGTCAGTAGCGAACAATGGTTATTCTCGGCGCGTGCTACTGCCTTACGTTTGAGTTGCCACTCGTTAACCAGGAAAGTGAGAGAGCTATATATATATATATATATGTACCTAGGTATATATCACTTTCTTGAGCACAGAATAACTCCCATCATTTTTCACCATTCACTTTCAAATTTATACATAAAATATGACCTTTAAAAATCTCGGTCGAGTTTGCTAATAGGCAATATTGAATCACGGTGCTGGAAATAGGGGGCTTTTTCGAAAAAGTGAAATATCACTATCACTTTCTCAGTATGTGTAAAATCAATTCCATTCAAAGTAAACACCACCCAATCTTGGTCTTCGTAGGTTATGGGAAATTACAAAATATATGCTCTTCTTTGTGACATTTTTCTTTATGTCCTACCACCCACCCCTCCTATTTCTTCTTCCCAACCATGCCCACTAGTACAAAGTAGCATAACTTCTAGCCCCCATGTTTATAATAAGGAGAATAAAGGTGATCCTTCCAAGTACATGTGGTCATTTCAATTTGATGGGTTATTATCCTTCGCAATATGTACTTCGATTGATTCCTTGATGTCTAAAGCCGTACCTTTTGACTCGTGAAATCTTATATATTTCCCTAAGTTGGTGAATTTATGAGATTTATTTTAAAAGAAGCAAGTTTTAAATTTAGTAACATGTAGACATTATGAAGAGTTGTTGGAACTAGTAATGGTCCTCAATTGCGCCATGAGAATGAAGAAACCTTAGAAAAAGTTTGCTTCAAAGCAAGACAAGGAATTTGAAAACATTGCAGACAAATAGCTGTGTTTCAAGGGGCAGATTGCCTCAATATTCTGCCCTTTAAATCCTTCAGCACCACATGACTGATAATAGTGACAGGAAATACATATTGATGACCTGCAGTTGTCCTTCATGCCAGAAGGTATCGAAGCCAGTCTGCGCTGATATTGATCTGCAAGGTCACAATCTACTCAAGAGTACACTCGATACATTTCTCTAAAACAAGCATTATTTTACAGTTCAAAGAGACCGAATTCTGTCTCACTGTTCATTAACTGATGGTCCTTACAGTCTGTTCCACTGGCTTGCTAAAAATGAATATATTAGATTTAAGCTGACTTCGCATTTCTGACCCAGCTGCTTACAATCAGTCAATGGACATCATGAAGGCAAATAAGAATGAGAAACGCAGTGACAGACAGGTGCGGGCAAAGGGGGAGATAAAGGGGAAAAACAATCTCCACAACCTTTTCAATTTCAATAGTTTGTTTCAGCCTCTTACGTCTCATTAGGAGAGTAGACAGCAACCAGATATTCTGTCGCTCAAAATATTGAATAGCAGGATGCATTCTTCAACTATATCAGAAGATTCTTCTGTCCTGAAGTGGCTGGTAAAGGATGGAGTGAAAACTAGACAACACAGGGAAAATAAAGTGGGAACAAGCCAAAGTATTCTAGACTCTGTTGGGAGCAAATAACAGAACTCACTGAACAGTAAATGGATAGTTAATTTTCCCAGACTCCTTTTTTTTCTTTTCTTTGTGGTAATTTGAACAGTCGGAGTAATTAAGGGGAAGCCGGCGTCTAAGAATACACATGGCTCCAGCGTTTTTGGAACAGCCTTTTTAATAAGACGTGATGTGATGGATTCTGTAATCGGATTCACATCAGCTAGCAAACGTATCTCCGTATTATCTCTCAGATGCGGCAACAAGGGATACTCTATTGTAAATGCACACGCTCCAGTTAATGATGACAACAAGAAGAACCCTGAAAAGGTCCAAAGTTTCTGGCAGTTGCTGGAAGACGAGATCAGTAAGATCCCCGATCACCACGTCAAGTTCCTGGTAGGTGACTTCAATGCTCAACTGGGGAAAGAACGTCAGTTCCAAGACATACTGGGGCCATATACAGCACATAGACGAACTAATACCAACGGCAAATGCTTAATTGAACTGTGTAGGTTGTATCAATTGAAGATCATGTTCACAGTTTTTCCTAGAAAGGCAAGATACCAGACCACTTGGCAGTCACCGAACACTGCTATGGGATCGTTTCAAATTGATCACGTTGCAATCAGTGTAAAGAGTAGGAAAGAGATCACGAATGTCAGAGTTCGAAAAGGTTGGAATGTTGACTCTGACCATTTCTTCACACAAATTAAGACCAGATTATTACCTAAACGAAAGATACCTCCTACCATAATTCCACCAAGGATTGATCCTCAATTCCTTATGGAGAATAAAGAACGCTTTAAATCTGACATCATGCAAAATGAAATGAAAGACTGGAACCACCTGATATGCGAAGCGACCAATAACCTCGGACAACCTCGAAGGAAGCGACGCCATAGATGGTGGAATTCTGAATGTGACCTTGCAGTTGGTGAATGGGTCAACCCCAATGGTAGAGATGGCACCTCCATCTTAGCAAGGCGTACCAAACTCAACGCAGCATACCAACAATCCCACAATTTGTACAACAAGAAATGCATTTCGAGGAATGCTAAGATCTGTCACTACAGAACTGCTGTCAGACCACAGTTTCTGTATGCCGCAGAGACCCTCTTGATGAACAGAAAAGGCACCATGGATGACCTAGAGAAAGCCGAAAGACGTATCCTCAGGAAAATCTATGGCCCGAGATTGCTCCCAGATGGAACCTACTGTTTGAAATCTAATTCTGACCTGTATCGACAGTTAGAATCAGCCAATACCAGTATGCGACGTAGGAGGCTAAAGTTCTACGGGCACCTACAAAGAATGAACAGCAACAGGCTTACCAAGAAGATCTTCTCCTTGGTTAAAAGCTACAAGACTGGAAGCCTGTGGCTTAATGAAGTACAAAAGGACTTGGATTCGGCTGGAATTGCTGACCTTGATGTAGAAGATCGTTCTAAATGTTGTGCTATGGTCGAATCTTGGACCCCACCACCTAGAGTCCCTAAATGTCGGAAGCCCCTTTCGCAGGAGAGAAAGGAGAAATTATCAGCAGGGCTCAAGAGATATTGGGAACGGAAAAGAGCATCGAAGAACTAGTCATTAGTGCTCCGTAGTGGGCTTAAATCAATAATAATAATAATGAACAGCTGGAGCTGATGACATTAGCTGTAATAGTGTGTCGGGCTGTTTTGCCATCTCTCCAATTTCTTCATTGCTGGCCTTTTGCTAGTAGGCTTAGTCATGGCTTAATAGGACCTGTATCTACTGTAATATAGTGTGTATGTCAGACAAGTTGCCTGTGGCTGTCTGGAGCTCTTTTTGTGTTTCTGCTTGACTTCTTAAAGCCACACTCTAGATAGTGAATAGCTGTGTCACATTCCATCAAATCTGGTATTTTGTTTGTAAAACTATTCTACCTAATTGTTAACATCGGAGATATCAATGATGTTACTGTTTTGCACAGGTTGAGATCTGGCTGAACCGCTTAACAGATGCAATGCGTCGTACTATGCGTTACTACTTTGGTGAGGCAGTGTCCACTTATGATGAGAAACCTCGAGAACAGTGGCTATTCGACTATCCAGCTCAGGCCGCACTGGTTGGAACTCAGATCTGGTGGACTACTGAGGTGAACATTGCCTTTGCAAGGCTTGAAGAAGGTTATGAGAACGCACTCAAGGATTATCAAAAGAAACAGGTAGGATCTGTGTAGGCCTACATATCTACCATTAAGGGTAATTCATTATGTTTTTCAATATTACAATTTTGAATACATTAAATGCATGGGTTATAATTGATAAATAATTCACTTGCCTTTTTTTAAATCATATTGTTAGAGTAACTTATGTTAAATAAGCTTGGGTACAAATTAAAATACAAAATTATAATCTGTTTTTAATTAACCAAACAGACTCAGATATTTCGTTTATTAAAACTCGGATATCTTTTATGAACCTGAATTATTGAATTAGAAATACCCCATGGCGTAGCTATGTACCTTAAGTCACACCATGACTACAACAGGGAACTGCAGGAAGTCTGGAGATCAGAATTTCAAATCCCAGTGCTAAGAGCAGCTAACCTGAGTGTGTTTTTTTCCCTGAGGTTTTCCACACTCCCTCCAGGCAATTATCGGGATAGTATCTTATTTCAAGTCCCAGGGATCCTACTTCATCCCCAACCCTAATATAAGTAGTTATAGCTACTAGTCACCACAGAAACACAGGTTATGAGACAAATTCAACATACACCAAAGTATGCCCCAAGCCCCTAATATGAATGAACAACTGAGTTAGAAATGTCTGATGAAATGAAATACCTGATGCAGAGAAAATTTTATTGTCACAGTATCTATTAAATAAACAAAATATCAAACATAGGATTTTTTTTACAGTACCGTACTTAATTAAACATCATAATTATATACTGTAAATTGTGGCTAGTTGCTTAAGACATACTGATTTAATTAATTTTCAAAATAGATTGGTGGTGGTGATTGGTTTTAAAGGGCTTAAGACCAAGGTTATCCACCTCTTTTCTAATAGATTCTTCTGTAGAGTCTATACCAGACATGGTCAATCTTTTTGGGGACAGGGCCGGATGCAATACAAAATAGGCAGGCCGAAAATAAAACAACACATGTTTACAAATAGATTATAAACTTTTTATTTCTGATTTTAAAACAAATAAAACATATAGGCTACAATGGTAGAAAGCTTAGGAAAAAAGAACAGACCTTCTTCTTGGTTCGTTGCGACCCCTTGGACCACGTGGTTCCTAACTTAGCCCAGTATTCCTTCATCTTTGCACAATGAACATACCTTCATTATTTGTTAGAAGAGGAAGGAGTATGTGACAAGTGTAACTGTGACTCTGCTTCTAAAATTTTTCATAATCTGCTTGAAAGTGGGATGAGCTGATTCTTAGTAGCGCAGCTAAATGGGGGTCTGTCAATCTATTTCTGACGCTAATTTTGCGAAGCTTCATTGTAGAAAGCACCTGTTCACAGATATAGAAAGATGCGAACATTGCAGTTATCTTCTGTGCATGATATTTCAAGTTTGGGAAGCTTCATATTGGTAGGGCCTTGTAGAACTCAATTTTCGAAACGTTGAGGAATAGTTGCTTCAATTCATTGTTACATTGTCACTCAATCAGCTATAGCTGCTACTCTATTACACAAAACGCATAAACACAATGAGATTGAAACAGTTTTTCACTTCCAGGCATACAGAACAGATAATATGACCTATGTGTAATTATTGTAGATAGTATAATTCGACAGCATGCCGCGGGCCGGGTTAGACTAGCTCAAGGGCCGCACTGGCCCGCGGGCCATACTTTGCCCATGACTGGTCTATACTGATTCGACAATGTCCAAACACTTTCTATTATCTTCTAACTTTTCCTCTTCCACTAATTGAGGGGATCATGTTTTTAAAGGCTCATATTTGTGGCTGTTATGTTCACAGATTTCACAGTTGAGTGCTTTAATTAACCTCCTGTTGGGAGACCTCACCGCGGGAGACCGCCAGAAAATCATGACTATCTGTACCATTGATGTCCACTCCCGAGATGTGGTAGCCAAACTTATTGTTATGAAGGTAGAGAATTCACAGGCATTCCAATGGCAGTCACAACTACGACACAGGTATGCCCTTTCAGTGTAACATTTCAACATTTATGGTAATTTTAAGTGATTAAAAGGCAGTTCTAATCATTTCAATACAGCAAGGAAAACGCACTATATAGTGTACCCGTTTCCCGGATGAATATGTGATGACCTGGCTAAAAAAAAAACACTACATATTATCTGAGAAGGAGTACAGGAAGCCTATTAAATTAATCATTGTGAGTGAATCACACCCTCGAACGTATGTGTCCTAGAATCCTGCTTATTTGGCTCCACTTACTCCTAGCATGATTCTGCAGAAAGTGGAAGAGGTAGGAGTTTCCAATTTTTATTTAATTGAATCCACCAATTTAAGCAAGAGGCTTCGCTAGCGACAAAAATTGCGAGGGCTTAAGATTTCGCTCTGAATTCTTGGGGCAGTTGAAATTGTTAGCCAACAAGCACAAAATCTGACAACTTTCAGTTGGTGAAATAGTGTTGGAGTGAAGCGCCAGCTCTAAGCGAGTGCACTGGCCCTTGGCAAGAGTTGTTGAACTCATGATCAGGACTACGGTCAAGCCTGTTTGGGTCCGAGTTAAGACACCAACTGGAATGCTGCTAAGACCAGTGCAGAGGATCTATCCTTTCGAGTTGGAACTTGGTCAACAGAGTGAACGTGAGGTCATCGGGAGAAGACATCGAGGAGAATTGGCTGAACTAAACCAATTTGAAGGTCCCCAACCTAGTGAGACTCCTAATAAACCGCTGATATGGAAGGACGGTGCTTAAGCCAGTAAAATTAAATATTTGATTTGTTTGTTGTGTAAATTAACGTTGGATTTACCACCATTAGGTGTGACAACAGTTATGGATGGACAGGACAAATTGGAGATGGCTCATATATAAACGCACCCGGCTTGCTGGAGCGAAGAAACGATGATGATGACGATGAACTGTCGACCAAATACAACAACCAAGCTAAGTGCCAAAATCTAAGTTCTGAGATAAACAGAAAAAACATTGTCATTTTCACAGTTGTTTATTTTTCTTCCAAAAAAGCGTACTTACATTATAAACACTAATGAAAGCTTAATGTTACCTAATGAATATTATTCTTTAAGCATTGTGAGGTTTGAAGTGTTGCCTTAATAAAGAAAAGTTTGGTGCTTTTCGGTCGGTCAACACGAATGTACCCAAGTAGAGCTGGGTTATTCCCTAATCCTGAAATAAATTACATGAGATTAATAAATACACTAGGATGACCAGTTTCGATCGTCAAGCGATCATCATCAGATCCATTACACTTAGGCTATAACATCTATGTTTGAGAATACGGGTGAAAAATATATACAATATGTACAATTATTTAGTTGCAGTGTTGGTAATGCAACTGTCGGTGTATGCTAAATGTAGTATATCTAATGTTAGGTGAACTTCTAAAATGGTGATAAAAATCCGGAATGTGTCTGTTTGGGGTGATTATATGGTTATACAAATCAACTATGGTTATACTGTAATAATACAGGCTGATACTTATCCGGTCGTCTCCCTAACTGGAACTTCAAGCAGTTTCTTATTCACTCTGGCACCAGTTATGGTCGATTAACCCGGGTGCTAACTGGGCGGAACTGGTTTTTCCCTTTTTCCCCCTTTTTGTTCCTACGTTCTTTCTGAGGTCAGTGCCATGTTTATTTGTGTGACTTTGCCAAATCTAGATAAGAATGTATGTTCTTGAATACAGAAGATCTACAACGATTAAAGACCGTGGAACTATCTTCGCCACGCGTGGACTAAAAAGCCATTCAACTAAGCGGTACACGGTCTATTGAAGACGTCCCGGCACCTTTAATACTGCCGCGCATACCGGCCTAGGTTTATAGCAGAAAAAAGTACATAGTACTCCTGATCCAAATAACATTTACCTAAAACCACCGCTATTTTTCACCCTTTTTTTATCTAGCTTGGCTGTACGGCTAAGTTGTGTCTTGTTTTCGACAGGGTGTGTTTTTAGTAGAGTGAAAAGGGGTGAACTCTCCATAAAAGTGTGTTCATTTAGATTGTTGGGATTGTTTTGTTTGGCTAGGTGAATCTCGATTGCTTCCTTTATGTCGAGAGCTCTGCCTTTCGATTCGTGATGAATTATTTTTAGGTCAGTCTCGATTTTAGTAAAGCTGTGCCCCGTGTCATACATATGTTCAATACGGCTGAATGTGTTCCATATCTTATCGCATACCTATGTTCATTATAACGTGTATCTACTCGTCTTCCGCTCTGTCCAATGCAATTAGCTTAACAACCAGTGTCTTGGCATGTAATAGAATATACCCCTGACTTTGAATACGGGTCTTGTTTATTTAGATTACTATTTTGCAGGTGCCTCCCGATCGTATTATTCGTTGTGAATGCTATTTTTATGCCTTGATTTTTGAATAGATTAGTGATTTTATATGTGTTCGCCTTCACATAGATGAAGGGTGCGAATTTTTTCTCATTAATGTCCGGTTTTGGAATCATTTTATCTTTATTTTTATGTTTGGCTACAATTTGGTCTATTTTGCTTGGCGGGAAATTGTTTTCCTTTCCTATTTGTTTAATGGTTCTTATTTCCTTATTATAATTGTGTTTTGACATGGGTATGTTTAAAGCCCTGTGCACCATTGAATTGAACCCCGCTAATTTATGCGTACTGGGGTGATTAGACTGATTGTCGATTGCATGCGAGATTTGTGTGGCTTTTCGGAATATGGAATATGAAAGCTCGTTGTCTTTACGTTCAATAGTTATGTCGAGATAATTTATTTTTCGATCTGTTTCGGATTCCTTAGTGAATTCGATTGAGTGGTGTAGGCTATTAATGGATTGGAGAATTGTTTCTTCGCTTGTTAATTCAGTATCGTATATGCAAATTACATCATCTACGTATCTTTTCCATATTACTATTCCCTTTGTTGAAGTCTTTTCTAAGAACTCATTTTCTAGTGCATTAATGAAGATGTCAGCGATTAGTCCGCTTAGTGGTGATCCCATCGCTAAGCCTTCTGTGTGTACATTTTATTGTCGAATTGAAACACGTTTTGGCTGAGGACGACCCTCAGTAATCTCACAATCTCTTCCGTTTCTTTTGCCGAATTGTTGTATTTTAAGTTATTTTCGATAGTGTTGATTGCATCATTAATAGGAATATTGGTGTACATGTTAGTTACATCGAAAGATACAAGCCTCATGCTAGGTTTCATTTGTAGGGTGTTCAATGCTGTTACTAATTCCGTTGTGTTCTTTACAGAGTTGCTCTTGTCGATGGAAAGGCGGTGTTTTAAGATTTACAGCAACTCTTTGCTGATTTTGTAATTAGGCGCATTCCTACAATTGACTATTGGTCTCATTGGGAACTCCTTTTTGTGTATTTTTGGTTGTCTCCTCAATGACGGTATTTTCGGGTTCATGTTTATTAGTTTTGATTTTTCAGCTTTGGTCAATATGTATTCTGTTTCTTTTAATACACTTTTTATTTGTTTTTGGAATTTGTTGGTGAGGTCTTTTGCTAATTCCTTGATTTCGTTGATGTTTAGGAATTCGACTGTTTTTTCAATGTATTCCGTTTTGTTCAAAATTACTGTGGTATTTCCCTTATCTGCTTTTGTGATGATTAAGTCATGTTCTTTTATTTTTTGTTTCAATGACTTTATTTCTTTTAGTTGTTTGTTGTTTTGAGTGTTATTGTTTTCGCCCTCTCGTTTGAGGATTTTTGGCCTCGTTGGTGGCAAGATTTTTGGTTAATTCCTTGTCTTCTGCTGGGAGCTTGTGGCTGGCTATCTCGATATCTGTGATTAACAGTTTTATATTATGGTTCGTGTGTACGTCTGTGCAGTTGCGTTTAAAACCTTTGTCAAACATATTCATTTCATTTTGAGAGAAGGTTACGTTCGTTCTATGGTTTACCCTGCTGTGGAAATTGAATTCATTGTTATCCGTGTGTTGTTCTTTTTGTGTATACAGTTCCTGGCTTTTTCTTGGTGACTTTGACCCAAACAACCTTAGAAATTTCCAAAGTTGTCGTATTAAGGCAACTTTTAGCTGCTGCACTGAAGTCATCAAATTCTTATTCATTCATCAAAGTTGTTAGATATATATATGTGTGGGAGCCGGATGAGGATCAAGACGGCCGAGTATGGGATCTAGGGGGCGCAGGAGTAAGCTCAGCGCCATTGTCTGAGAATAAAAAGAAGAGAAGCAATATTCCGAGTTCCGATGAGCCGTGAAACACATTCCCTTAATTCTATATATTGTATTGTAATAAGTTTCTTTGTTTAAATAAATAATTCAGTCCTATATTCGATACTTGTGAGTGTCATGATCTGGAAATCGTTTCCCACAAATGGGGGCTCGTCCGAGATGAACTGAAACAACGAGTTACGACGCAATCCACGACACGAAGTACGACGCAAAATACGACGCTATTTTCGACGAAGTGGATGGCTAATGATATTTGTTGCTGTTGCCTACGTCGCTGACGACGAGACGACGTGCAGTTTTGTGAGCCCACGACGTGTGAATCTACGACAAGGATTTTTAGGCTAGCATTTTTTTTTCTTAACTTTCAGTTACAATTAGTGGTGCCGTGACGACGACGAGGGTCGGAATCTAAACGACGACAGAGGATTGTGGATGTGATAAGAGGATAGCGACTGGAGAGAAACGACGGGAAGCGGTATTCAACGATATCACCTACAAATATCACCGGTTTTGTGAATGAGGATAAACAGGTTTGATTGCACGGTTATGGGTAAGCGATATTGATGGAAAACTATTTGATAGACGTGAGTAAACAAATAAGATGACTACACTCGGTGCAATAGGGAAAATAATTAAGAACATAAGTGATGCTCCGGTCAAAGCAATCAAAGTTTTACATAACCTCATTTTCGAGCATATACCAGACGACAGGAAGAATCGAAAGCGACTGCGAGAGTTTCCTGGATTCGATTTTGACCAAAATTCCATTGAAGAGGAAGCTAAGAAGAAATTTATCGAAGAAACATTTTCCAAGGCTGATCTGTTGCGTGTTTCCGAGATTCTTAATACCGAGATCGGGACTAAGGAGGTAATGATTAACACCATTTGTTATTACTTGAGAAAATTGGACGAACTCGCAACTAATATAGAGGATGATGACGAAGAAGACGAAGACGAAGAAGACGAAGAGAGCGAAGAGGAAGACCAGGACAGAAGGTATAGAAAACAACATAAGTTTTCATTGTCGTTCCGCGACGTAGAGGGCGCTATGAAAACATTTAACGGTAGGGATGATTACCCAGTGAAGAAATGGATCGCAGATTTTGAGGATACGTCAATCTTGATGGGATGGAATGAGCTGCAAAAGTTTATTTTCGCTAAGAAATCACTCGATAGTTTAGCTAAGCTTTTTCTTTTTCATGCTTAGAAAGGACTGACGCCTGAACTGCACTGAAGAAAACCTTGAATGAGGAGTTTGACGTGGCGGCAAGCAGTGCAGAAATCCATAAGTTGTTAGCCCAGTGAGGAATCTCTACTGGAGTACTTTCTTGTGATGAAGGAAATCACCAGTAGAGGTGATGTTGTGCAAGTTTCTCTGTGTCAGTACGTGATTGATGGGATCGAAGACGATTCAGGATCAAAACTTCTTCTCTATGGAGCAAAAAATTCCAAGGATTTCAAGGAGAAAATGAGAAGTTATGAGATGGCGGTGAAGTCTTTGCCAAAGAAAAGCACAAAGTATAATAATAGTAATTTTCAAGGAAGTGCCAAGAGTGCCAACGAGAAGAACGTTAAGTGCTGGGGCAGTACAAAGAAGAAAGAGGCGAGTAGTGGAGATAGATGTTATAATTGCGGTGGATCTGGTCATAGTTCAAAGGAATGTGAGCACAAGGATAAAGGCATGAGATGTCTCAACTGCATCGAGTTTGGCCACATTTCATCCGAGGGCAAAAAAGAGAGGAAGAACTATAAGAGGAATAATCAAGGTATCAATCTTATTGATGAAAAGAAAAATTGCCTCAAGTTCAAAGAGGTTAGTTTGGGTCGGCACAAACTTCAGGCACTTATCTACTGTGGCAGTCCTTATAACCTACTGCGACAAAACATCCATAAGACCATGGGTTCCCCAGGATTGAAGAGCATGGATCTTGTTTTGAAAGGATTCGGTAATGGTTTTGTTGCTCCTCAAGGTTACTTCACAACAGTCGTTGAGGTAGACGAGCTGGAGTTCCAAACCAACGTCTATGTTGTTTCTGATGATACTGTGGAGTAGGCCATGGTGATTGGTAACGATCTATTGGATCAGGGTGAGGTCATCCTGAGCAAGCAAGGAGTTACCATCAAGAAACTAGAGGTCCCAATGATGTTGATCAGGGTAGACGACGAACAGGAATTGGATATCGAAAACTGCGTTGATGAGAAGAAAAGGGAACTGATCCAGAATTTGGTAGCGAGATATGTACCAAAGAAGACGAAATCTACTGATGTCAAGATGAAGATCACATTGAAAGAAGAAAAACCGATATTTAGCAGGCCCAGACGAATGGCACCGCTTGAGAACGAGTTTGTCGATGAGCAAGGCGTGGCTGGAGGAAGATATCATAGATCCGAGTCAAACAGAATATACATGCCAATTGGTGGTAGCCAAAAAGAAAAATGGAAAAAGCGACTTTGTACTGATTTTCGTCCAGTGAACTCAATCGTTGTTAGGGATCTATTTCCCATACCAATTATAGAGGATCATCTGGACAAGTTACAGGATGCTACGGTGTTCTGCACCTTGGATATCAGGAACGGATTCTTTCACGTGGAAGTTGAAGAAAGAAGTCGACGATATTTGTCATTCGTAACGCGTTCTGGACAGTACCAGTACAAAAAAAAGGTCCCATTTGGATTTACCAACTCACCTGCAGTCTTCCAACGCTTCATTAAAGCTATGCTCTGGGAGTTAATCCGAGAGCACATAGTGTTTACCTATATGGATGACTTAATCATCCCAGCGAAGGATGACGACGAGGCACTCCTACGATTGAGACGAGTGTTGGAGCAGAGTACGGTCTGGAAATCAACTTCGTGAAGTGCCAGTTTCTCAAGAGGAGGGTACAGTTCCTTGGATACACTATTCAACGTGGACAGATTCAACCCTACTGAGAAGGTCCTTGCTGTACAAAACTTCCCGGAGCCAAAGACGATCGCTGCGCTGCAGAGCTTTCTCGGATTGGCTGGCTATTTTAGAAAATGTATCCCAAATTTCTCTATTGTAGCCAAACCACCGAGCGATCTGTTGAGAGGTAAGCCGGCGTTCAAGTTTGGTGAGGAACAACGATGTGCATTTGTTGAGCTCAAACGTCTTCTCGCTTCAGAACCTGTGTTGAAGATATACAATCCGAAATACGAGACGGAGCTGCACACTGACGCCAGCAAAAGTGGGTATGGCGCTGTGTTGTTCCAAAGTACCCAGAGGACAACAAACTACATCCAGTCTCATACATGAGTAAAAAGACGACGATACAGGAAGAAAAATACAGCAGTTAAAAGCCCGAGATCTTAGCTGTGGTGAATGCATTAAAAAGTATAGGGTGTACTTGCTTGGAATTCCATTCAAGATCGTGACTGACTGTATGGCATTCCAAAAGACAGTGCACAAAAGGGACCTGATCCGACGAGTAGCTAGATGGGCTATGGCCTTGGAGGAGTTTGACTATACCATCGAACACCGAACTGCAACCAGGATGAAACATGTCGACGCCCTGAGCCGATGTCCAGCAGTGATGTTTGGATTCCCTGATGGCCTTGCAGCGAGGATCAAAATCGCCCAGAGAAAAGACGAAGGATTGACAGCGATAAAAGCGATACTGGAGAAAGGGCCTTACGAAAACTTCATCATCAGAGATGGACTGCTGTTTAACTTTGTTGACGGGCGAGAGACGTTGGTGGTCCCGCGGGCAATGCACCATGAAATCATCAGAGCTGCACATGAGACGGGACACTACGCTGTTAAAAGGACTGAAGATGACGTGAAGCAGGAATATTATATTCCAGACTTGGCCAACAAGGTGAAACGAGTCATAGCCAACTGTGTGAAGTGTCTGGTGGTTAACAGGAAGGCAGGCAAGAAAGAAGGTTGGTTACATCCGATGTTCAAGGAGAGTGTGCCATTTCACACCTACCACACGGATCACATTGGACCACTTAAGTCTACACACAAGGGATATGAACACATCTTCTGTGTGATAGACGCCTTCACGAAGTTCACCTGGCTGTATCCTGTGAAAACTACCAAATCGGCCGAGACGATTGAAAAGATGGAGTTTCAGAGGACGAACTTTGGAAACCCAGTTCAAGTGATCACAGACAGGGGGCCATCGTTCACCTCCCATGAGTTCCAGGACTACTGCATATCGCAGGGTATCAAGCACGTCTTGATCACAGATGGACTGCCAATGGTCATATCGAGAGAGTCAACTCAACAGTGACAAAGATCATCGCTTAACTTAGCATTGACGATCCGACAAGGTTGTATCATCCGTCCAACGAGCTATCAACTCTACGTTCCAGAGGAGCATCGGAATGTCACCTTTCGAGCTGCTGTCATGAGTCAGAATGCACAACCAAAATGATCTACGTATAGTGCAACTCATCGAAGAGGAGCTGATCGATTTGTTCAACGAAAAACGTGATCTGATGAGAGAAGATGCAATAAAGCAGATAGAAAAGGTACAATCTGGAAATCGTGCCGAATTCAACCGACGACGTAAGGAGCCTAAGAAGTATCAGGTCGACGACCTGGTTGCCATCAAACGCACTCAGATCGGTCAACATCTGAAACTAAAAACCAAAAGTCTAGGACCTTATCGAGTGACTCGAGTTAAACTCAACGACACATATGACGTCAGCAGAAAAGGAGACCATGCTGGACCAAGAATCACATCGTCCTGTGCGGAGTTCATGAGGCCCTGGCCGGGCGGATCATCCGGGTCTGATGAGGATCAGGTCGGCCGAATGTGGGAGCCGGATGAGGATCAAGACGGCCGAGTATGGGAACTAGGGGGCGCAGGAGCAAGCTCAGCGCCATTTTCTGAGAATAAAAAAGAAGAGAAGCAATATTCCGAGTTCCGATGAGCCGCGAAACTCATTCCCTTAATTCTATATATTGTATTCTAATAAGTTTCTTTGTTTAAATAAATAATTCAGTCCTATATTCGATACTTGTGAGCGTCATGATCTGGAAACCGTTTCCCACATATATATATATATATATATTGTGCAAGCAGCACAGAAGGGAACCTCACATTTCTCAACTCTTTTCTTTTCTCCATGAGCTTACGGCCTTTTCTAAGTACAGACCATTATTAAAACACCACAACACACTTAAAACACTGAACTCGTGCCAAAAAACAGCACACAATACAACCTCCCAGATGTCCAAGTATCTTCTTCATGGGTCTTTAAGGGCACGGGACACTCATTACCCAGTAGCTGCTTGGTATAAGTCAAAACAACTGAAGTACATGATCCAGTCGTGTATTTCTTAATCCTGGTATACTATTCACACGGAATGCCACATGATATAAACAAAGTCAAAGGAATGTCCAAGTATCTACCAAACCAGTCACATGGCGCTTGGCACATAGCCCGGATTTTTGTTGTTGTTGGAGTCTTCAGTCTTTTGACTGGTTTGATGCAGCACCCCATGCCTCCCTGTCTTGAGCTAATCGTTTCATCTCTACATAGCTATCACACCCTATATCCGAGGCAATCTGTTGAACATATTCTAACCTTGGTCTACCCCTACAGTTCTTGTCCTCAACCCTTCCTTCCATAACTAAGCTTGCTATTCCTGGGTGTCTTAGTATGAGTCCTACCAACCTATCTCTTCTCTTCAATAGCAGTCGCCAGAAACATCTCTCCTCTCCCACTCGTCTTAATACCTCTTCGTTTGTCACCCTATCTACCCATCTGATCTTCATCATTCTCCTGTAACAACACATTTCAAATGCTTCTATTCTCCTTTTCTCTGCTGCACCAATAGTCCAAGTTTCACTTCCATAGAGCGCCACGCTCCAGACAAGGGCTTTCAAAAATGACTTCCTAATACCTAAATCTATATTCGATTTTGACAAATTCCTTTTTTCTAGACAGGCTTTCATTGCCTGAGCCAACCAACTTTTTATATCCTCTTTGCTTCGTCCATCACAGGTTATTTTCCTTCCTAAGTAACAGAAGTCTCCTACTTCCTTCAGATTTTCACCTGCCAATTTGATGTCCATAGACGTTTCTGATTTATTTCGGCTGCATTCCAGTATTTTTGTTTTACATTTACTAATTTTCATCATGTATTCATTCCGTAAGACGGAGTCCATACCATTCAAAAACTCATTCAAATCCTCAGGCGTTTCGGCCAAGATGACGATGTCATCAGCAAATCTCAGACTTGAAATTATTTCCCCTTGAATCTTCACTCCCACTTAAATTTTTTCTCCAATTTCCTTCATTGCCTGTTCAATGCAGACATTGAAAAGTATGGGTGATAAGTTGCACCTTGCCTTACACCTTTCTGAATACCAGCTTATCTCTCATGTCCTTCAGGTCGAATGACTGCTGTCTGGTTTCTGTATAGATTGTAGATGACCCTCCTATCCCTGTACTTTATTCCAATAGATTTCAAAATGTCCAACAATTTAGTCCAATCAACGTTGTCAAAAGCCTTTTCTAAGTCTACAAATGCCATGAACTTTCGCTTATTTTTCCTTATTCTACCTTCCAAAATCAGCCTAAGACTTAGTACAGCTTCCCTTGTTCCTACATTTCTCCTCAAACCAAAATGGTCTTCACCCAACTCCGTTTCTATCTGGCTTTCCATCCTCTTGTAAATTATTCTAGAGAGGATTTTTGAAGCATGAGTAATCAAGCTGATTGTACGGTAATCTTCACCTCTGTCAGCTCCCACTTTCTTTGGTATTGGGATAATAACATTCTTCTTAAAATGAGGGGGTACCTCACCTGTCTCATAAATCCTACACACCAAGTGAAATAATCTGCTCAGACCTTCATCTCCTATGCAGCGTAGCAACTCAATCGGTATATCATCTATGCCTGGTGCTTTGTTCCTGCTTAAGTCCTCCAATGCTCTGTCAAATTCTGATCTCAATATTAAATGTCCTTTTAGGGTTTTTCATTAGTCCTTGCTTTATACTCTTCTTGAATCTTTCGCTTACATCCTTCCATTTCAGTCTGTCTATTGCCCACCCTTTTGGCTTTTGACTTTTCTTCAGTTTCTTTATTTCTGCATTTCGTAACAACCAGATTGTGGTCAGAGTTTATGTCAGCACCAGGATATGTTTTGCAATCCAAAAATCTGGTTTCGAAACCTCAGCTTGACCATAATGAAGTCGATTTGGTAACGCCCTGTATCTCCTGGTCTCATCCATGTGTATATTCTTCTATTGTGGTTATTGAATAAGGTGTTAGCTATGACCAACTCATGCTCGGTGCAGAATTCCATCGGCCTGTTTCCTCGATCATTCCTTTCACCTAATCCGAAATCTCCTTCTATCTCCCCTTCTCTGCCTTTTCCTACCACAGCATTCCAATCTCCCACTACTATAACATTTTCATCACCCTTGATATACCTCAGAATTTCATCTATTTCTTCGAAGACCATTTCAACATCTTCATCATCAGCTTGACTGGTAGGCATATAGACTTGTACCACTGTGGTGCACGTAGGTTTATTATTGATTTTTGCTACAATAATCCGTTCACTATATTGCTTATAATATTCCATCCGCTGTCCAAGTTTCCTACTCAATATGCGACCAACCTCTGCTTGGCCATTGTTTGATTTAGTGCTAATGACCCTATAGTCACCTGACCAAAAGTCCTGTTCTTCCTGCCAGCGCATTTCACGAATACCAACCAAATCCCACCTCAACCTATCCATTTCCCTTTATTATAAGTTTTCTAACCTTCCATATCCTAGCAGACTTCTAACATTCCACGCACCGATCCGTAGAATGTCAGATTTCCTCTTTGTCACTTCTGTGATTTTTGTATACAGCATGCATCACTTAGACCTGCACTTAGACCTAGGCGAATTATTGTGGCTAAAGTTTGAACTAGGCCTACTTGCAGACTGAATATCACATAGCCCGTTTTTTACCGCACTGGCATAGGCACATAGCCCACGTTTCAGCAATAAAATGGAATTTGTTTGTTTTGGCACTTAGCTCGGTTTTTGCATTCAGTCGACAACTTAGGTGGGAGAATGTTGTGTTATGTAGGACTAAAGACTATGTAAACAGTGATATTGATTATTATTGATTAAGTTTAAGGAAGGATATTTTCTTTTCTATGAGTACGGCATCTGTTATTCATGTTTTACTTGTTCAGGATATTTTCTTTTCCATGTGTACGGCATCTTCTATATTCATGTTTTTATTTTTCACACTCACACCTTCTCGCTGGGGTTGATTTAACTTTGATACCCCCTGAAAACAAACCTAGAGAAATCACTGCCTATAAATACAGGCCACAAGTGAATTTAACATTAATATCCAGACTTCAAGTGGGCGCCATGTTTGATCATATGGATCTTCCTGAATAAAATAAAATAAAATAAAATAAACAAATGATTTTCCCGACATTGAGACCCCTTTATCCCAGGTTTGGGGCATTTTACATGCGTTCTGCTGATGTAACCAGGATTATGCAAGACAGGAATAAACACACGAGAATTTTAAAGAAACGATCTATTGGCAGTACTCCACATATATACATACTGTAATGTGCAACACAAGAAAAATACCCTTCAATGCACTTCAGTAAAGTGATACAGTACCTTGGTTCACTGAATTTACACACGATAATTATGACAATATTGTGGTCGCTCAGACCTAGGCATGACAGCCTTTTATACATGTTTACAAATCATACAGTTTAAACAAAAATTCTACACACGTTTCAGAATGTTTCACTTCTGATTCTTTCTCTTCGATGTTGATTCGGAGTTCTCCCTCTCTCCACGATTTCACGATGAAATGTTTATCAGTGGTGATCATCCTTTTGGGCGTGATAAAAGCATTACCAACAGCCTATGGTATTTGCACCTAGAACTCAGTGATTTGTTGTTCGTGTTCCGATACAATGACCTGTAACCACGACCCTGGGCGCAAGATGACTTGGACTTTGCTGTATTAGCAAGAAGGCGACTTCAGAACCCTGAATACGCCATTTTAAACACTGGCGCATGTATATTCCTCCACCAAAAGCTGCGCTCAGTCCAGCTGGAACTAATTTGTTCGCGCCCGCTCCAAGCGCATATTCGTGGCAACATTGGAACATTTGACGATCGTAATTCGGCTGAGCGAGCTCCTATATCACTCAGTACTTTTCCATACCCCAGGTCAGGGGGTGTAAACCAGATAGGATTTATTTCGTACCATCGGTGTAGTAGATCAGCCAGCCGTTTGGAGCGCTGCATATTGTGTTGCCAACATATTGTTAGGGCCACTTAGGGACCCTACACACCCCCAAGGGGGATGTTTGCATACGCCCTCGAATCTACTACACGCTAGACATCTATACATCTATAATCATCCCTAAACACATCTACGCATCTGCCCAACACTCTACATCCTTTCACTCCGGAACTACCCTCAGGCTGGAACCAACAACAGCCACCACACACTTCTATTACACCAAGTTAGCAGGGCTGAAACCACAGCTCTTGCGTCAAGACTTACATAACTCATGTATACATACATGGGAGCTTGCTATCAAAACAGCCACTCAGCAATATTTCTAGGGTCAGCACTGGCAAATACTTAAAAAGGCCACCTCCCAAAGGGTAGACATCTGTTCCCGCCGAAGGCTCTGACCAACTGCATCCCGACATTGTGCCTCAGGTAAGTGTGCATCTCAGATTCCCCAAACACATTTATACACCCAACCCCTTACCCTTCTACACTAGTGAATTGCTACATTGTTACAGTATTACTTGATTGTACTCTCCCGTCTTACAAGGGACTCAGTACATTCTGATAAACACTAGTAAACAATTACTCGTTGCACCAAAGGACCGTTTGTTATTTATTTGTTGCCATTATCCTATTTACTGTTTGCTGCCCCACTCACACCTCTCCTGCCATTACACCACTTCATAATTGCTGAGCCAGCGACACTAGCTTGTGCCTTGACAGTGGCCTTGCCATATAGCACGGTCGAGAGCTTATGGTACTAGAGCGCAGTCAGCTATACTTGGGATTGCTCGCCGAGGCTTCCAGCCCGTTCGGCATTATTCTTATTCGTGAGGTCACCTCCCTTAATTACGCACCCCTTATTCACAGGGCTTCGCCCGCTATACCATTGCACGCATCTTCTTTCGACACCCGTCCAACGGTCTAACACACCCACTAAACTCCCCCCGTCAAATACCACCCTCTCTACACACCCTCATCCCCTCAGTTCAGCCACCCCACAAAAAGGGTACTGAACAAAGTTGGTGGAGGCACGGGGTAGTCTCCGTTTAGACAGAAATTCAAACAACGAATTTCGAGGCTACCGATTCCCGCACCTAACTTAGAAAACAGCCAAGCGAGTGAGAAAAAAAAAATTAGAGTCCGATAATTGTGAGAATTTTTACGTGGGCCATATTAATTTACATTAGCCCCCCCCCCCCTCAGCCCACCCTATAGGGAATTCATTAGAGAAACCTTTTACAAGGAAAGCGATCGTGCCAAGGATGATTTTTTTCTGGATTAGAATATCTGGGAGCGGATAGACAGATTTAGTGGGTGAGATCGAACGAAACCATATGTCTACATTTAAAACTACACTAAGGGATTTCGCACATCACTTATCAGCCAGCACAACACCACTTTTTCCGAAACTAAAAATCAAAAACGGCGATTTAATAAACGAGTATACTGCGCCACGCTTGCTCCAAGAGCTCGAAGCACAGGCGTTAGAAGTCTGCGCTAAATACCCTGCAGCAGCAGCATAAACTACACATTTTACACGGCTGCAGGCCCATAGCAGTTCACAAGGACAACAATCACCGGTATCCAGTGACAGTTCAGGAGACTTTCCACTAGCACTCCCTCCCCTATTAATACAGCAACTCCAGCTTACACAGCAAAAGACCGATAGCCTGCTCACCCTCATTACACGTACATTAGAATCAAATATCATCACAAACGACTGTAACACATTAGCAGCGGCCATAGATACACAAACCATGGCGGAAACAATCAAACAGGACATAGACAGGGCGGTATCAGTAATCAAGGCTACACAATACGAAAACACAACCCCCAATTAGCGAGGGTATTTCAGGAGACGAGAATCCCTCTGATATAACACACATTTCTTACTCCGGGAGTGAGGACAATCCCTTCCGAAATACCACAAGCTCTGACACTTCATCGCACGATAGGGCACAAGGTAGCGTAGACGATCACGGATCCTTAGCTAGCCAAGAAGAGATAGACGAACACGAGATGGCCATGCAGGTAAAATACCCCATGATCCAGCCTGCGAAGTATTCAGGGGATGGACAGGATCCCGAAGAGTATATAAAAGCTTTCAATAGGACAGCTAAGATAAACGGATGGTCTGTCGAGGCCAAGAGGCGCCTCTTAACCGCATATCTCATGGGGTCAGCACTCACTTGGTTTGAGCTCCATGAGGGCAATCTAGAGAACACCACATGGGACGAACTCTCCCAATCACTAATACAAGAGTTCAAACTCACCCCGGACGAAGATGACCTGTACGATAAAATTAGTGCAAGTACTCAGGGACCCACAGAAAGTGCGCAGGCGTACATTAACGTCAAGTTACTGATGTGCGGCAAATACAATATGGCCATGCCGGACAGACAGAAAATCCGATTGATTATGCAAGGACTTAGGCCATCGCTGGTAGACACGTTATGCACAATGAACAACCCAACAGTGCAACAGATGCAACAAATATCAAACTAATAGAGGTAGGAAGGAAAATCACAGAAATGCCGATTGATCACCACATTACCAAGGCGGACGGGGATGACATACACTAGAAGATGGATGAGATGACACAGCACATGCAGCAATTAACAATCGCTACAATTCACAACCAAGGGGATACACACTATGATGACAGGGGTGACACGACACGGCCACAATATAATGACAGGTACGACAGATATGTGGGGGGCCAGGGTTACAACAAGCGGACACCAACCTACCCTCAACGGAGGCCACCATCCCCACGCATGCAAGCACATTACCCTCCGGAATACCGACAGGACATTCCTCGTCGGGACACTGCACCCCCATTCAGACAGGCACGTAATCCCCCGCGACACAGAAACAACGAGAATTACCGTGGCAACGCACCCCCACGTGAACAAACATATACATCCCCGCATCGCAGACAGAATAACGCCCCACAGTACGAGCAGGATGGCCCTACCTACAACAGACCAACCCCTTCACGTGCATATAATGCCCCCAGGCAATGCAGGAAGGGCCCGGAACAGTACCCGCTTCCGGACGATTATCCAAAGGGGTCCAGGCAGGGCGCACCCCAACAAGCTAGGCGGACATTGCTACCGACACCCAGATGCCAACCCCAAGCAGAAAATTGGCGAGGCTATGCACCCAGCGAACAGACAAGGTGGACGGATAGGCGAGGGAACTCATTTCCAAAAAAAACTTCTGAAAGGGAAGGGACAGTCGACAGTAAAATCGGCTTAGGACCCTTCCCCACAGACACCCAAACAGAAGAAGCTACCCCAGATAGAGCCCCCCCCCCCCCTACTCAAACCCGGGAGGATACTGGAAAAGAGCAGCCAAGAAATAAAACGGTTGAGGATCCCCCCCAATACAATTTCAGACACACCCCGTACAGGGAGATGGCAATTGCCTATTCCGAGCAGTTAGCTTACTGCTCCATAGCAGCTAAAATAGACACAGGGGGTACAGACTACAAACCGTTAGGCACATTATAAGCAATTGGGTCGAATACAAGGATTTCGCGGCGGATGAAAAAGAAAAGCCGTTCCAAACGAAAGAGGAATACCGCAAGTACATGAGCAGGGATGGTATTTATGCCGGGGCAGTCGAAGTAACCGCTCTGGGAAAGAAACCGAGCGTAATATACATGTATACACTGATACTACCTCACCGCCACTATTTGCCACTACAGGATTCAGTAGAGTCCTACACATACTATTCACAGGGAACCCTAGATCGGGACACTACACACACCCCTCACAATTCCTACACAAAAACAGAACACGAGGGTCGAACCCACACCTTTCCGGAATGAGAACACAATACTTACACAGAGACAGAACACGAGAATCGAACCCGTACCATCTCCGGGCTTAGATACACTCCCCGCACCAGAACAGGGAAGGAGAATTAGCCCCACACTATCCAGGGACAGAAACACATTTCCTACGCCGAAACGACAGGCAGGAATCGAACCCGTACCCACCGAGAAAGCGATAAGGGTCCATGCAACGAAGCAAAGGATGGGATTCGAACCAGCGCCTCAGAGGCACGTTAAATTGACCAGTACAGTCACACAGAAACTGGGAATCAGACCCACACTAACTTCTCACAAGAAAACAGGTATTTCATCAGAGCAGAAGACAAAAAGAAAATACAATGCAGGTCAGGAACACATTTCACTAGGCGAGGCAGAAACAATGGGCAAGGGAATGCATAACATGGCCAAGCGTGTGAGGCGCGATGAGCAACAGGAAGCTCCGCGACCCGTCAGCAAAAATGCTCGACAGGA
The DNA here is from genome assembly GCA_946902985.2 of Meconema thalassinum. Classification (NCBI taxonomy): domain Eukaryota; kingdom Metazoa; phylum Arthropoda; class Insecta; order Orthoptera; family Tettigoniidae; genus Meconema; species Meconema thalassinum. The sequence continues at coordinate 382,177,774 of OX336390.1, read as the reverse complement.
AACATGCATAACGATAAAGCCTAGAGTAGACACGGACATGCACACTCGGAACGACACGGAGGCAACAACAACCGGGATGGTCGAACTCCGCTGATTAGGTTAAACCCAAACAGTCCTGTCAGCTCATGCTAATGGGTTTGGGAAGAGAGTGGGGGTAGGCAACCTCTCCTGAAATGTTTGTAAGTCATGAGTTGACTGAGAGCTACATACAGCTGGACCCCCTGGAGTTTCCGTAGATATAATCAGTGCAGCGAACATGTTATCCATGTACAGTCAAAGAGTTGGAGAATTGAGAATTATGGGAAACTATAAATTTCATAAGTGTGAGTTGTCAAAACGGGGCCAACAGTGGAGGTGTCAAGGAATGTTCTGCCCATTTATTTACAAATGGTGGTAACTTTCTGTTATGTGGGTCTCACAATCACGAACTATGTACGACGATTAATCAAGAATTTATTTCGAACAGTGTAAAAAGAAATGTACGTGGCAATATATGTGAACGGCCATCGAAGTTGATGAGAAAGGACATACTTGCTGCCCCTAAGCACTTGTCTGATCAAATGGCAGAGAGAGGATTTAAAATAATATTGCGACTGAGAAACTTACCACCTCTGCCTCAAAATAAGCAAGAAGTTCATGATACTCTAGCTATTATGGACATTCGATCGAACTTAGAAGAAAATATAATAATAACCCCTGGCACTACAGCCCGTGAAGGGCCTAGGCTTACCAAGAGACCGCTACCCTGCCATTTGGCCTGCAGATATTGGGGTGACGCGTGATCAGCGCATCGGGTCCCCTCGGCCGTTAATATTGGCTGAGTGAACCCCGTTCCAGCCCTAACGTCAGTTTCTAAAATCCCTGACGGAGCCGGGAATCGAACCCGGGGCCTCCGGGTGAGAGGCAGACGCGCTATCCCAACACCACGGGGCCGACTAAAAGAAAATATGCTTCTGGTAAAAGACAGAGAGAATAACATTAATATGTTTTCTACTGCATCAAATTTGAAATACTTGTGTAAAAGGGAAACTATTTTTATGGACGGAACATTTAAGTAGTGTTCTATGTAAATGAAGAGAAACAGGATAAGTTAGAAATAAACACGCCAGATGTTCGTATGAGCCGACTCAGATGGTGGGGTCATGTGAAGAGAAAGGGGGAGGAGAGATTACTTAGGAGGTTAATGAGTTCGGCTGTAGAGCGTAAGAGAAGTAGAGGTAGACCTAGGAGGCGATGGTTAGATTCAGTGTTGAACGATTTCAATGTAGAGGTGTAGAAGCAGAGGAGGCCGCAGTGCTAACTGCTAATAGGGGATCATGGAGGTGACTTGTTCACAAACAGAGGCTTGCAGACTAGACTGGAGGATTGGGAAGGAGGTGGCCGTGACCTTAAGTTAGGAACCTTCCAGCATTTGCCTGGAGTAGAAGTGGGGAAACCACAGAAAACCACTTACTGGATGGCTGAGGTGGGAATTGAACCCATCTCTTCTCAGTGTTTCCTTGCGAGGCTGAGTGTACCCCGTTCCAACCCATAGACCAGAATTAAATTTCTTGGCAGAGCCGGAATAAAACACGGACCTCCGTCGAAAAATAACGGAGAGCTCTCAGTATCAACGTTGTAACCTGTTTTATAAGCTTTATAATGATATAGACTATTCATTAACATTTTGGTTTTCATTATATTAATCTCAAATTATAATAGCCGCCTTGTCAAACACTTAAAAAACGTTTAATATTTGAATTAATACGTACATGTTTCGGTATACAATGATAATCGTCAGCGTAGATTGAAATAATAAAAGAATCTTAAAAACTATGTTAACAAATGCCTAAGTGAAAATGGATATCTTTACAAAGTACACATTAAAATTTAAATAAAATGAAAGGTCACGAAAAAACAAGAAAAATACATAAACGAAACAAGACTAAAGTTAATATAAATCTACCTTAATAGATTGTCTACATTATACTTCTTCATTATGGCTCAATATAATGAATCGGATCTCCTGTTGATTGCAAAACGATGCTGTTTCCACGTATAAAGAATTGGTGAAATGCGTAACAATTTTTGACTGATAACGTCCTCTAACCTTGAAAAACGTTCTAGTTGAACCCAAACTTTCTATATTAGGCCTATATTAGACTAGATTTCTTCAATACGGCTCAATAATAATATATTGCTTGCCACGGTGGGTGAGTGGTTATAGTGTCGGATTACTAACCCCCCAAGCTTGCAGGTTCGCTCCTGGCCGGGGTAAGTGATTTTTGAAAAGCGGCAAAAATTACGGCATGTCATACGATGTTGGCATGTCAAAGAACGCATTTGAATTCAGTAGGCTGTGTTCATAATGACAAAATTAATCACTGGATTTTCCGCCAACACAAAGTTCCTCATGTCTCTACTAGAAAGCGCTATAGTGTCAAGGAGCTTAGATATCTAACCTCCTTGACTTTCATAGTGCTTCAAGGAGCAACAAAATTCGACATTTGACATGGGTGACAAATAACAAAGCTTGCACCCGGCACCCGAGGCCATATATTATTATTATTATTATTATATATTGAAACGGATGTCGCTGATGGATGCTATGGGATGTTGTTTCCAGCCAGGCATACTGATATGCAACAATGCGTAAAATTTTTGAAGTCATCTAACCTTATATGTTACAATATGTTGTTTCCAGATGGTCGAACACCGTAAATATGTTTTATAAATGATAAAACCATCTAACTAACTAACCTCAAATAAAACCAGAGGATCCTACTTCTAGGTTAGCTCTGTAGAACTAGCTGTCCAAACGGGTGATTTATTTCATAGCCTATCATGATTCAATTTGTCAAGTATGTTTATAGGTTGAATAAAATACTTGGACATTGATGGGCCAAACTATATGGATAAGTCGGGAATAAACTCAACTAAGTATCTTCAAGAAACAGTGTGCACCAACAAGGAATATGCAAATGAAATGCATTGCAATGTGACAATAACAAGGTTTCATTTAGGTATATTGCCACTAAATGTAGTTTAGTGGGGTTACCAGTGCGGTGACAAATTTCACATCCCACAAAAAAAACCGGTTGTTATATGAAATATTAGTAGAATGAGTATCTTGGTTAGTTATTGGACTAATACAGGAGGTACATTTAAACACAATTCCCCCCACCATGATCGCTTCACTTTGATCCCCCAATGTACACATTTGCAGACTTTAAGAAATCACCCTGTGGTAAAGGTTATTTTTATTCTCTTAGGACTTATTCGATGTGTCATAAAATTTCTACATTCAATTTTGTTCTTATATCAGTACTTCGTCTTGATTGAATGAAAATACTAAGAAGATGAATTATTTTCATACCGTCAAAGTTTTAACGCCAACTCCACGAACTGTCAGTGGAAGTAAAGCTTTTGTCTGCAGTTTTGCACCTTGTAGCAGAATACATAATTATAAGCATTTGGTCCCCACAATATCGTTGTAATGCTCATACCGCAGGTTATAACTTTCATATGATCACATTTTTTCAAAGCTACAACATACAAATTAAAATCTGCATATTGATTTGTATAGTACGCCTAGAATTTCTAATGAGTGGTATGGACTTCGTGTTTGAGATAACAAGAGTAGATAGAAAGGATCATCGCAGGTTGAAACATTCCGTTAATAGTACTACCTTCACGTCAAGATTGGAGTGGGGGGCAGTAAAACACGCCTCAGGTAACTTCCCCTGTTAGGATTTTCCTAATTGACCCCCGTGGAGGGAACTCATTAGCGGAGCTCGGTATCACCCACAACAACAACTAACACATTTACAATTAACAACACTTATCTACAACGGGCAGGAAACACTCTATCGCCGCTAACAATACACACTAATATAAATGGACACAGGGTGCAAATGCTAATTGATACAGGCACCGCAGTCAGTTGTGTAAGTAATAAATACATCACTGATGGGGAGACGCACAGGGTACTGAACAATATGCATGATGCAACATTGTAATCAAATTGCAAACATATCCCTATATTCAGTCAATAGATATACAATTAATTGCTAATTGATATTTTCTTGCAATTATCTTGCTCACATACGATAATTACGGCGCTTATCATTAAATAAACATTATTTTTCTCGGTTGGCGGCTTTGCGCTCTCCTTCTGTTCAAACATGGCGGTGCATTTCTAATGCAAATAATAAGTCTTACATTTTCTGTAGATTACAGCAATATTTCTTCCCCGGATTTGCCGATTGATTTCACCTTTAATATATGTGTTTCTTGATATTCTGTGAAAAATAAGTGCCGTAATCTTGGCGTTTTCAAAATTGGATGTAACCTGTAAACCAGTAACTTACCGGTATTTCCAGTTCTGTGGTAAGTACCGATAACGCATTATGTATTATTCAATTGATTTCTTAGTAGAGTTCTGATATTATCGTTAGGATCCTTATGAGAGCCATGCATTATTATTTGATGGACTTCCGTAGTAGTAGAAAGCTAGATTTAACTTAATGACTTTAATTTAATTAATTTTTTGTTAGATTTTGTATTTCATGGTTTCTGTACCTCATTTTGTATGTAGGTTATGGGGAAACATCACTCAGAATCCTGTGTTCTTGGCTGCAAAAGTAGAGGTTGGAGATACATTCCTTTCATCGCTTCTCAGTAGATGACCCAAGGTATGTATCAATAATTGGGCTATTCTGTAATTAATTAGTCAGGTTCCTTAGATGGCACTTTTTAAATTAAATTTAAAGTGATGATCTTCACGTCCGACATGGAGGAATCGCCACTGGGATGGAGTATGGAAAAACAACGCTCAGGACAGCTTCTGTCAGTGCGGGAAATCAAATCTCCAACCTCCAGATTTGCTGCAGCCCCCCATTGCGGGCGCTATGCTCCCAGTTTATATCTTGGTTTAGAGTTCCCACATTTCTATACTCAAGGCAGTGTCCATCTGAAAACTCCACAAACAATTCGATCTTGAGAAGGAAGCGTGCTAAAGCTTGATAATGTGACTCACCTTGTCCTGCCCCACGCTCTATACACTATACCGCTATCGTGTGTTCAGAAACATTCAGATCTCCGCTGTAACTGTTTAAAAAGAAAATTAATTGTTTTGTAAAATAGTCCTTGGGACTACCTTGCGCTCCCTCTCGATAAGCTCTGCCTCGCTGTCACTGTCTGTACTTGTAACTACTGTAGTTCTACATCTCAGCCCTAGATGGGTGAAGTGTGACCTTCACCGCCCGGAGAAGAAATCACTGTTTTATTAATTCATTCATTAATTTTGTACACTTGAATTAATCGTACAGTATGTGGGCTGTAACGTATATTGGCCTCTTGGTTACATAACATAACCTAATCAATTTGTAAGCTACTTGAAGTGTTCGTAACTTGTAATTACTGTGTACTATCAGCATTAGGCCTACTCACACGGCCAATCTGACACCTGCCATGTTTTAAGTTTTTTTTTTAGTAAGATGTAAGATCTCTTGATCCAACATCTTGACTTAATGAAATTAGTTATTTTTATTGGATAATGTGTGTAGGCCTAACTTAATAAGTGGTTCCATCTTCTTTCTTGTGTGGGGGGAAGGATACTCACTCCCCAAATATTCAAGCAATTTGGAGGAATTGTGGGTATTAGTGACCCATGTGGATTAGTCACATTAACCACAGGATAAACATTTTTGTTATTTATTGAATGGTGAGGGAGGCGTCCTATGGGTTGCATCATTCATAGATGTCCAGTAGGCCTACATTAATAAATAAGCTTCTGTGTTTGACTAAAATAAAGGTAGCGCTGAATGAACATAGAACGAGCGATAACTTTCTCTCTATAATAGATGAATTAGCCAAATACCTTATGAAACGATGAGAAATAAATCAGGGAGCGTTGTTTTAATAGATGTTTCCTCCAGTGGCGGTTGGTGGATTATAGGCTAGGGAATAACCCACCCACCAAGGGAAGATGATTAAGAGAAGGAAGTAGATTTGGGATTGGAAAAGAAGGATAGAAGAATAGGAGGAGAGTCCCACAAAAGTTATTAATTTGACTTTTAATCCATTTAGAAGCGGTTGCCACCGCAAATATGTGCTCGGATACCTAAAGTGGGTACGAGCTTGGTCGAAGCTGACGGGAACCGCAGCTAAGGCTTGGGCAGTTTGCCAGAGAGAGGCTTTAGTGTGTTTCCTTCCAAGCACGAATGAAAGTACTATAGGGAAGGGTGATGTTCTGGCCAGACAAATAGTAAAAGCTTTATTAAGCGTTAACGAGGGCATAAACCTAGGAAGAGCTAGGAAAGCCAGGATCCTGCCTAACTATAGTATCAGAGAAATGATGAATCCAAAAACAAATATTTAATTTATTTAACAATGCAGGAAGTTTGAGGAAATTAACAATTATGAAATATAATTTTAATAAACATGGTTCATTTGAACTTTTTAACAAATAGGGTCGCAGACCTCTTAACATCAAACAGTTGCTCCAGGCAATTGACAATTTTTAAGGTTTCAAACCTTACATGTTTCCAAAATCTTTATAAGATTTAAACAAATGAGCAATAAAATAATTAAAGCTTGAACGTGAATTGAAGTACAAAAAGTGCACCTTAAGAAATTCTGGAGAGAATGTTCTAGAGAAAGTGACAACTTTGAAAATAACAATAATAACAACGTGAAAAATGAAATAGAAGTTCCTACAACTTCTTATATTTATACAGAATTAATATATGAGAATTATACAAAAAGGGCAGGTCACTTACAGTGAAACCTGGAGAAAGTGAAAAAGAAGTTTCTAGACTTCCTATGTTTAATTAGGAATCACGAGAAAAATGGGGCAGTTTCCATTTCGTGAAACCTGAACATGACTCGCTCAAGAGTTTAGAGAATTGTTTTCCCTGATTTTGAAGGGAGGAACAAGGTAAATTTGAAACGTGTGCTAGACACGTATCACGAAGATTATACAGAGATACTTAATGATAAACCAACAAAAATGGAAGGGCACTTCGTGGAATGACACCTTATTGGAATAGACCTAGATTGAAAGTTTATTGCAGATTGTTAGTGAGAGGTTTAGGAAAGAGAAATGGGAATTGAGGAAATGTTCATGGCCTTATTTGAATATAAGCGAACGATCGCGACGCGGTAGAAAAGTAGAGCAAGCACTGGTTTGCACTATAGTTCATTGAAACATATGAAATGTTCACTGTGGAGACACAAAGTTTGTGGAAAAGAAAGTTATTGCAATTATAGGAAGAACTGATTGCACTATATAGGTGAAAGTCTATTTCTTGAAACAGTTGTGATTTACAATTAAATGCGCCATAGAATGTTCCAGCGGTGGACGAAAATTCACTATTGTACTAATTTAGTTTTAAACAGAATTCTCCCAAGTACGTGAGAAATACATGACGGCAGGACTCGTAGATTGAGTACCGAATCTGGAAAGTTCCAGAACAATCTTAGTAGTAAGATGGGGTTGAGAAAATCCAACGGCGGAAATAACTTTGTAATTATAGACAGCGGGTATTAGATAATATCCCACGTAGCGAGAGGGTTTCTCGTTTAAAGCTTAAGAAAAGCTCTTTTTAGTAAAGTTGGCTTATACAAGAAAAAGCTCAACATTGCAAATCCCACGCAGAGTGATTATTGCCCCAAAGTAAATAGTTTCACACTGCCTATAAATTATAATTAAAATCACTTGGAAGTTAAAACCATGAAGATGAGGTTAAAACTTTTTAAAAATGGTACTTATCTTTGTTGCATGGCGAAGGTGAAGTTCCTCACTGATGCTTAAAGTTCCAACATGGCGTGGAATTTAAAAAAGATGCCTCGTTAGGTCAGGAGGCTGGCTCTGGTTGAGCCTTAACTGATTACTACGACTGCCGACTAAGAAGTGAGAGCAGCTCAACGAAGCACGGAAGGTCCTAGGAAGGGGAGAGAGTGGGGGTAGGAAACAAAAGGTATACATATCAGCATAACCAACTTAAATACAACAAAATAATCTTCTTTTGCTGAGCTGGTCTTCAAAGAGTTGACAACAGTATCTGGTAGCCAAATGGATATGGAATTCCTCTTGCGCGAGGAAGAGTTGAAGAGCTTCAGAGATTTGTTGTTATATGACGCTAGGTGGGTCACAGAAGTTATATATCTGAAACATACTTATGAAGACATGAGAGATATACCCAACAAGGAGAAAACAGATGATCACTGTTGGTGTTTGGCAAAGAGGAAGGAAGAAATGAACATGCAAAGAGCAATAGACATTATATCTCTCGTACCGTGTATTCAAAGAATACACCATACTGGGGGGACAGACACCAACAGCGAGCAAGAAAGCAGTTACACATTTAAGAGTAATACAGTAATTGAAGAGAAGTGGTCTTATGATCTGACCATTAGTGGTCAAGACTCTGAATACCCTGACTCTCCTATCTCCTCCAGGGTTACACTGGGTCATTTTTCCAAAAGGCCAGACTAGGGGGGGGGGGGGGTGAAACATCCCTAACTAAGACCAAGTCTCCCACTTTAATGTCGGGACTGGAAAGAAACCACTTCTGCCTCCGTTGCAAGGAAGTTAAATATTCCAAGTTCCACCTTTTCCAAAAAGAATTACGGAGGGCTTCAAGTTTACGCCAAACAATAGGTAGATTAGAATCCCTGTAAGAATTAGGAAGGGGAGGATGGGCAGAGAGAGAAGTGCGTGTAAAGAAGCGACCAGGTGTAAGTGGAAGGAGGTTATCAGGGTCATTGGAAAGCGGAGTTGAAAGGCGAGAATTATCAACACTTTCGATCACAAAATAGCTGGAAGCTGAGGGAAATAAAGCACTAGTAAAGATTACGATACGATGAGAAAGAAGAATTTGCAAGTTTAAACAAAGCGTATAGGAACAAGTACATCTATTCAGGACAAGAATATACCAAATAAACAAAGGAACTATGCGAGTAGAAAGCAAGAACGCCATAGGTAACAAACGAGGAGCCATAAACAATGACCTCAAGTTATTATGAGTATCAAAGGGGTTACTCAGAAAAATACTTAAGTCAGCGAAAAACGTGACAGGACAAGTATGAATACAAAAACACATCGAATGTGACGACGAGAAAAAACCAGTTTGTTCATCAATGAACATTAAGATCGCAAAATATGCAAGCAAATTGCAATACATACGCGCGTGAGAAATACGCAACGAAGTTTTGAAACAGGGATCGAAGCAGTTATAGAATACGAGCGTGAGTAAGCGGAAGACGTAAACATGTACGGCCTTGACACACATAGTACAACGAGATAAGACATATAAATAGCTGACAGAGTCCTTAAGCGGAACAAGTTTATCTTGGGAAGTAGGTAAACGGCTTCTGTACTTATAGTAGCAACTCGCCAGGCAATGCTTGGCAATCAGCCAGAGTTGAGATAAGAGAAACTTGCTTTGAACTGTGTCAAGCGTACAGGAAATAAACAACAACTTGGCGTTATTCAGGCTTGTAAACAAACAGGTTTGAAAAACAAGCAGTTCGGAGTACACACACACTAGCTGAATCAGCTGTAACTTAAAGCGGAACGAGTCACACGACATGCAGTCAATCGTAACTTGGACGTGAAAAAGCAATTTAAAGCTATATGAAATAAAGTAGGAAATCAATTTCGCATAATTGAGAGGATTACGAAATCGGACAATTTTCAACAAAAAGAAGCTTAATTCTTCCGAGCAAAGAAGACAAGCTGGGACATTGAGAAGAAGGTTATGCATAAGAATAGTTATTCTAGATGCTATAGAATTCAGAGTTTCAATCGGTTTCATGAGCGACTTCCAATTGCGAGGAAGGGGGGAGGAGCCGGCCGTGGCCATCCTTCTACATAACGAAAGAAGTGAAACATAGCGTACAGCAAAGTGATGGTGACTGATAGCCATGGTTTTACACAAGGGGAAGATAGTTTTCGAGGAATAGTTTAAGCAATTAACTGCTATAAAAAATGACATAAGAAGATAGACGAAATAACACAAAGCAAGGCGAACTTGAATTGCCATTTTGTGCGGGAAGAAAGAAAAACCATTTAAACAACTTACAGGGTTAGCGCAGTTGTTCACGATAAGACATCGTTTCGACGAGTGGTTTTCAAAAATATTGAGATTTGAAACATGAGCGTTCTCTTTTTCAGAAATGGGATTTATGTCAGCTGTGACGAAATGACATTGCGTTTTGGTTTGAACACTGGTATGTTTGATTTCACCAGTGATAACCCAACCAAAATCGGTGTCTCTAGCGACCACGGTTGAAGATAACTTGCGTGTTTGTTTGCGAATGCAATTCCAAAAAACATTGGCACTGAAAAGCACATCAATGGGACCTTGAGCATTAAACTGAGGATCGGCTAACCTTAAGTGCGAAGGAATCTTTAATCCGGAGGTATTGATAGAGTGACTTGGAGTGTCCTTGCCAATACTGGTAAGAATGAGACAGTTTAAATTAAGATTGGTGTTTCTTTGGCAAACGTCTCTGATTTTCAATTTTGAAGACTGCAAAACTTGAGTTTTCAAATTGTCAATGCCGGTCACATTGATAGAAGTAGGCGATGACGAAAGACCTAGTTTTTTAATCAACGATTGCGAAACAAAGTTGTGCGTTGAAGCGGAATCGAGAAGACCACGGGTTTTGAACCAATTTCCAAATCTATCTTGGATTTCAAATTGTACAGTGGTCAAAAGGGTTTGCGCACTGTAAGAAGTTTCGGCATTAGAAATGCAGGAAGAAGCATTAGTTTGTTCGGAGCTTGAAGAGGCGGGTGCTGATGACCTCGATTTATCGTGAACGTGCAATAAAGAATGATGCGGTTTTTTACAATGGAAACAGAGATTTGATGACGTACAGTTCGAAGAAGAATGCTTAGGTGATAAGCAATTGAAACAATGTTTGCTATTCAACACAAACTTCCTTCGATCTTCGACAGACAATTCTTTAAAGGATTTGCACAAATACAAGGTGTGAGGCTTTTTACAGAGCGTGCATTTTAACGATTTGTTAAGCGGCCTGATATCTTCTCTTGAATGATTGAAAGAAGAACGGGTTTGTTTGTTTTCGACAAATGGGGGCTGATGTCCCTTTGAAGAAGCAAGTTTTTTTTTCAAAAATTTGACACTGAGGATTCGTTTCGACCTTTTCGCACTGAAATGCGAGTGCTGTAAGGAATTGACATCGACTGTTGAGAAACGAGATAAGGTGTTCGAACGAATGTTCCTTGTTGCAGGCGAGTTCGATCTCCCAGGCCTTCAGTGTCGAAAAATCGAATCTTGATGTAGCTAGGTGAATAAGTATGGTGTCCCATGTTTGGACAGGCTGTTTTAGTTGGTATAACGCTCTGACATTTAACTGCATAGAATCTAAGAGGTCTCTTAAAGATGTGACGTCATTAGGTTTGACGGCCGGTAAGTTGAAGAGACAGCGGATATGACGAGCGACACTCAACCGTAAATTGCCATATCTCTCTTTAAGGAGATTAAAGGCGATGTGGTAGTTGTCTGCGCTTAAAGGCAGTGACTCCACCAAGGTCAAGGCCTCAGATTCCAAAGAAGTGCGGAGGTAGTAAAATTTATGTATGTCTGGGATCTCGATATTTTCATGAATTAGGGAGCAGTAAAGTTCGTAAAAAGAATACCATTCACCTTCCTTGCCTGAGAAGTGCGGTAGGCTTATCTTGGGAAGTAACGGTTTCGGTTTGTTCTTGTGAACTGAAGCGGGTGCGAACTGGGCCGGATTGATGACCCTAGTGTCCGGTTCTGAGATATTGCGAATCAGTTGGTGGGCCTTTGCAATTCCTTCAAAGTACAAGGGTTCGACCTCGTCCCGATCCGATTGGAGTTCTGGGCAAGCGGATTCAATCTCGGTTTGAATTTGGTCATAATAATCATAAGACCGTTCGTACAGCTTAAGGCGATGTGTTAAGATATCTAAATCACACTCGGCGGGATTTAACTTGTTGATAAAATTTCGGAATCTAGTGAGTTGCCCTTTATAGGAAGAACGTCTAGCAATGAGAGTTTCATCTTTTTCAGTAGGAGCCATAACAAAAAGAATAAATTGAAATACAACTCACGAAACTGTAGAACCTTGAAGATGCTGTCAAATTGGCAACAGCGAAAGAGTAGAAAGAACAGGACACCCCAAAGGAGACAGGAGCGGCCTCTTTCCCGTTCACAGGCTTTGCATGACGTAGATATAGCTGAAAGATCCAAAGGAGATATTAGAAATATGCAAAGTATTGTCAAATGACACTTTACAAACAATGGACATAGCAAATGGACTCTCCCGGGTTTCTGGTACCAAATTTTGGGTAGATTATAGGCTAGGGAATAACCCACCCACCAAGGGAAGATGATTAAGAGAAGGAAGTAGATTTGGGATTGGAAAAGAAGGATAGAAGAATAGGAGGAGAGTCCCACAAAAGTTATTAATTTGACTTTTAATCCATTTAGAAGCGGTTGCCACCGCAAATATGTGCTCGGATACCTAAAGTGGGTACGAGCTTGGTCGAAGCTGACGGGAACCGCAGCTAAGGCTTGGGCAGTTTGCCAGAGAGAGGCTTTAGTGTGTTTCCTTCCAAGCACGAATGAAAGTACTATAGGGAAGGGTGATGTTCTGGCCAGACAAATAGTAAAAGCTTTATTAAGCGTTAACGAGGGCATAAACCTAGGAAGAGCTAGGAAAGCCAGGATCCTGCCTAACTATAGTATCAGAGAAATGATGAATCCAAAAACAAATATTTAATTTATTTAACAATGCAGGAAGTTTGAGGAAATTAACAATTATGAAATATAATTTTAATAAACATGGTTCATTTGAACTTTTTAACAAATAGGGTCGCAGACCTCTTAACATCAAACAGTTGCTCCAGGCAATTGACAATTTTTAAGGTTTCAAACCTTACATGTTTCCAAAATCTTTATAAGATTTAAACAAATGAGCAATAAAATAATTAAAGCTTGAACGTGAATTGAAGTACAAAAAGTGCACCTTAAGAAATTCTGGAGAGAATGTTCTAGAGAAAGTGACAACTTTGAAAATAACAATAATAACAACGTGAAAAATGAAATAGAAGTTCCTACAACTTCTTATATTTATACAGAATTAATATATGAGAATTATACAAAAAGGGCAGGTCACTTACAGTGAAACCTGGAGAAAGTGAAAAAGAAGTTTCTAGACTTCCTATGTTTAATTAGGAATCACGAGAAAAATGGGGCAGTTTCCATTTCGTGAAACCTGAACATGACTCGCTCAAGAGTTTAGAGAATTGTTTTCCCTGATTTTGAAGGGAGGAACAAGGTAAATTTGAAACGTGTGCTAGACACGTATCACGAAGATTATACAGAGATACTTAATGATAAACCAACAAAAATGGAAGGGCACTTCGTGGAATGACACCTTATTGGAATAGACCTAGATTGAAAGTTTATTGCAGATTGTTAGTGAGAGGTTTAGGAAAGAGAAATGGGAATTGAGGAAATGTTCATGGCCTTATTTGAATATAAGCGAACGATCGCGACGCGGTAGAAAAGTAGAGCAAGCACTGGTTTGCACTATAGTTCATTGAAACATATGAAATGTTCACTGTGGAGACACAAAGTTTGTGGAAAAGAAAGTTATTGCAATTATAGGAAGAACTGATTGCACTATATAGGTGAAAGTCTATTTCTTGAAACAGTTGTGATTTACAATTAAATGCGCCATAGAATGTTCCAGCGGTGGACGAAAATTCACTATTGTACTAATTTAGTTTTAAACAGAATTCTCCCAAGTACGTGAGAAATACATGACGGCAGGACTCGTAGATTGAGTACCGAATCTGGAAAGTTCCAGAACAATCTTAGTAGTAAGATGGGGTTGAGAAAATCCAACGGCGGAAATAACTTTGTAATTATAGACAGCGGGTATTAGATAATATCCCACGTAGCGAGAGGGTTTCTCGTTTAAAGCTTAAGAAAAGCTCTTTTTAGTAAAGTTGGCTTATACAAGAAAAAGCTCAACATTGCAAATCCCACGCAGAGTGATTATTGCCCCAAAGTAAATAGTTTCACACTGCCTATAAATTATAATTAAAATCACTTGGAAGTTAAAACCATGAAGATGAGGTTAAAACTTTTTAAAAATGGTACTTATCTTTGTTGCATGGCGAAGGAGAAGTTCCTCACTGATGCTTAAAGTTCCAACATGCCGTGGAATTTAAAAAAGATGCCTCGTTAGGTCAGGAGGCTGGCTCTGGTTGAGCCTTAACTGATTACTACGACTGCCGACTAAGAAGTGAGAGCAGCTCAACGAAGCACGGAAGGTCCTAGGAAGGGGAGAGAGTGGGGGTAGGAAACAAAAGGTATACATATCAGCATAACCAACTTAAATACAACAAAATAATCTTCTTTTGCTGAGCTGGTCTTCAAAGAGTTGACAACAGTATCTGGTAGCCAAATGGATATGGAATTCCTCTTGCGCGAGGAAGAGTTGAAGAGCTTCAGAGATTTGTTGTTATATGACGCTAGGTGGGTCACAGAAGTTATATATCTGAAACATACTTATGAAGACATGAGAGATATACCCAACAAGGAGAAAACAGATGATCACTGTTGGTGTTTGGCAAAGAGGAAGGAAGAAATGAACATGCAAAGAGCAATAGACATTATATCTCTCGTACCGTGTATTCAAAGAATACACCAGCGGTTCTAGAAGCTTAAGTCTGGGGGAGGGGGGTTGGAATTGAAAGTTTGGGTGACAGAATTCAATATAAAAGTAACCATATTTGTGAAAATACAATGAGCAACATTAGCACAACCATTAACATGTTCAGTCACAGACATACTACTATGCCATATTATTTAAAGAACAATAAGTTACAGTAATGCATCCAGAACTAACCATGATCAGAAAATGAGAACCGAAAGTTAGTTGCCATAGGACAGAGATGAGACCACAACAGTAATAAATACCCTGCGTATTATAACTAATGTATGTAGGCCTATGCATTATAAGATAATAATGAGCAATAATATTCTTCTGTTTCCACCCTGGGCAAACTGGTTCACTATATATGAAGGGTCTTGAAGTAATTTTCCACTTAATTCTCTTTCAATTGAAAGAATTGCGTGATTGGAAAGCCTCTTTGTTGCCATTGTTGCTCTTAAATAGGATCTTATTCGTTTCATGACAGGGAAACTGCGCTCAGCAGACGTAGATGACACAGGAAGTGTCAGCATCAACTTGAAAAATAATAGTAGTTGTGGAAAAGCAACTTCCATTTTCAGAAGTTCAGAAAAAATGAATGAGGAAGTGTTTGGATATTTGCCTCTAAATGCATTCTTAGCTAAACTGATTTCAGTCTATAGCACTTTACGGTCTGTGAAGATTAGATTATACTTTTCACTGTTGTTGTCTGAGTCTTCAGTCTTTTGACTGGTTTGATGCAGCCCTCCATGCCTCCCTGTCTTGAGCTAATCGTTTCATCTCTACATAGCTACCACACCCTACATCCGAAGCAATCTGTTTAACATATTCTAACCTTGGTCTACCCCTACAGTTCTTGTCCTCAACCCTTCCTTCCATAACTAAGCTTGCTATTCCTGGGTGTCTTAGTATGTGTCCTACCAACCTATCTCTTCTCTTCATTAGCAGTCGCCAGAAACATCTCTCCTCTCCCACTCGTCTTAATACCTCTTCGTTTGTCACCCTATCTACCCATCTGATCATCATCATCATTCTCCTGTAACACCACATTTAAATGCTTCAATTCTCCTCTTTTCTGCTGCACCAATAGTCCAAGTTTCACTTCCATAGAGCGCCACGCTCCAGACAAAGGCTTTCAAAAATGACTTCCTAATACCTAAATCTATATTCGATGTCAACAGATTCCTTTTTTGTAGAAAGGCTTTCCTTGCCTGAGCCAACCAACTTTTTATATCCTCCTTGCTTCGTCCATCACTGGTTATTTTGCTTCCTAAGTAACAGAAGTCTCCTACTTCCTTCACCTGCCAATTTGATGTCCATAGAGGTTTCTGATTTATTTCGGCTGCATTCCAGTATTTTTGTTTTACATTTATTAATTTTCATCATGTATTCATTCCGTAAGACGGAGTCCATACCATTCAAAAACTCATTCAAATCCTCAGGCGTTTCGGCCAAGATGACGATGTCATCAGCAAATCTCAGAGTTGAAATTATTTCTCCTTGAATCTTCACACCCACTTTAAATTTTTCTCCAATTTCCTTCATTGCTTGTTCAATGTAAAGATTGAAAAGTATGGGTGATAAGTTGCAGCCTTGCCTTACACCTTTCTGAATACCAGCTTATCTCTCATGTCCTTCAGGTCGAATGACTGCTGTCTGGTTTCTGTATAGATTGTAGATGACCCTCCTATCCCTGTACTTTATTCCAATAGATTTCAAAATGTCCAACAATTTAGTCCAATCAACGTTATCAAAAGCGTTTTCTAAGTCTACACATGCCATGAACGTTCTCTTATTTTTCCTTATTCTACCTTCCAAAATCAGCCTAAGACTTAGTACAGCTTCTCTTGTTCCTACATTTCTCCTGAAACCAAACTGGTCTTCACCCAACTCCGTTTCTATCTGGCTTTCCATCCTCTTGTAAATTATTCTAGAGAGGATTTTTGAAGCATGAGTAATCAAGCTGATTGTACGGTAATCTTCACCTCTGTCAGCTCCCACTTTCTTTGGTATAGGGATAATAACATTCTTCTTGAAATCAGGGGGTACCTCACCTGTCTCATAAATCCTACACACCAAGTGAAATAACCTGATCAGACCTTCATCTCCTATGCAGCGTAGCAACTCAATCGGTATATCATCTATGCCTGGTGCTTTGTTCCTGCTTAAGTCCTCCAATGCTCTGTCAAATTCTGATTTTAATATTAAATCTCCTTTTATATCCTCGTCAATTTCCTCCTCCCTTTCCATTACATGATTCTCAATCTCCTTTCCCTTATACAAACACTCTATGTAAGCTTTCCATCTCTCAACCTTTTCTTCCCTATCTGTTAGAGGCTTTCCATTTGTGTCCTTAATATTACAGCACTTGATCTTCTTTTCCCCAAAAGTATTCTTAATCCTTTGATAAGCTGTGTCTACTTTTCCTAATTTCAGACAATTTTCTATACCTGCACATTTCTCTTTCAACCATTCTTCTTTCGCTTCCTTGCACTTCTTGTTAACCTCATTTCTCAGACGTCTTTAATCTGCTTTCCCCTTTTCATCTCTTACATTCTTGTGTTTCCGCCTTTCATCCATCAATTCTAGTATATCATGAGTGATCCCCGGTTTTTTCCCTATTCTTTCCTTCCTACCAATGTTTTCTTCTGCGGATTTTGTTATTTCATTCTTAAAAAGTGCCCATTCGTCTGCAATTGAAGTTGGTTTAAGGTTTTTCATTAGTCCTTCCTTTATACTCTTCTTGAATCTTTCGTTTACATCCTTCACTTTCAGTCTCTCTATTGCCCACCTTTTTGGCTTTTGACTTTTCTTCATTTTTTTCAACTGTAATCTGCATTTCATAACAACCAGATTGTGGTCGGAGTTTATGTCAGCACCAGGATATGTTTTGCAATCCAAAATCTGGTTTCGAAACCTCTGCTTGACCATAATGAAGTCGATTTGGTTACGCCCTGTATCTCCTGGTCTCATCCATGTGTATATTCTTCTATTGTGGTTATTGAATAAGGTGTTAGCTATGACCAACTCATGCTCGGTGCAGAATTCCATCAGCCTGCTTCCTCGATCATTCCTTTCACCTAATCCGAAATCTCCTACTATCTTCCCTTCTCTGCCTTTTCCTACCACAGCATTCCAATCTCCCATTACTATAACATTTTCATCACCCTTGATATACCTCAGAATTTAATCTATTTCTTCGTAGACCTTTTCAACATTTTCATCATCTGCTTGACTGGTAGGCATATAGACTTGTACCACTGTGGTGCACGTAGGTTTATTATTGATTTTTGCTACAATAATCCGTTCACTATATTGCTTATAATATTCCATCCACTGTCCAAGTTTCCTACTCAATATGAGACCAACCCCTGCTTGGCCATTGTTTGATTTAGTGCTAATGACCCTATAGTCACCTGACCGAAAGTCCTGTTCTTCCTGCCAGCGCATTTCACTAATCCCAACCAAATCCAACCTCAACCTATCCATTTCCCTTTCTAAGTTTTCTAACCTTCCATCTCCTAGCAGACTTCTAACATTCCACGCTACGATCCGTAGAATGTCAGATTTCCTCTTTGTCACTTCTTTGATGTTAACCCCCTCTCGAGTAGTCCCCACCCGGAGATCCGAACGGGGGACTAGTTTACCTCCGGATTGAAATTTTACAAGGGAGGAGGCCAACATCACATGTAATTATGCATAGAGAGGCGCGCGTAGTATGAAAAGTTCTTTGGAATACTTGAGACTCTAGATTGATTATAAACTTTCACGCCTAACGACTGAGCAGAGTCACATGTAACCGCCCATAGTTCCTTAAAATAATCATCATTTCGTTTTTCTTGCAACGATTTTACAAGACCATAGATCAATATATGTGCCCCTCCGAAGTCCATATGTTTTTGTTGTAAGAACATAGAGGCTCCATTGGCAAGCTCGAGAATATCAGAAAAGATTTGTTACACAAACACCACCTTCACTTTACAAAGCTGTTTCTACAAACCTTTTGCTTCTGCTGCCTCTTTCTTGTTAGCTGACTTTGAAAAATACTCTAGAGCTGCTTTAACTGAAGCAAAACGTTTCTGAAAATACATTACCCATCGCGTGTCAGATGAAGAGGTATCTCTAAAACACGTTCTCCTGGATAAAGATCACTCTGTATCTCAACACACTTTTGGTGTCTTACAGTAGATACAGACTGAAAAGCATAAATTGCTTCCAGTAAACCAAAAGTGTCCCCTACCACGTCTACTGCCTTTGAAACGT
Organism: Meconema thalassinum; assembly: GCA_946902985.2. Classification (NCBI taxonomy): domain Eukaryota; kingdom Metazoa; phylum Arthropoda; class Insecta; order Orthoptera; family Tettigoniidae; genus Meconema; species Meconema thalassinum. The sequence goes on along the minus strand of OX336390.1, from coordinate 382,158,805 downwards.
CCACCAAAACTAAATTTAAGCGATGTGCATAACAATGCACGTAAACACACGGGCTATTGACCTTTTGTCGCAATAAACTTTGCACACCGTTTATCTTCCCTGACGTAACCGCGGCTCCATCATATGCTTGTCCAATGCACTTACATGGATCGAAATCCACTGAAACAAGGTACTGTACTCTAAAGCTGAATTAGCTACGGTATACTTTCTGCATTCAGTTGAGACAAATGTATAAAACCAATGAAACGCTCCTCTATAGAATTATGTCATACATATCTGACACATACGGACATCTGTCCACTTTACTAACATCTCTAGCTTCATCCAGGATTAAGGAAAAATAACCATTGTTATATGTTTTGTCTCTGCTCCAATATGTTGAACTATTATATTAGCTGAGATATTAAGAAATTCATTTTGAGAATCTTTAGATGAGTAAGTTGCATTTTATGGTAGACTGTTTACATTCTCCCTTGTGCTTTCACTTTCTAGTTTAATTACATTTAAAATTTAAACAAAATTCCCTTTATTATTACCACTGTCATCATCCGAAACCGTTTCGCGATGACCTCTAAGCCCAATGTCTTGCCGAGCACACACAAAGCAATGTGACTCGGGCCATTGTTGCCACAGCTGAGCGGTTACGCAATATGTCAACTTTGTGTTTCTTGCTTAGCTTCGAAATCACAGTTCCGCTACGTTCACTTTCCAGAAAACTGTTCCACTTTACTATTGAAGATTTATGACATTCACTATCAGCATGCTTTGCAAGTTTTTCACCTATTCTTTTCCAATTGCAAAATCCAGATTTAGTGAAGACATGTTCAGCATTGCTTGAATCAGATTGAACGAAATGACGACACGGAAAACAGAAAACAACATCTTTGTTCTCAGAGTATTCAATAAATGTATACCTATCAAACCATTTACTGTTAAAACTCCTGTTCTTTTTTTGTAGCCTATAGCAACGTTTGTTTATAAACTGATTTACGTGGTTGGCATGGACCATCATAGATCGATACACTGATATCAAATCGTACTGGTTTGTCTATATTAGAAACAGTTGCACTCACATTTTTGTCACAGAGTTGGGGAGATATCGACGCACGTGTATCGCATGGAGGTTTGTCTACATTGGAAACTTCTGAACTTGCATTTAAGTCACAAATTTGGGAAAAGAGTTTAATACTCTTCGGTTCATTGGGTTCACATGCACTTTCATCGCACTTCCGTTTGTCACGGGAAAAGAACTTCAAAATATTACTCTGTTTAGATATACCGTAACTAATACAAGAACACGTCTACTCAAGCATAGCGACTAATCATCTGCTACTGAAGACTGTTTCGAAACGATAAATCCTTTCTGTGATTGTTAGAATAAAGAGCAGTCGGCACTATCGTCTGTGAGACTTTGAATGCAGACTGCTTTGACTGATTGTTGTAAAGAAATATCTGAACATGTTGATCTTGGTGTATGCACTACGCATTTTAAAAATATTACGGTATATTTATACACGATTTCAATTGTGTGTATAAAATACATATAATAAAATAAATAAACCTTGAAATTGAAAGAAAAATTAACTTAATTAAATGCATTAGTTTGTTTTATATCAGATAAATTATATCTGTAAATTAGCAATTTATTTAGTAACCAAGGAATTTTAAAATAATTATTACACTAAAACTGGGGGGCGGGGGGCAGCCCCCATCCCCGGTCCAGAGCTAGAACCGCCTCTGGTTTCCTCCTCCGCCGTCTGTGACCCGCCCAACCATCCCAAATACGATCACAGCATATAAAGGCTAGCGAAAATTACAGCCGTGCGTGCCATTGTTCAAATCAATCATCTTCAATACAGTACCATAACAGTACTGCCAAACAAAGAAGTGCCCGGTTTAGTCTCTGCAGCACTCAGTTCACCGCTCTTATGCTAGTGTGTGCAATATTTCACTTCTCTGTAATGATTTTTTTCCCACGGCTGAAATGAGTTTTTTTATCTGCTCTGTTATTACTATGCAGTATATCGCTCCGCTGTAATAAATATGTATAATTATTTCGCACAACTTTGGATTCGATAATGGTTACAGCCTAACGCGCCCAGAGCAATGGTTTTGTGTCAACCGTGCCCCGCTAGCTGCGCGCGGCCAAGGCCGCACCTACGTCCAGCCATTCTAACCTTCGTTTTGTCCAATCCAAGGGTTTTTGACAATGGTTACAGCCTAACGCATCCCGATGAACTCCTTTTTTTGATCAACAGTGATTTTGTATACCAGTTCTTTTTATCAACAGTGATTTTGTATCTCACATGTTGGCAACAATGTGTGCGCCTCAGTGCATGCCGCTAGAGTGAGCTTTGATGACAGTTCAATGAGATGCAAGTCGAAACATGGGAGCCGTTTTTAAAATATCAATACCTAACTAGAAAAAGTTATTTATGTACTTTAGCACATAATGAGCTTCAGTGGTGACCAGGGTTCCTAATTTCAATAGGCCTACGTAATATCGCCCAGAAGATGAAACAAGGACACAAGGTATGTAAAAGTTACATTTATGTCTGCTGCAAATGTATAAGCCGCGTTCCATTTACATTCAGAATTAAGGCAGCACTGAATGAAAGTAGAACGAGCGATAACATTCTCTATAAGGGGGCGATTATATTCTTGGTAGGCATAATAAGTGTCGATGATTTTCTGTAACAACGAGAAAGATACAAGACAAATATAATTGATTTATTTTATGCCAATGTAATGGTTTATATAGCTAGTATATTTATTCCCACATGTTACTTTACCTAGGTATTAATTCTGAATGACAGTAGAATGCGGCTTATACACTTGCATCAGACATGAATGTGACTTTTATATACCTTGTCTCCTTGTTTCATCTTATGGGCGATATTACGTAGGCCTATTGAAATTAGGAACCCTGGTCACTTCTGCACCTCATGTATGTGCTAAAGTACAGGGCGCCAGGAAATGTTCTCCGCAGTGGCTACGTGCAGATGCGAGACGTTGCGTCATCAGTTTAGTTGGCAGCACGGTGTCCTTGATAGGGTGAAGGCCACATGTGTGGGCTGTGAGATATCGAAATCGTCAGTGCATATTGTTAGATTATTGGAAGAGTGCAACAGTATGTTATAAATGGCTGTGGTGATTATTGTGCCCAACACCAATAGTCCAGGTTATATTATTTAGATGGACGCGCGTAAGGATATGTGGCAACATTGTATGTACCCAAACAGCGATTACGTCACGCAGGCGACGGGTGTGGATTCACTTGAGCTGGTCAACGCCAGGGAGCAGCGCTGGAGTTCACGTGACTATCGCCGTGCAGCGGTGAGTTTTCACCACTCATACGTGAGACAGACTGATTTTGGTGTCCGAGAAGTGAGTCTCGCGCGCGAACTGGATATATTTTTGACACATGCGATAGGGACTTGTTGGTATCGAAATGCAAGAGTTTCGGTATCGTGTACGGTCAGGAATGTTGGAACTAGAATCTGGTACTTTGTGAATACCAAACTCATGGTATTTTGGAGTTGTACAAGTGGGCCATATAGCAGTGTGACTTGTAACATTAGTTAGACATTCTTCTCTGATCATATGTGGACTTGTGACTATCGCCGTGCAGCGGTGAGTTGTCACCACTCATACGTGAGACAGACTGATTTTGGTGTCCGAGAAGTGAGTCTCGCGTGCGACGTGGATATATATTTTTTACAAATGCGATAGGGACATGCTTGTGTCGAAATGCAAGAGTTTCGGTATCGTGTACGGCCAGGAATGTTGGAACTAGAATCTGGAACGTTGTGAATACCAAACTCATGGTACAAGTGGGCCTTATGACTTGTCACATTAGTTAGACATTCATCTCTGACCATATGTGGACTGGTTGCAAAAGTCGCTCGGCAGATGTATAACATGAATTCGTGTAGCCGAGAGGCCACGAGAGATACTTGTGAACACGGCCATGTTGAGGCACTCATTATATGTGTCAAGCGGGTTGCATTTCTAATAGTCCTTGAACATTGCAAGACATTATAATTATCAATTGTGAAAAACTCATTGCTTTACACGGGGTGGAATATCACCAGTTCTGTTGAAATAAAATAAGAACTGTGCACCACATAGGGACTTGTGAAATCCGTCATGGAGCCAGGACTTTTCCTAACTTGCGCAATTATGCTGCCGAATTATTCCAACCCAAACTTTTTCTCATTTAACATGGGTAACTAGACAGTCACGAGGAGGCTCGATGGGATGATTTAACTACCAAGGGAAAGATGAGGACATCGTGGAAAGCCGCATCCGATCTAGTATGGAACTGTACGGGGAGTTCCGGGCCCGGGTTCGAGGGGCGAAAGAAGAATTGCTGGAATGTGGAGCCAGAAGAAAGAAGAATGAAAGGAAGATGGAAAACATCTACGTGGTATTCGCCTCCAAACTCCAGATTTAAGCCAGGCTTGTTTCCACAATTGTATAACCATTTTTTCTACTAGTCGGTGAGCCACACATTTCATTATTTTAGTAGAATGAGTAGGCTATCTACTCATTTTAGTTAGCTATTATGCCAGTCATGTGATTAATTAATTAATTAAGTTATACATTTTGAGATTAATAATTATGCATTTTGAAACCAGAATTTTTAATCTGATTATCATTATCAGATGCTCACAGCACTTAGGTGAATTTTACTGGTGTAATTAGTGGTCATGATGCTGTTATTTGACGTCAATGTATTCAGGTGCAATCCATTTACAATATTTTTCCACAAGCTTTAAGTGGATGATCATTGTCGTTGATAATTTTGATGATAACTACAATTGCCTAACATCGTAAAGACCTTCGATATTCTCAAATGATAGTATTTTGGAAAAATCTTCGAATACTTCTGCTTTTGGACAGACGCACAGTGGTGGCTTTTCGGATTTGAAATCTTCGAGCAATAATTCTTTTCTACGGTAAAGATCTGAGCCATGCTAACCTATTTTCGGTATTTTATTACACATTTCTAATTAACGGAGATTGGCATCCCAATTATTTTCCTGGGATCGTTCATTATTTCCGTCTGACTTCAAATTTTTCATTTTTAACACGCTTGGCGCTTGACTCTGTTATTCAAACACAAAAAGAAAATTGTTTTTATGCTTTCTTACGTGCACAGGTGATATGAGGAAAGTGTATTCAGGTATACCAATATTGGTCGCAACTATAAAAAAAATGAATCATAGGAATTATATTCACATATTCTGTGAAGAATTATTAGTGGGTAGCCAGTTAAAAAAATAAATTATGTAATATTGCTATATAAAAATCGATTAATATGAACTGACTGCAGGCATTAGTGGTTGAAAATAGGACCTATTATTTGAATTTTTTGTGATAATTAGTCAGTGTACCGAATAATGGTGGTGTAGAAAATACAATATGTATTAATTGTGATAGTAGAATAGGCTTCTTACTAGAAGGACTTTCATTATTGAATAAGACCACGTGATTATTTCTTAAATGGATAATGAATTGTAGCAAGCCTGATATACTAATTGCTTGAAGTATTTTTTTAAATTGAACCTATAAATGATATTGTCTACATCGTGATAATTACAGAAAGGTCTGATGGATATTTACGTGGATGAATTGATGAATTTATGAAACAATTAAATGATAAATAATTAAATAAAGAATGAATTTGTAAAAGAAAAGGAAATAGTTTGTAAATAGTTAAACTATGAATTGATGGACGATTATGTCATGAACAATTTGTCCATAAAGCATGGAATCTTGTAAACAGTTTAGTTTTTTTGCAGACAAATAGATCATTGTTGGAACACATGCGAATTAGGCATTAATGATTGATCATTCCACACATTATGGATGATCATTGGTGATTGCAATTAATTCACAAATTATCTGAGAATTATTCTGCACAGATGAAATGAATCTACCACAAATAAGATTAAATGAGAATGTTGTAAATATCAGGAAAAGATAGTTGTAAAATAGACAATTTAATGAAATATAAATTTATTAATATTAGAAAGTTGATTGAAAGTCTGAGAGAGACTAACGCATTTGTTTAAGCACAGAGACTTTAATTATTTAATTATTTTTTAAATATTTTTGATTGTGATTGGCCCTTAGGTTTGTTCAATTTAAGGTTAGAATGGAGATCTACATGACTTATTTCCAGGCGAGTTAATTAAAAAAATAAATTTGTCTATCCTAAATATGACGTAATCTGGTCACGTAATTTCACATTTCTTTAATTGAAGCACCATAAGATGGACATTCTGGGTGTACGATAGTTCCTCACAGTCAAGTTGGACTCGATTTAAATTTCTTTTTTTCAGTCAGAAGTCACTTTATCAACTCTCCTAATTTCATTATATCTAAAGTCAGGACCGAGGAGATTCATTGGCCCATTTCAATTAAATCTTCTTTTTCTCTCGGCATGAGTTTTAAATACATTTTTGCAGACCACAGCAAGTAACAAATTAGATTGAATCCCCGAGGTAGGATAGGACTGGATATTTTATTTTCGTTGGTTGTTACTTGTTGGTTTGTGGGCTGAAAATAAATGGAACCTCTTTGATTTTATGAAAGCTTTTGCACTTCTGATTTTTACTAATCTGTATTTTCTTTACAGTGTTAGGATTGATTTGGATCTAGGGGGAAATTGATTTTCCCAGGTACGCCCCTCCTTTTAACCACACCGAGATCACTAGGGGTCTCATTCCCTCGGCTTTGTTTATGTGCTCAAATTGCACCTAGATTCCAATCAGGTTTTTATGTATGCTATGATCCCGGTTTTTCGGTGTGTATCGCGATGTCTTTTGCTGGGCCATGCGATCCCCTGTCGACGGACGGGGACATAGGACATACAAAATGGCGCCCATACGTGTTTGGCCACGAATAAGTGAGGTCGTACCACGCGATGGTGTTGCAACAAAATGCAACCAGCAAAATTGGGCAACCAGAGTGCGTTGTGTTTTCCATTGGCATTTTCATTTGGATAACTCAATTTTATTGGATTACCATGCTTGAGCTGTTTAAATGAGATGCTAATGATTTAAATTTTTCTTTCGTGGTGATCTAATTACCTTTGATAATTGGATGTTTTTCTATGGACAATACAAATGGAAAAATCACAAGTATTTACTGTTGAATTTTATGTTAGGTCTCCGTTCTTACTTTCTTGTAACTGTCTGTTTATTAGTAATCACAAATGGTTCATTTATTTAGTTCATAAGTATAAATTAATCACATGACTGGGTATGGTAGAAATTGTGGTGCAACCTAGGTGTTTGGTCATTCTGGAGAGTCTCCTTATATATTATAGATATTTTTGTGTATTTATGGCTGCTGAGATGGAGGAGTTGCGGAAAATGATCGCTATATTGAAAGAGTATCTTTAAAACCATGTTAAACAGAGTCTAATGGAATTGGAGGGCAGGTTAAACCATCGTTCGAAACAAAATCATGAAGAATTAAAACAATGTCACTCTGAAATTAAACAAAGTCACACGAAAATATAACAAAGTCATGCTGAATTAAAACAAAATTATACTGAGTTAGAAAATAAAATTTCACAACACAGAAATGAGGCAGCGGCTCAATCGTTACAAGCCAAGGGTGAAATAATTGAGATACGTGAATTGTGTCAAGTTCAGACAGACAATAGCATGGAAGCTAAGATATACGCATTGAAGGCTACTATGCAAGATAATTTAGTGGAAAGTATGGGAAAACTAGGAAATAATGAAGACCAATTGAACACGCAAGTCAAGATTTTAGAGGAAAGGCTAGACCAGAGCATTAAAGGAATGGGAAAGGATCTCACCTCACACGTGGACAAACTCAAATGGAAATAGGATAAATTAGAAAAGAGTTGAAGGAAACTGCTGCAGTCATTCGTTACGATATAACGACACAGACCGGGAAGGTGGAAAAGAGAGTAGTTGAAATGGAAGAGAAAATGGGAACGTTAGCTCAAGACGTTGACGTGAACAGGAAACACGTGGATGAGGAAATCAGAAGGATTAGAAACTCACAGAAGCTTCTGAAGAAAATATAACACAAGAGGCAAAATTAGAATCAATCAGTACCGGATTAGATAAAGTTAAGGAAGATATGAATTAGGCTATTTCGTCAATTGCGGACAAAATGAAGATACTAGAAGGATGTCAGCTAGACCGGACAACGCGTATAGAGCAAACATTACAGATGGATAACACACCCAGATTGACAGAAAGTAATGAGCCAGAAAATAGTCCGGAGAGGTAGTATAGAAATGCTGAATTGACACCTGGTAGATCAAGCTATACGAGTCCTATTACGATTATCAAAACACACGAAGATAAACCGAAAAGATTTAGTGGCGTAGGATTTATTACACCAATCGAATTCCTACATGATCTCAGAGATTATTTGGACGCACATCGAATCCCTAGGGAACGTTAGATTCGGGTAATTGAGAGGTCACTTGAAAGCCATGCTTTTACCTGGTTTCGAGCATTCAGGTGCACTTTCTTGAACTTTGAAGGATTTGCGGCGGCATTTCTAAAAAGGTTCTGGAGTTCGGAGGATCAGTTTAGTATAAGGGCCGAACTGTACTCCCGAAAATACTCGACTTTAAACCCAACTCAATATGCGGCATACTTTAATACACAGCTCACCAGACTTCAATTTTTAGAACCCCATTAGCTGAGGAAGAACTTATACAGGCTATTAGACGCCAGTTCCCTGTAGAGGTCCAACGAATGCTTATAATGTCAGGGGAAAACAATCTGAAGGTGTGCGATGAGATTTTACGGAAACTAGACCACACTAGTGCATTGATGCATCCACGGAATAGTAGAATAGAAGACCAGCAGGTAAATCTAGTAGTGGCAGACCAGAAAGTCCAAACCGAGCCACAGCAGAGGAGAGGTTTCCAAAACTCAGGAAATTGGAGAGGTCAACAGGAAAACCGAGGACTAGGTTATACGAATAGAAGATGGAACCAGGATAGACGGCCATACTATAGGCAATACCGATATGGTGATGCTCAGGGGAGGAACACATGGCAACAAGGGAGAAACCGATACCAAACGTATAATAGACAATGGAAAAGAAATGAAGATGGAAATAATCAGACGGATCTGAGAGATAGACATGCAGAGAGCCAGGAGTATATGCAAGGAAAGAGAGAAGCAATGCAAAAGAGAGAGGGGCAAGAACAGATAGATCCAGGACCTAGTACGAGTAGCGTGAATACAAGAAATAAAACGCCAAATTCCAAAAATTAGACACAATAGATTCCATAAGTTCACGATTCACTATTGACATCATCGATATCCATCAGATAGAAGAAATGGAACCCAGTAGGGTGAGAAGAATTCAGATGGCAAATGAGAGACTTCAAATTCAAGCAGAGAAGAGGAATGCGAAAGGAAGATACAACAAACCCTTGCAAGTGGGAGATCTAGTATTGATACGCAGACCGATATCCTCAAATCTACCTCAAAAGATACATGGGAAATTTGCTAGACTGTTCTACGGTCCATACCGAGTACAGCAAGTGTACGGGAACAACAGCTACGACATTACTGATTTTACAACGAGGAATAGGATTGGAAGATACAACGCTGCCAATTTAAGGAAAAATTACCAATAATACGTGGTTAAGCACATGGTTGGCACATGATGAAAGTATCTAGATTGTAAAAGACTGAAATAAGCTCATTTATTCGCTTATTTCATGGGGAAGGAATAGTAAGTGCCCAACACCAATAGTCCAGGTTGTATTATTTAGATGGACGCGCGTAAGGTTATGTGGCAACATTGTATGTCTCCAAACAGCGATTACGTCACGCAAGCGACGGGTGTGGATTCACTTGAGCTGGTCAACGCTAGGGAGCAGCGCTGGAGTTCACGTGACTATCGCCGTGCAGCGGTGAGTTGTCACCACTCATACGTGAGACAGACTGATTTTGGTGTCCGAGAAGTGAGTCTAGCGCTCGACGTGGATATATTTTTTACACATGCGATAGGGACATGCTTGTGTCGAAATGGAAGAGTTTCGGTATCGTGTACGGCCAGGAATGTTGGAACTAGAATCTGGAACTTTGTGAATAACAAACTCATGGTACAAGTGGGCCTTATAGCTGTGTGACTTGTCACATTTGTTAGACATTCATCTCTGACCATATGTGGACTTGTTGCAAAAGTCGCTCGGTAGATGTATAATATGAATTCGTGTAGCCGAGATGTCACGGGAGATACTTGAGAACACGGCCATGTTGAGGCACTAATTATATGTGTCAAACGGGTTGCATTTCTAGTAGTACTTGAACATTGCAGGACATTATAATTATCAATTGCGAAAAACTCATTGCTTTACACGGGGTGGAATATCATCAGTTCTGTTGAAATAAAATAAGAACTGTGCACCACATAGGGACTTGTGAAATCCGTCATGGAGCCAGGACTTTTCCTAACTTGCGCAATTATGCTGCCGAATTATTCCAACCCAAACTTTTTCTCATTTAACATGGGTAACCAAACAATCACGAGGAAGCTCGATGGGATGATTTAAGTACCAAGGGAAAGATGAGGACATCGTGGAAAGCCGCATCGAAACTAGTATAGAACGGTACGGGGAGTTCCGGGCCCGGGTTCGAGGGGCGAAAGAAGAATTGCTGGAATGTGGAGCCAGAAGAAAGAAGAATGGAAGGAAGATGGAAAACATCTACGTGGTATTCGCCTCCAAACTCCAGATTAAAGCCAGGCTTGTTTCCACAATTGTATAACCATTTTTCTACTAGTCGGTGAGCCACACATTTCATTATTTTAGTAGAATGAGTAGGCTATCTACTCATTTTAGTTAGCTATTATGCCAGTCATGTGATTAATTAATTAATTAAGTTATACATTTTGAGATTAATAATTATGCATTTTGGAACCAGAATTTTTAATCTGATTTTCACTATCAGACGCTCACAGCACTTAGGTGAATTTTAGTGGTGTAATTAGTGGTCATGATGCTGTTATTTGACGTCAACAAATTCAGGTACATTCCACTTACAATATTTTTCCACAAGCTTTAAGTGGATGATCACTGTCGTTTGATAATTTCGATGATAATTACAATTGCCTAACATCGTAAAGACCTTCGATATTCTCAAATGATAGTATTTTGTAAAAATCTTCGAATACTTCTGCTTTTGGACAGACGCACAGTGGTGGCTTTTCGGATTTGAAATCTTCGAGCAATAATTCTTTTCTACGGTAAAGATCTGAGCCATGATACCCTATTTTCGATATTTTATTACACATTTCTAAATAACGGAGATTGGCTTCCAAATTATTTTCTTGGGATCGTTCATTATTTCCGTCTGACTTAGAATTTTTCATTTTTTTAACACGCTTGTCCGCTTGACTCTGTTATTCAAACACAAAAAGAAAATTGTTGTTACGCTTTCTTACGTGCACAGGTGATATAAGAAAAATGTAGTCAGGTAAACCAATGTTGTTCGCAACTATAAAAAATGAATCATAGGAATTATATTCACATATTCTGTGAAGAATTATTAGGTGGTAGCCAGTTAAAAATAAATTTTGTAATATTGCAATATAAAAATGGATTAATATGATAAACTGACTACAGGCATTAGTGGGTGAAAAGGGGACCTACTATTTGAATTTTTTTGTGATAACTAGTCAGTGTACCGAATAGTGGTGATGTAAAAATTTCAATATGCATTAATTGTGATAGTATAATAGGCTTCTTACTAGAAGGACTTTCATTATCAAATAAGACCACGTGATTATTTCTTAAATGAATAATGAATGGTAGCAGGCCTGATATACCAATTGCTTGAAGTATTATTTTATTGAACCTATAAATGATTTTTGTCTACGTCGTGATAACTATGGAAAGGTCTGATGGATATTTACGTGGATTAATTGATGAATTTATGAAACAATTAAATGATAAATAATTAAATAGCTAACAAATGAATTTGTAAATGAAAAGATAAGGGTTTGTAAATAGTTAAACTATGAATTGATGGACGATGATGTCATGAACAATTTGTCCATAAATAAATTTAAGCATGGAATCTTGTAAACAGTTTAGTTTTTTTTTGCAGATGAATAGTTCATTGTTGGAACACATGCGAATTAGGCTTTAATGATTGATCATTCCACAAATTATGGATGATCATTGGTGATTGCAATTAATTCACAAATTATCTGAGAAATATTCTGCACGGTTTTTCGGCGTGTATCGCCATATATTTTGCTGGGCCATCCGATCCACTGTCGACGGACGGGGACAATATAAAGTTTACAGTTCGTTATGATACAAGCGACTGCCGTGTTGCCAACGTAACTGGTGACGTTGTCTCTCTCAGCAGCTTGGTGGTACTGCGGAGAACATTCCCTGTAAATATGTGTTTCTATTTTTTGCTCTTTTAAAAACAGCTGCCATGTTCCGACAGCGCTTGCATCTCATTCAACTGTCAACAAGGTGCACTCTTGCGGCACACACTGAGGCGCACAAATTGTTGCCAACATGTGGGATACAAAATCACTGTTGATAAAAACAATTGGGTTACAAAATCACTGTTGATAAAATAATCATAAATCGGGACGCGTTAGGCTGTAACTATTTTCAAATACCATTGTACTGGACAAGACGAAGGTTAGAATGGTCGGATGTAGGTGCGGCCATGGCCGCGTGTAGCTAGCGGGGCACGGTTGACACAAAACCATTAATCTGGACGCGTTCGGCCATAACCAATGTCAAAATCCATTGAATTGGACGAAACGAAGTTTAGAATGGTCAGGTGTTGGCGAGGTTGATAGTACTGTTTTGATGATAATTGATGTGAACAATGGCGGCCTCAGCTGGAATTTTGCCTATATAAGTCATGATTCTATTTGGGATGGCTGGGTGGGTTACAGAGAGCGGGGAAGGAAACATCTATTTAAACTTCATTCCCTGATTTATTTCCCGTCGTTTCATAAGGTATTTTGGCTAATTCATGTACTATAGAGAATGTTAGGTAAGTTAGTTATTGTTGTTTTAAGGAGCGGTACTACGAGGTCATCTTCCCCTTATAGAGAATGCTATCGCTCGTTCTACTTTCATTCAGTGCTATCATAAGACCACCTTCTGGTGTGGTGGCTGCCACTCTTGAGGTCCTGGACTAGTTTCCAATTAATTTAATTGTGGTTTGAGGGTTGGAACGGCGCACAATCAGCTTCGTGAGCCAGATCTAAGAAGAAGTAGGTTCCAAGTTTCCTAGAAATGATTATCCGTGGGTTCCCCACTTCCACTCCAGGCTAATGCTGGGATGGATCCTAACTTAAGGCTATGGCTGCCTCCTTTCCAGTCATCACCTGAATTACAAAAAGCAGGCTATACTGCTCGGGTCCAAGCTCTGTGAACTTGTGGGGCGAGGGGAAAGAGCAGGGAAGGTTCAGGAGAGAAGAGAAGGGTCTGTCAACAGCCCGCCGTGATATCTGGTATTCCTTTCTATTCCAATACTGCTAACATAGGGCCGTTGCTCAAACCACCGTGGTATTACGAATGAGTGAGTGAGTCACCGACCAATGTATTTGGTTCTGTACTATGCACGGACCGAGAAACCTCATCACTCGTCAACACCACTTCTCATAGTCCGCGATTCACATTCCTCTCAGGTTCACGCAGCTTAGACCCGAGCAGCACACACTACTACAGATATTACAATAACACAGATTATCATACAAATCCTACACACTTCCAAATACTCGGGGCTAAATGAATGTTATCAAAAGCCCTAAATGAATTAATATCAACTACAGCACAATGATTCTACAATAAGAGATTCTTTTAAAATGTAGTCATAGTAGGTGCAACCATACACGTATCAGCAAATTCAAGTCCTCCATTTGAAGCATTACGGTACACATTTTATTAAGTTTACTGTTTCAACATGCAAACTTGCATGTGTTGTAGGAATTCGCTGTTCATCAGTGTTAGCCATGACATCACGGAAGGAAGAGGTTCATTATCATGTGCTATAGCCTACTGTTATGCCTTGGCAAGAAAGAAGAAAGGAACATGCCTCAACACTTACTTTTAGAGGACCAGATTTGATTACTGTATTTTTGCTAAGTGTGATCTTGGCTCTCGCTGTTATTTTTTCTTCGTTGACAACTTTTTAAATAAAACATGATGATTTCTAGCAGTATTGAGTGTTTTTCTTGTTTTTCATTGAAAGTCCTATTTCTCCTTTTCCCTTCTCAGCATGTCATAGAATTTACTGTATTAGTGTGCGATGATTTTTTTCTGATGTACTTAGTGTATTTCACCCTTCGAAATTGGTGAACTGGATATATTTTAAAGGGAATACGAAATGAACTACTGTATAGAAATTTTGTTATATCCTATTATTTTTCTGAAATTTCAGTCCCCTATGGCACTAATTACACTAACAGTTTTAGTGTGATGATCTGGTTACACCACCTGTTTCCTTAGCATTCTCTCTTAAAATTTTACTGTTATTGCTAACAGCATCAACCTTTTTAAGATATGAATATTCTCCCTTACCAGTACTTTTCATTTGTAGTTTATTCTAATAACTAATTGGTCATAGGACTAATTGAGCCTAATGTGGTTTATTGGAAGGGACCATTTTTTAAGCTGAGTAATAACATGCTGCCGGCCTAGTAGTAGCCTAATTCGTGTCACCAATGCAATATGCTCCAATTGCAACTGAAAGAAATTTAAACATGTATATTATTTATGAGTTCTGGAATTCACAATTTCCCACTTTGGTATTATTTTTATTAATTTTTCTGTCATTGGTATTTTGAATGTGATTTATTTCTTGTAGATCATATTATCTCCACACCTTAAAACGTG